>CAUDMG010002131.1:450000-485000 GCA_958450375.1 Homarus gammarus | reverse complement strand
AACCAAACAAACAAAAATATTACTTGTTTACGATCCTATTCCTTGATTTTATTTATAAACATTATCAAATCGTCGTGTTCAATTGGAGTTAGACCCGGCGTTACGTTTTCTCTCGTAAAGAAAACGGAAGTCGGGATTTTCTTTTTTTTTTGGAGGGGGGGGGGACGGGGGGCGGGGGGGGGATAAGGATAGAAATTGCCACAGCCCGATAACACACTTACTTGGGTCTGAATACTGAATTGTGTAGCGGCTTATCTTACTCTCCTGTATGAAATAGTATTACTGAAGTAGAATATTTAATACTGCCACTATTATTATTATTATTATTATTATTATTATTATTATTATTATTACCACAATTTTTTTATATTCATATGACCTTCAACTTCCCCTTATAGCCATGCCTTCTGATCTAATATTCTTACTATTATTACTACTGTTGTTATAACTACTCTCCACCGCCACACTACCACACCACACCACACCACCACAAGAGCGAGCAGCCTCATCTCGTCTCCCTGGTCACGTTGAGACGATATCACTTTGGATTTGTAGAATTATGGGGTTCCAGCACTCCGAGGAGCAGCGGCATGTCAGCAACTGATCCTCAAACTCTTTTAAAAAATACAATGTCTGTTTTTTGTTTTGGTTTATGTCTGGTTTAACACCGAGAATCTCAGCTTCAGGTTAATGGGTCACTTATAAACCTGACCTGACCTAGCTTAACCTGACGTATCCTAACTTAATCTAATCTTGGTTAGGTTAGGCTAGAATAGGTTGGGTTAGATTAGGGTAGAATAGGTTAGGTTAGGCTAGATTAGATCAGGTTAGGTTAGCTTAGATTACCTTACGTTATCTCCGGGTAGACTAAACATAACTCTGGTTGACTACATAACACACAGACAGACACCATCATAAAACTAAAACAAAGGCTCCTCACTTAACCCCAACTATAAAAATTAACTACATAGAGAAAGTACATATATATATTCTCTTTCCAGTAGATATATGAAGTAATTGGATCGTCTTAGCGGCCCATAACGACGTGAACTTAAGTCATTCGTTTTTTACCCCTTGTGATTTGTGTGAGTGTGAAGCGGAGTTAATGATATTGTTTGGTGATCTGTCATGACAAGGATCTAAAGTATTGTAGAGTGTGTGAGGGGTGTGGGGGTGAGTGGGGGGTGTGGGTGTGTGTGGGGGGTGAGTGGGAGGGTGTGGGTGTGTGTGCGGGGGTGAGGGTGTGTGTGGGGGGTGAGTGGGGGGGTGTGGGTGTGTGTGGGTGAGTGGGTGGGTGTGGGTGTGTGTGGTGGGGTGAGTGGGGGGGTGTGGGTGTGTGTGTGAGGGGGGTGAGGGTGTGTGAGGGGTGAGGGGGGAGGGGGTGAGTGTGGGGGGTGAGAGTTAGTGTGGGGGGTGAGGGTTAGTGTGTGTTTGGGTGTGTGAGGATGTATGTGTGTGTGTAGAGGGACATGTCCTCCCCCCGACACATACACAAACAAACAGAATAATACACTGTACCATCACACACACACACACACACACACACACACACACACACATACACACACACATCATATTTACAAGTGCGCTGTTTTAATATACTGCCGTTGCTTTTGATTCGAATTAACTTCTTTTATTTTTCTTTCCCGTCGTTCAGCCAAACTCAAAAGGCCTTTTTTTTAATGCCAGTTTTTTTCCAACTGAAGCTAAAAAGAACATGGCAATTTTTTTTTTTATCTAAGTAATGTTCGTTTTAGTGAGGTTGAGATAAGGTCAAGCTGGGTATTATTATTATTATTATTATTATCATTATTATTATTATTATTATACAAAGGCATCAATTACGATATAATCATCTTAGACTCTCTCTCTCTGTCTCTCTCTCTCTCTCTCTCTCTGTCTCTCTCTCTCTCTCTCTCTCTCTCTCCCTCTCTCTCTCTCTCTCAGCACACCGTCATCATCCTCACAAACTAAGACACAATCATCTGAACGGTGGCCACGAAAGGACCCCCAACACGACCAAGAATATTACCGTGTGTGTGTGTGTGTTGACGATATTCCCTGGAACTGTAATAAGATGAAGGTAGATGGTGATGATGAAGAGAAGGAGGAGGAGGAGGAGGAGAAGAGAGAGGTGGAGAAGAGAGAGGTGGAGGTGGATGATGAAGAGGAGTAAACAAAGAAGCGGGGGAGAAGAGGGAAGGAAAAGAGAGAGAGAGAGAGTCACGGATGATGAAGACAGGGAAGAGGAGGGAGTAAGAAGATGAAGGAGGAGGAAGTTAATGAAGAGGAGGGAAGAAGAAAAGGAAGGAAGGAAGAGGAAATGAGATAAGTATGGAAGACAAGGAAGAGGAGGGAATGAGATAATGATGGGAGAGAAGAAAAGACAAGGAGTAAAGAGGAATAAGATGAGAATAGGGGAATAAGAGTAATTATCTCTCTCTCTCTCTCTCTCTCTCTCTCTCTCTCTCTCTCTCTCTCTCTCAGCCAGCATCTTCGCCTCTCCCTCCTTCTCCATCTCTTTGTCTTTCTTTACTTCTCTCTCTCCCGGACTGTCTCTTCATATCCATATTAATCACTCTTTCTTAATCCGTTTCCTCTCTCTCTCTCTCTCTCTCTCTCTCTCTCTCTCTCTTATTGTGTGTGTGTGTGTGTCTCTTTCTCTCTCCTTCACTCTATCTCTATTTCTCTGTATCTATCTCTCTATCTGTGTGTCTCTCCCCACCACAACACACACACACACACACACACACACACACACACACACAAACACACACACACACACACAAACGTCTGTAGCTGTCGCCTTCATTGATTTCACTAAAGCGTTCGACCTAGTCGACCACAATATAATCATCAACAAAGCTATTGACCTCGGGCTTCGGAGAAGTCTCATACCATGGCTTACAGACTTCCTCAGTGACCGACGCCAAGCTGTACGCTTCCGAGGGGCTGTCTCCACCTCTCAGTCACTCACCTGTGGCGTCCCCCAAGGCACCAAGATGGGACCACTCTGCTTCCTTATGCTCATCAATGATGCCCTAAGAGAAACCCCTGCTCGCTGGAAATATGTCGACGACTCCACCATTGGGATCAGCGTCAACAATTCTGCTCCCAACTATACCGCCCTTCAGGATTTATTGAACAGTCTCCAAAACTGGGCCACCAACAACCATGTCACCATCAACCATACCAAGACCATGGTTATGCACATCAACCTCTCCTCCGACATTGTCCCACCTCCTTCCATTACTCTAGGTCCGAACACACTCCAGGTTGTAGATTCCACGAAGCTCCTCGGCGTCACCATAGACAACAAACTAAATTGGAAACCACACGTCAATGAAGTTGTCAAATCCTCCAGTTTCCGTCTCCACCTCCTCCGCCGACTCAAGTCCCTCGGAGTTCCTGCACACGAGCTCCTCAGTGTTTACACAACATTCATACTTCCCAAGCTCACCTATGCCTCCCCCACCTGGTCTTCCTCCCTAAATGCCACACAACGTAAACACCTAGAAAAAGTGCAAAAGAGGGCATGCAAGATTATTCTCTCCCCCTCCTACTCCACATATCAAGAAGCGCTCAACACACTGACCCTTTCGACTCTCACTGACCATCACCACGACCTCATCTGCAAATTTGGTAAGAAGCTTCTACACCATCCCCGACACCGGCTCCTACTACCACCTGAGATCCCTTGTCCGAGAATTGCTGTGCGACACCACAACCGCATCCAGCCCATACGTGCACGAACTGATCGCTATAAGAACAGCCCAGTCCCAACCATTGTAAAAATTATCAATAACTTGTAATACTGTAACACTGTCACTATGTTGAAATGAACTGTAGTTTGAGCTTTTCCCCATCTAAGTTATTATATGTCTTATTTGTGTCACTTATGTTACTTGTATATTATTTGTAATTCGTAACCCATTCCCCAAATATGTAACTGTATATTTTCAGCCGTCTGGCTGCCAAGCTCTTTCAATAAACCGTTAAATATTATTATTATTATTATTACACACACACGTACCCACTACAACACACACACACACACGTACCCACTACAACACACACACACACCATTCCACACACACACACACACACACACACACACACACACACACACACACACACATCACCCCCAGGACCCCAACCTTGTAATCAGGGCATTTGTAGTGATGGGGCTTGACCTGACCCAGAATTTAAGCCGCAGGGGATAACCAGAAACACACCCAGGGACTAGGGGCTTTCCTGGCTTTCCAAAGGTTTATGGTAAAGGCCTTTGAACGTAAGCCAGATGAGAGAGCCACTAATTCGTGTGGGTTAGGGGCTTTCCTGGGTTTTCTTAGGGATTAGTAGAGGCCCTATATATTCAAGCTAGATATCAAAGCCTCTAATTCCTAGGACTTTCTTGGCTAAGGGCTTAGTAAGGGTTAGAATCTATACCACAGCTAGGATGAGTTAGGGCTTTTCTGACTTAGGCTAAAATACTCAGTCCAAAATACTGGCTGGGAGATTAATGACCCTTAAAATATATATATCCCAAGGGCTTACTGTAAGGTCTAGAATCTAAGCCCCCAAATGAGAATCCTGTTATAGGTCGTCTGGCTTAAGGTCTCTGGCATAACAAGGGCATAGAGATAAACAGAAGGTAAATATAACCTCTTGCGTGTCAATGGGCTTCTCTGGCATAAAACAAAGAGGCTCAGTATTAGCTAAGACTCAAAAGCCACATACCTCACCTTGTCTAACTAAGAGCCTTGGGGGGGGGGGAGGGGGGAGAGGAGAGGGGGTCATGACCTAAGTGAGACAAGGTCGTCCACAACAGGTTGTAGTTCTCACGGGCCTTCTTGACCTCCTGAGGACTTAGACATGACCAGAAGGTGACACCTAAGGGACAACCCGTAGCTTCTGCCTAGCTTAAAGGGGGGTAGGGGTGGGGGAAGGGTTAGCTTCCATGTATTCCCCTAAGGGCTTAGTGGCCACTGTGTGTGTGGGGGGGGGGGGGGAGTCTTAGATGATAGGGTTTCTCTCTCTCTCTCTCTCTCTCTCTCTCTCTCTGTCTTTTATTGTTTTTATCTATTCCTTTAAGTCTGTTTTTCTCTTGTTCTCTCTTCCTGGACCAACACACAACGTTCACTCCTCCTCCTCCTCCTCCTCCTCCTCCTCCTCCACCTTCTTCTCCTCCTCCTCCTCCTCCTCCTCCTCCACACTCCTCCACCAACCCATCCACACCTGCTGTTATGGTTACAGTGTACAGTATATTATAGCAAGTGTATCGCTGCCTCTCTACCCATCTCACGTCTCTGCTACTCTTAAATTCTATACCGATGCTCTGTAAGTTGCTATACGCTGGCTATATCCTCAGTTACATCGCTGTTATACATCTGGCTACAATAGTACTTTATTTTGCTATACGTTATATAAATTCCAAGACTTATACCATAACTATATTATTATCCACATGTCATATATCTGGCTATACTGTTGCTCTGTAGTTTGATATATAAAGAATGGTTATATATTTACTTAGAGTATAACACTATAATATCCCTATCATATACCAACAGAACATACTCGTGGCTATATTTTTTTACTATACTCTTGCCTATATCATTAACTTACTAGTAGCAATATACATCAGTAGTCTAGGTTAAAGTCTCCCCTCGCTATACACCTACTGTAAACCTCGTTATACTACCGTTATACTCATGAATATAACATCATTTCCTTCTGTAATACACTCATTCCCCCTTACTGACACATATATCTTCCCCTAATACACCCCTTATCCTCTAATACACACCCCTCCCTTTAACACCCCCCCCCATCCCCTTAACACACACACACACCTTCCCCCATAACACACCCTTTACCCCTTCCATTACATACATAACCCCACCATAACCCCACCATAACCACACCATACCAACACTATACACTCCTACCACTTCCTCCCCAACCCTCCCCACACACAACTACCACCATCACTACCCTCTCCTCCCCCCACTTCTCCACCCTGCCATTACATATACAAACCTCCCCACCCCCTCTCCCCTACCACTACCCCTCTCTCCCTTCCCACCACCCCTCTCTCCCCTCCCACTACCCCTCTCTCCCCTCCCACCACCCCTCTCTCCCCTCCCACCACCCCTCTCTCCCCTCCCACTACCCCTCTCTCCTCTACCACTACCCCTCTCTCCCCTACCACTACCCCTCTCTCTCTCCCCCCAGTGCACAATTACACCCTAGCACTGTATTGTCATGGGCATTTGCATAGTGTTATTCGGCATTACAGAGAGACGTGGGAGGCATTACCATCAGCACTAACACTCCACCCAGATGTACAGTGGCCGCTGATCCCCGACTCTTTCTTTGGTTATTACCGCCACCACGTTTTTACCCTTATACAGAGGTGTGTGTGTGTGTGTGTGTGTTGTGTGTGTGTGTGTGTGTGTTGTGTACGTTTGTTGAGGTGATTTCATTGTGTGTTTTTTTTGTTGGTTACCTGTGAACGCTTATCCCGGTGAACGCCTATACCTGTGAACGCCTATACCTGTGAACGCCTATACCTGTGAACGCCTATACCAGTGACCGACTATACCTGTGAATGCTTATACCTGTAAACGCCTATATCGGTGAATGCCTATACCGGTGAACGCCTAACTGTGAACGTCTACCTGTGAACGCCTACCTCTGAACGCCTATACCTGTGAACGTCTACCTGTGAACGCCTGTACCTGTGAACGCCTATCCGTGAACGCCTACCTGTGAACGTATACCTGTGAACGCGTCTATTACCTGCGTTTAGGTGGCCAGTGAGAGGTGTTCCCGTTGTGTCTTATTGCTAACTGTTATTGAAATGATCACTACTCCTGAGCATGTGGTGTGTGTGTGTGTGTGTGTGTGTAGGTGTGTGTGTGTGTAGGTGTGTGTGTGTGTAGGTGTGTGTGTGTGTAGGTGTGTGTGTGTGTGTGTGTGGTGAGAGACATTGTGCATTTGTGTATTTATATGTGTTTACGTATTTCACAAACACACACACCGTTGCTAACATTTCCCTGCCCCCGTCATAGGCTGGCCAGAACCTCCCTGCTCGCTCTACAGAAGAACTTAAGTGTCTGCTGGAGGAAGAGGAGGAGGTGCTGGAGGAAGAGGAGGAGGTGCTGGAGGAGGAGGAGGTGTTGGAGGAGGAGGAGGAGAGTATTGAACGCTTCAGTAATGAGTGGCGGCAGCTTGGTGGACTCTGAGCTAATGTTCCCTCCATGTTTGACTCAAACCCACACACACACACCCCTTGACGCGGCCTTGTCTTAAAAGAAAAGTTTCCTGTGTTAATGTTTCTCACTTTGTAACTTGAGATGTGAGGAAGTATTAGGAGTATCTCACTAGTTAACTTGACTTAGGAATTATTTATATGAGGACGTACATTATAAGCGTATTTAACCGATCTATTTTAACCACGACACAACATTGGAGTCTTAAAAGTTCCAATGTTAATTTTTTTCTCCTTAACTAAAGTTGTTAAAACGATGTATTTAACTTAAGAACTTTGGCATAAAAACGAAGAGAATAAATGGAAACAAAATTGCACTGAGACTCGACCATAATTAAGAGGGAGAAAAATGACTCAAATACGAGGCATTGAGACAAGATGACGTCGATATTACACCAAGACTGTACCGTAACTACTGTAGATCAATTGTTTTATCTTGAAGGCGACTGTATAAAAGACTCGAGTATTACACAGAGGCTCTACGTTAACTTGTTCGGATCACCTGAAGAATAATCACCCTAACCTAACCTAACCTAACCTAACCTAGCCTAAAAATCACCTCACGAATAGAGTGAAGTTCTCCCTTAACAAGATACAGTTAAATCAAGAGACACAATCAAGGTCAGACACACACAACCTCTCCTAAGTCTTCACTAAGCTAATTGCTTCTCTTAACTATTGTATTAATTGTAAGTGTCTTGTTAAGGTCGAGTCTGAGTGTAATTGAGGTGTTTGGGGGAGTTCATTTTTCTGTGTTTTGTTTTAAGTCTGTTTGGGTTGGGTTGGGTTGGGTTGGGTTGGGTTGGGTTAGGTTGGGTTGGTTTGGGTTGGGTTGGTTTGGTTTGGTTTGGGTTGGGTTAGGTTGGGTTGGGTTGGGTTAGGTTGGGTTGGGTTAGGTTGGGTTGGGTTGGGTTGGGTTGGGTTGGGTTGGGTTGGGTTGGGTTGGGTTGGTTTGGTTGGGTTGGGTTGGATTGGGTAAATTCTTTTTATCTTAAATTACGAGGAGTATTTATCGAATGAAGTTTTACGAATTATGTCACTCCGGTAAAGACAGACAGACAGACAGACAGACAGACAGACAGACACACACACACACACACACACACACGTATGATAATGTCATCATTACTCACCAAGTTGACTCAGGCAACAAGGAATTTCCTCTTTGATGGAAGTCACATAATATTCGGACCCCGACCCAGAACCTAACCTAACCTAGCCTAACCTAACTTGACCTAGACTGACCTAACCTATCCTAACTTGAATTGACCTAACCTAACTTGACCTAGACTGACCTAACCTATCCTAACTTGAAATGACCTAACCTAACTTGACCTAGACTGACCTAACCTATCCTAACTTGAATTGACCTAACCTAACTTGACCTAGACTGACCTAACCTATCCTAACTTGAATTGACCTAACCTAACTTGACCTAGACTGACCTAACCTATCCTAACTTGAATTGACCTAATCTATCCTAACTTGACCTAAATTAACCTAACCTATCCCATCCTGAATCGACCTAACCTAACCCAGCACTACTTAAAGCAAGAACAGTCTGGTGGGTTCGAATCCAATTGGGTTTCGGTTCCCTGGTCACAATCTGAGCGGTCTCCTCATTCCCAGGTTCGGATTTGGGTAGGTAGGGTTAAGGCAAGTGTTGAACTACCTGGTACGAGTCCGAGTGGGTTCGGTTCTTGGGTTCGAATCCGGGTTCGGGTATTAGTGGCAGTGGTCTTTGAAGGGAGCGAGAAGAAGAAGTTTCTACCAGGCGGGTGTTTGGGTTCCATTTTCTCGGATAATAAGTTTGTTTTTTCTTCTGATGACATGAGAGTTATTGGAGCTGGTCACGTGCTCTTTGACGTAATTATAATTTCTGATGGAGGAAGAGGAGGAGAAAGGGGGTGAGGGGAGGAGGTGGGGAGGTTATGGAGAGAGGGGGTGGAGTGGGGAGAAAGGGGGGTGAGGGGAGGAGGTGGGGTGAGGAGGGTACGGGGAGAGGAGGTGGGGTGAGGAGGTGGGGTGGGGAGGGTGTGGGAAAGGGGTGGGTGTGGGGAAGGGGTGGGAAGGTTGGGGAGGGTTGGTGGGAGGGGAAGAGAGAGGGCGGATAAGGAAAAGGAGGGAAGGAGAGAGAAAAGAAAATAGGAAGGAGGGAGAAGAGAAGGTAGAAAGGGGAGAGAAAAGAAGGAAAGACGGAGGAAAATGAAAGGAAGGGGGACAGGTAGAAGAAGAAGAAGAAGAAGAAGAAGAAGAAGAAGAAGACGAAGAAGAAGAAGAAGAAGAAGAAGAAGAAGAAGAAGAAGACGAAGAAGAAGAAGAAGAAGAAGAAGAAGTACTAATATTGGTCTGGCAAATCAATACTTCCCAGAATTCACCCCATCCAAAAATACCAAGGTTCGAACTGGTGTTTTGGAATCACAAGATGAAGTGCGTCTCCGAGATGCCAAGACCAAAGATTTCTCACCCAAATGTTCCGTCTTATCTCATTGGATATGGTAGACGGGAAGGAATGGACGGAAGGGTGGACACTGTTTGGACGGGGGGAAGGGGGGAAGAGGGGTGGATAAGGAGAAGGGGAAAGAGAATGGATAGACGGGAAGATGAGGCGGACGGAAACTCTAATAAGGTTAACGGGAAGGAACGATATGAGGACGGGAAGTGACGGGAGGAAGGTGGAGATGGGAGGGGTGAGGAAGGGAGGAGAAGAAGACGGGAAGGAAGGGGAGGAGGGAAGGGACGAGAGCGACCGTCAACAAGAGAGGGACCAGTTTCAGCTGTAGGATCTACCTGTTGGTGACATGCCGGACACTGGGGGAGGTTGACACACGGAGGGTGACACACAGGGGGGGTGACACACAAGGGGTGACACACAGGGGGTGACACACAGGGGGTGACACACGAGGGGTGACACACAAGGGGGTGACACACAGGGGGTGACACACAAGGGGGTGACACACGGGGGTGACACACAGGGGGTGACACACGAGGGGTGACACACGAGGGGTGACACACAGGGGTTGACACACAGGGGGTGACACACAGGGGGTGACACACAGGGGGGTGACACAGAGAGAGAGAGAGAGAGAGAGATCATCTACAGCACACACACACACACACGCCAGGAGTAGAGTCATAAACTGTGGAGGAGGAAGAATGAACAAACTTTGCCTCAAGTGGTTCACCAAGACGTGTCCTCGGTACAGCAACAGGACGACGACATGTATGTATGTATGTATGTATGTATGTATGTATGTATGTATGTAAAGTAGTATTTGTGGTACTGGTCAACTCTATATACTTATACACACTCCTATAAATATATTTACACGCCAGTATATTATATAAAACATTATTTTTGGTGCTGGTAGAGGCAGCATTCATATGTACACTTGTATATACATGAAGGGGATTACAGCTCAGATTTCGTACAGATAATACGTTCAAGTACACTCGTGTATGTGTATATGTATGTGTGTGTTTGTGTGTATCAGTGTGTCTTTCTGTGTGTGTGTGTGTCTCTGTGTTTAATTATACCCAAAACAATGCCTTAACAACAGTCAGGACCACCAACACAAAAGGCCTTTCAACACAGGCTAGGTCTATTTCTGTCTTCTTTAACCTGACACACCTCACAACACCTCTCATTACGTCACCAAAGATTATTTCCTCCCTTTAAAGTAACACACAAACACCCCTTACGTCAACTAGGTCTATTTTCCCCTTCACATTATAATAGAAAAATACTCTGGTAATTTACGTCCGCGCGTCGCTGTGGTTCATAACAGAAACAGTGCAAGTGTTGGCAGTAATTAATATTGGCTCATTGGTGCTGGACCCTGACCTGCTGGCCTGGAAAAAAAAAATTAACCCTTTTATGTTAGGGACTCAAAATATATGTTGGTTTTGTGTGTGTGTGATGATGACTGAGGCGTACGTGATGCTGTGTGTGTGTGTGTGTGTGTGTGTGTGTGTGTGTGTGTGTGTTTTAACTAGAAATTAGAATATCACTAACAACAACAACCACAAAAAACAAAAATAAGCAAATAATAATAATAATAGATAATAACAACAACAACAATAATAACAATAGCCACAAAAAAAATTTCAGGTAACAATAATTAAACTGTACACGAGAACCAGGTGAACAAATACAGGTGTATTTGTGACGATACCTGTAGTTAAACACCAAAATATGCGCCAAATTTTGACTTGTAGTGTTTGTTCATGCGTTTAGCTGTTGTTCTACCATGCGTTCAGGGATGTGCGTTTGTTGTTATGCCTGTGGTGGTAGTAATGGTGGTAGTGGTAATAATGGTGGTAGTGGTAATAATGGTGGTAGTGGTAGTAATGGTGGTAGTGGTAGTAGTGGTGGTAGTGGTAGTAGTGGTGGTAGTGGTAGTAGTGGTAGTAGTGGTGGTATTGGTAGTAGTGGTGGTATTGGTAGTAATGGTGGTAGTAGTAGTAATGGTGGTAGTGGTAGTAGTGGTAGTAATGGTGGTAGTGGTGCTAGACTTGATATTGTCACCGTTCTTTACATTATGTATAGAGTAAGACCTTCCCTGACCATTTCCTGTAATATACGGGTGTAGGGTCTCTCTCTCTCTCTCTCTCTCTCTCTCTCTCTCTCTCTCTCACACACACAGGCAGTAAAGTCGGTCATAAACCTTTCGTCGTCGGACCTTCAGCTGATGATTGTCGCGTGGGTGTGGGCGTGGAGGCATTGATGGGCCTAGTGTGGTGTGAGGACCCCGGGTCGTGTGGGCATAGAGAGATCGCGTTGTGTGGGCGTGGAGAGGTCGTGTTGTGTGGGCGTGGAGAGATCGCGTTGTGTGGGCGTGAAGGCATTAATGGACGTGGTGTGGCGTGAGGGCGTCGCTGTCTTATGATGGTACACAACAGAACTAATATACTGTGTACAAATTAATTTCCTCTTAGTTATATCGTTAAAAAAACTATTCCTATTTGACCAAAAAATTTTCATTTACTTGTCTACGATTAATTGACGAGTATCCCTATTTAGCGTGAACACATACATACATACATACATACATACATACATACACACACATTACAGTATGTACACACACTCCAAACATCTTCTGCCATTCTGAACTGTATGAAAAGGCACACACACACACACACACACACGAACAGTCAACTACATCATCATCCCAGACACTTGACCTAACACAACGAGAGGTCAACAGTACCCCCTACTCAAACGACCCTTCACAATAACCATCCTGTAACAACCTGATACAGTGTAACCAATGGCACTGTACTTGGCACTATATTTGGCACTGTACTTGACCACCTACATCTCTCCAACTGTGAAATTAGATACCCACTTAAAACTACATGAACTAGCAATACAGTACACCAGGATCGAACCAACGATCATCAACACAGAAAGTGAACGCTGTACCCACTTAGCCAAAGCAGCTTTGAAAAATATTAAACTTTTTTTTTATTTTTGCTGATTAATTTTCTTGGGTGTTTACAACAGACAAGGAAAATGTCTTGACAAAAGCACCTTCCTCAGGTCCCCTAAATCACTCTATTGAACTCTGTACGTGTTGGTGAAAAAC
The DNA here is from genome assembly GCA_958450375.1 of Homarus gammarus. Classification (NCBI taxonomy): domain Eukaryota; kingdom Metazoa; phylum Arthropoda; class Malacostraca; order Decapoda; family Nephropidae; genus Homarus; species Homarus gammarus. Next base: position 472,133 of record CAUDMG010002131.1, on the reverse strand, counting down.
ACTCTTGATAAATGACGTGAAGATTAGACCCCCTCCTCCCGTCCTCCTGTCCTCCCGTCCTTCTAGCTTGTTTCACTTTTAAGATTAACAAAATGTGCTAAAATTCACCGAAGAAATTATATTAAAACTCATTGGACAAAATGTTAAAAATCACCGGACAAGATGTATTAAAAATCAGCGGACAAAATCTATCAAATCCACTGGACAAAATGTATTAAAAATCACTGGACAAAATGTTAAAAATCACCGGACAAGATGTATTAAAAATCAGCGGACAAAATCTATCAAATCACTGGACAAAATGTTAAAAATTACCGGACAAATCTTAGAATAATAATAATCTCAAATAATAGTCTACAACACCAAACCAAAATTTAAAAAAAAAAATCCAGGATAATCACATACAAACAAAAGACTGGCGTTCGTAACCTCTCCCCCCCCCTCTCCCCCTCCCAGTAATTTACATCTATTCAAAATACGTTTAACATAATCATTTACAACAGAGAAAAAAACATAAACACACATAAAAAGAAAAACACAAACTCGATCCCACAAACCCTTCAAGAATAATCACTCGTAAAACAAAACACCATCGCGTTCACAAACAAATTCGGAGGGAAACAGTAATTTACGAAACTTTGTCTTGGAAATCCTGTTCAGCGGAGCAAATATCGCACCCAGAGCGTATAGTCGGTTAAAAATATGAATATAGCCTCTTACTTTGACCAGGGGCACGGAAGACCACTAAAACACACACAACTTGCCTCTCAGTTTTTGGTTTTACAAGTAGCTGCGGAAAGTATTGGAACGTGTAGTACTGTACCCAACACCGCCTCCCGCGCGCGACTCCCACAAGCACTCTAGATCAGTGTTCCTCAACCTTCTCAACACTGGGTCACAGTTCTCAGCACTTCCAAGATTATTTGGTCACATTTCAAGTTTGTCGTCTGAGAAATGACACAACTATTATGGGTATACAAGATTATTACAGTAATAATTACAGTCACACTACGCTCACAGTCGGCATAGCGAATGAAGCACATCAACTGAACCCTGTTTGTAAGATCCGTGGATTCGTCAAATTGCAATCCATAGCAGGGACTTTTCTTGACCTTTTCTGCTAGCTGTACAAGCAAGTCTTCAGCAATCATCAGCGTCCGTCGCTCAATTGTTGTGGCTGATAGGGGGACCTCACTCAGCTTCATAGCAGCACTTTCACCCAGCACTTCTTCCGAAAGGATGTTCATTGCTGGTACGATGATTTCTTAACCTTATGTGAAAGGTTTCTTTTTGGTAACGAGCAGGTACGCTACTTTCAAAGATGCAGTGACGAGATTGGTATTTGATATCGCCTTGCAGTGCTCTTCAAACCTTCGCGAAAACTGACCCTTCTTGTGGAGCAAGTTTTCAATATACAGTAAGTCTGCAGCTTACTCTGAAGATTAGAATGTCTCTCCAGGTGACGGCGAAGCTTGCTTGGCACCAGACAATGTTTTGACTTCATTTGGGGGCCTAGCAGACACGATGCTGTTGGATGCTCCTCCTTTTCCTCGTCAGTCAGATGCAATCCACACTTGACGTAAGGTGCACTCCATTTCCTATTCGCCGCTGTAAATTTCGCTTTATTCTTCGAAGAGTCTGCAGTGCTGCCAATCGCATGTAACGTGTAAAGTGAGTCACAGCTGCTCCTGGGTCACAGCGCATGGTCGTAGTAGTTCGCCGGGTCACACTAGTAAGTTGTTTGGGTCACAGGGTTGGGGAACACAGGTCTAAAGTGACAGATTAATCTTATATCTTATTCAGGATCATATTTGACTTAGTTTCTTCTTTGTTTTGTTATGATCCGAATATTTTTCTCTCTTCCTTCCATCTGTTTTCTTTTTAATTCCACCTAAGGAAATACGTTTAATTGACAAGATAAATATTGTTAGTTGGGAATGTGATGAGTGATAAATTTAAGGTAATTATCTAACTGGATAATTATAGGTAATAAGAAAACAATACAATAATAGATATGGCAATGATCAACACCACCACTACTACTACTACTACTACTACTACTACTACTACTACTACTGGTACAAGTATTAATAATAATATCAATAAAATTTAAGAGGACAAGAAAAAGACAAACAATAACAAGAATAACAAAAATAATAACAATAACAACAAAGTCAATAGTAACAACACCAGCAATAACAAGAGCAATAACAATAAGAACAATAACAACAACAACAATATCAACAATACCAATATTAAATAAAAGCAGTTGTAACTAGTGAATGAGAGAGAGCATTTTACCGAGGCCCTCCCGTCATTACGACACAAACACGCCAAATTCACCTCTCTCTTTTATTTCCTTGTAGAGTCGCGTTGCTTTTGCACACATCTGCATGAGTTAAGGTTCTTTGATGTGCCTCAGATACATTTTACAAATGCCATTTCAGCCGCTGGCCTCAAACAGAAAATTTTATCTGCCTAATGTACTCTGTCCCACCGACACTGTCCCATGCTGAATTCGTGTTCATTGACCTGCTATGCGGTGATCTGTAATAGGGTAACCTGCTATGAGGTGACCTGCTATGCAATTACCTGTTATGGGGTGACCTGCTATGTGGTGGCCTGCAATACAGTAATCCGCTACACCATGAAACTCCATACAGATGCAAATGTCTTTCAGTGCATTAGCCTGCGATGCAATACGATAAAACTCCTATGTATAGCAACGCCACGACCTGCTAGGCGCTAGGATCACCCAGCTAGGAGGTAGGAGAGTTGGTAGGTGAGTCACGCATCTCAGAACGAGGTGGCTGGGCGTGTCATCTCCCTCCCGACTCTTCTTACGCATTTTATACAGCAATTATGTACCCGTGTGTCCTCTAATGCGTGGGTGAGGCGCATGGCAAGTAGGTCCGTCCTGCAAATAGTTTATACGGCCTGTGCGTCAGTGAGTAGGGTATTTAGCCATCCTTCTCGTGTATTTGACACTGTGATAGTATACTCGTGTGTGTTTTAATGAGTAATTGTGTATGTATGTATGTATGTATGTATGTCCAGCATACACTGTATGTCTACTGGAGTCCTTGTGTATAATGATCAAGGTAGTAGGTAGTAGGCAGCTACCAAACAGGGAGGTACTACCGCCTGGGAAGATATTGGAAGCATAATGTGTTGTCTGATGGTAGACCCTGCTGCCATATGTGACCAAGTCCCAGGTTGATGAACTGACTTTCTGCCTCATTTACACACAATTGCAGGGTCTCAATTGTTTCTCTTACTTTGACAACACAACATACATACTGTCGTTTCTCACCATTGATCTTTTTTTTTTGTATTTCTTTATGGTTCTTTACTATTATTATTAATTTTTTTTTTCATTATTATCTTATTATTTTTATTTCTTGCATTTTTATTCTAAATTTTACAAATCTGATATTATTATTATTATTATTATTATTATTATTATTACATTTTCGCCCCCGAGGCCCCGATGTGGGTCAAGGACCTGTGCCCGGGTGAGCTAATCCACGTAGAAAAGAAAATACAGCCAATACCTCTCTCGCTTGTGAGTCCTTTCATTATACAGACACACAGCTATATGTTACAGACAGACAGACCACAACACAGACACAACTTATAAGGCCTCTCTCTCTCTCTCTCTCTCTCTCTCTCTCTCTCTCTCTCTCTCTCTCTCTCTCTCTCTCGTAACATAAACTAGCATCTTCTTACAGCCACGATTATCATCTCCTAGACACCTGAATCACATCTCCATATTATTACACAGACAGACACAAGAACAGACACAGAGACTCTACCCAGACCTGGAAACAGACATAAAAAAAATAAACCCCTGACACGATATGTCTTACAAGGAACCAATAAGATAACAACACTCATCATTAAGGCCAAGATCACCTAAATCACACCAACCAACGATAACATTAACACACACACACACACACGATCGTTTCTTCAAGACAGACACAAGAACACCCATAATGCCTCCTCAACCAGACACCTCAAAACATACACCCCCTCCCCTCTCCCCTCCCCCCTCTCCCCCCCCCACAGTATATCTCCCCAAGGAATAAATATGCCCTCTGAGTTGAGCATACAAACTGGTGTATTTTCAGTCGGGTGGGGTGGGTTGTGGGTGGGGTGGGTTGTGGGTGGGTTGGGGGTGGGTGGGGATGGGGTAGAGTGGGGGCGGGGTGGGGTTGGGTTGGGTTGGGGTAGGGCCTTGTTGTCAGCGGTGGGCAGCCCCGAGAATTACACTGGCTACTCGGGTCTCCGCCATGCATTTTAATAGCGTGTAAAGCATCGGCTGCAAGATCTTGTGGGATTTGGTTGGTCTTCCTCACGCCCAGATATGCTGCTATAATATGTTGGATATACTGTAATTGGCTCTGTTGTGGTTGGACCTTTACAGGGTGGGTTGTGGTGGGTGTGGTGGAATGGTGGTAGTGTGAGGGGTGTGGTAGTGTGTGTGGCAGTGTATGGTAGTGTGTGTGGTAGTGTATAGTAGTGTGTGTGGTAGTGTGTGTGGTAGTGTATGGTAGTGTGTGTGGTAGTGTGTGTGGTAGTGTGTGTGTGGTAGTGTATGGTAGTGTGTGTGGTAGTGTGTGGTGGACGGCTGGAAGGCTTCATAGAAATTTACGTTGTGTTTTATGGATAATGTAATTTTTGGGTTCGTTAGTTTATGACTCCTGTTGTATGTATGTATGTATGCATGTATGTATGTATGTATGTATAAGTGAGAATATACACACACATACTGAGCCCCGACTTATGATCTGAGTAAGACAAGGGCTCACGTTCCTTCCCCACGTCATAAAACCTTGCCTTGTTATCTCTCTCTCTCTCTCTCTCTCTCTCTCTCTCTCTCTCTCTCTCTGTCTGTTAACTAAGATTAGGTTAGGTTATCTCAAGAGTTTAATTTCACACAGGTTCGTATGCTAAATAAACCTGGTAAGTGAAAATATAAAAATGTATAGATAAGAAAAAACAGCCAGAAGTAATTGAAACAAAAATGTGTCCAGATACTAAATGGAAAAAAAAAAACAGCAGACACAAAATTAAAAAAAAAAATCCCGCAGACAAAAAGGAAAAAAATATAAAGAAAAAAATGTGTCGAAAACTGAATAAAAAAATAGCATTCACAGACAAAAAAAGAGAAAAAAAAATGCAAAAATGACAGCAAAAATGACAGCAAAATTACAGTGAGACTCCAAGTTAACTAACACACATACTGTACGTACACTTAGCGCCAGTTAGGAGACCAAAATTACTATATAGATGGGGATCTTTAGCAAAAAGTTCCCATATATACATAATTTTAACCCTGTGGTAAGTACACGTTATGTCGTAACTATGATAGAGTCTCAGTGTAATTTTGGAACCATTTCTTGATAATAACTGGGATTTAATTGAAGTTAGACCGTTAGATTATAGCCTGGCATTTTAAGGTAGAGTCTCACTAAAAGACCCAACATACCTATACAAGAAGGCGTCCTAACACCATGTAAAGTTGTTGTTTTTTCGTCAATAAAACAAAAAAAAATGTACAAACGACGAATTTTTTCTCCAATAGACAAACTATCTATTACACTTACAAGACCATTTCATATTCAGATAAAAATGACTTGATATCATGTTCACAGGCGTTGATAATGACCGTACGTCGTGATATTTTCGTGATGATGGTGATATTTGGCTACAAACTCATATTACAGAAAATACAGTAGAGTTACAGTGCCTCAGTCTCCGTCCCAAGCTATGTAATATGTAAGGGGAAATTACAGTCAACTTCAGGTACATGTTCACGCTGTATCTCCGTCAAATTACAGGAACTTTATTTGATGGATGGACGGACGGACGGATGAACGGGTGGACGGACAGAGGGATGGAGTGAACTGAGGGACGGAGTGGACAAGAGGACGGTGAGACGGGCGGACGGAGGGACGGGTGGACGGGAACTCTTGTAGGAAAGGATAATATTACTTAGCCATTCTGTAGCCAATTATTCGAGTCATGGAGAGAGAGAGAGAGAGAGAGAGAGAGAGAGAGAGAGAGAGAGAGAGAGAGAGAGAGTTACACGAACGGTCATGTCTGCCAGTTAAAGATTATGCGTCAGTGCCCCCGACCATCTCATAATGTTATGTTACAGTCTCTCTCTCTCTCTCTCTCTCTCTCTCTCTCACTGCATCAATCAGTGTACACAGCAGGTGTATAAGACAGCACGGTTATGGAGGTGATCTCAATAAGAGTTGCCGAGTGTGTGTGTGTTGGAAGTTGGTAGTCAGGGAGAGAGAAAGAGAGAGAGAGAGAGAGAGAGAGAGAGAGAGAGAGAGAGAGAGAGAGAGAGCTAGCAGGTATATGGCCAGGTAGGATACATAAGCTTGTGTTAGGTCAAAAGTTATGGAGCCAGCGACCTGATCTTTGCTGTGGCACACCTTCCCTCCTCCCTCTCCTTCCCTCCATCACAGTTATTGATATGTTCCCTCCACTCCCTCCTTCACTCCAATCCTTCCTTCTCTCCACTCCCTCCTTCACTCCAATCCTTCCTTCACTCCATTCCTTCCTTCCCTCCTCCCTCTCCTTCCCTCCATCACAGTTATTGATATGTTCCCTCCACTCCCTCCTTCACTCCATTCCTTCCTTCCCTCCACTCCCTCCTTCACTCCATTCCTTCCTTCCCTCCTCCCTCTCCTTCCATCCATCACAGTTATTGATATGTTTCCTCCACTCCCTCCTTCACTACATTCCTTCCTTCCCTCCACTCCCTCCTTCACTCCAATCCTTCCTTCCCTCCACTCCCTCCTTCACTCCAATCCTTCCTTCCCTCCACTCCCTCCTTCACTCCATTCCTTCCTTCCCTCCACTCCCTCCTTCCCTCCACTCCCTCCTTCCCTCCTCCCCCTCCTTTACTCCATTCCTTCCTTCCCTCCACTCCCTCCTTCCCTCCCTCTGTGCCCTCCCTCCCTCCACCAACTCACTTCTAAAAGAAAATAGAATCGAGACACACCACATATTGTACCTTCCCTCCATCACCTGAATTACTTTGTCCTTCCCTCCTTCCCTCCCTCCCTCCCTACCACCACTCTCCCTCCCTCCTCCTTCCTACCTTACCCCCACTCTCCTTTCTCCAGTCTCGTTTCCTCCCTTCCTTGTTTTACACCCTTTTCCTTCCTTCCTTCCTTCCTTCCTTCCTTCCTTCCTTCATTAACTGTATTACTTACGTTTCTCTCCATGTCCTTTCGTCCCATTCATCTTTACCTCTCCCCTACCTCTGTCCCTCCCCTGCCCTGCCCTGCCCTGCCCTGCCCCCCTCTCTCCCTCTACCTCCCTCCCTCTCCCTCCCTCTCCCTCCTTCCCTCCCTATCTCCCTCTCCCTTTCATCCCTCCCTTAATGATAAAGAATATAGACAAAGTACCTCTGTCGCCAAGAGAGAGAGAGAGAGAGAGAGAGAGAGAGAGAGAGAGAGAGAGAGAGATGGAAACAAATATAAAGAATTAAAGATAGAATGAGAAAGGACGAAAAAATAAATAATTAGAGAGAGAAAAACATAGAGAAAAGAAGATAGAGACATAGAAAGAAATATTACAACCCATTACCGGACTTTTATTTCCCGTCGTTGTCAAGTTCGTGTTATTGGCTCACAACAAATTAGACACCGTATTGTGTTCACTGTTCACAGCTATTGTACATGATCACAGCTATTGTACATGATCACAGCTATTGTACATGTTCACAGCTATTGTACATGATCACAGCTATTGTACATGATCACAGCTACTGTACATATTCACAGCTATTGTACATGAACACAGCTATTGTATATGATCACAGCTATTGTACATGATCACAGCTATTGTACATGATCAGAGCTATTGTACATGAACACAGCTATTGTACATGATCACAGCTATTGTACATGAACACAGCTATTGTATATGATCACAGCTATTGTACATGATCACAGCTATTGTACATGTTCACAGCTATTGTACATGATCACAGCTATTGTACATGATCACAGCTATTGTACATGAACACAGCTATTGTATATGATCACAGCTATTGTACATGATCACAGCTATTGTACATGTTCACAGCTATTGTACATGATCACAGCTATTGTACATGTTCACAGCTATTGTACATGATCACAGCTATTGTACATGTTCACAGCTATTGTACATGATCACAGCTATTGTACATGATCACAGCTATTGTATATGTTCACAGCTATTGTACATGATCACAGCTATTGTACATATTCAATGGTATATAATTACTTGTGGGATTATTTATAGTGTTGAGGAAATTATTGATAGGTGAGGGAAGGTGAGGGAAGGTGAGAGAAGGTGAGAGAAGGTGAGGGAAGGTGAGGGAAGGTGAGAGAAGGTGAGGGAAGGTGAGAGAAGGTGAGGGAAGGTGAGGGAAGGTGAGGGAAGGTGAGGGAAGGTGAGGGAAGGTGAGAGAAGGTGAGGGAAGGTGAGGGAAGGTGAGAGAAGGTGAGAGAAGGTGAGGGAAGGTGAGAGAAGGTGAGGAAGGTGAGAGAAGGTGAGGAAGGTGAGAGAAGGTGAGGGAAGGTGAGGGAAGGTGAGAGAAGGTGAGAGAAGGTGAGGGAAGGTGAGGGAAGGTGAGAGAAGGTGAGAGAAGGTGAGGGAAGGTGAGGAAGGTGAGAGAGAGTTTAGCTATTAGTGAGGTACTTTTCCTCCCAGTCTGTCCGCCCAGTTCGTCCTACACCCACTTGTCTCCGCCCACATTCCATCCTTCGCCCATTACATCCACCTGTTTCCACCCATTATCCGCTATATACTTTCTCTTTCGCCTCTCTTCTCCTTTCTATTTGCCCTCCACCCACCCGCCCACCCGCCCATCCACACACCCATCCCCCGTTCTGTATTCCTCACCTATCCCCCCCCCCCCTCATCCTTCCTACACCCACTTGTTGCTCTTCATACACCCTCAATTACCTTCCTTTCCTCTATCTCCATCCACCCTCCCAACACCCACACCTCAATTATCTTCCGCCCCCTCCCCCCTTACCATCCGCCCACTCTACCCTCCGCCCATTCCACTCTCCGCCCGCCGCCCACTTCACCCGCCGTCCTTGACACCCGCATCAACACAGCGGAAAATGGGTCACTTTTTTCCCCAGGCTCCGGCAATTGAGTGGAAACAAACACAATTTAGATCAAGCTACATTTGTTTAGTCAGTCAAGGGAGGGGGGAGGTGCCGCGGTTAGTGCCACCTGTTGATACTTTCCCTGGCACTGTTAGGGCACTGTCGGAGGCACTACTGGGACACTGTTGAGACTTGGGGCACTTATGGGACACTTGAGGCACTTATGGGACACTTGGGGCACTTATGGGGCACTTGAGGCACTTATGGGACACTTGGGGCACTTATGAGACACTTGAGGCACTTATGAGACACTTAGGGCACTTATGGGACACTTGGGGCACTTATGGGACACTTGGGGCACTTATGGGACACTTGGGGCACTTATGGGACACTTGGGGCACTTATGGGACACTTAGGGCACTTATGGGACACTTAGGGCACTTATGGGACACTTGGGGCACTTATGGGACACTTGGGACATTTGGAACAATGTTAAAAGCAGTTCTGTGTCACTTAAAAAATTCAACGAAATAATTACAAAATATTTAATAAAAAATAAAGACAAACAAATTAATTATTACAATAATCTTTTTAGTTACCGTCAAAATATAATTAATTCTTTCCTTCTCCAATGACAACAAATAAGGACGGATTAATTATATCACGAATAAATTAGATTGAATAAACAAATAACAAATAAAAACAAGAATAATGTTTTTTTTATTGTCATTATTAACTAAAATTTCTTATTCTACTTTTGTTTTTTATATTGAAAGAATTGAAATAAATTAGGTACAGTATAAACAAAAATAAGTTTATAAAATTAAATAAAAGACGAGAAAATAAAAATAAAATAATAAAAATACGAAACCAGAAACAACCAAAAAAATAAATAAATTAAACAAAAATATCCCAACTAATTTAATCACAAGTAAAAATTTATTTATTCAGTGAGAAGTTTTTATATTACACGAGTGAGGAAATTAGTGAGAGACGCCTGATAGTGTGGGAACGGGGGAGAGACTGTTATCACGTCAGGTGGAGTGGAAACTGGCGGTTGGCTCCCTTGTGTAAACTATATATTGTTTCCTTAGTCTCCCTGTAAACTGTACCTCTCTCTCTCTCTCTCTCCCTGTAAACTCTACGTGTGTTTCCTTAGTCTTCCTGTAAACTGTGTACTTTAGTTTCCCTGTATCTTACTCTCCCTGTAAACTGATGGCTACCATGTGTAAACTATTTGTGTGTACTATACTCTGTCTTGGTAAACTGTGTACCTAACTCTCCCTATAAAGTGTGTGTGTGTGTGTGTGTGTGTGTGTCTGACCACAGAGCAGGTTTCCCTCTTTGACTGTATACCTTACCACCACAAAAAAGTATATCTTGTATACTGTATAATGTATAACCACCGCAGGAGGTAACTGTATGATACATAAGGCCAATCATATGTGTATGTTGTATACTGCATCATGTATAACCACAGCAGGAGGTAACTGTATGATACATAAGGCCAATCATATGTGTATGTTGTATACTGTATCATGTATAACCACAGCAGGAGGTAACTGTATGATACATAAGGCCAGTCATATGTGTATGTTGTATACTGTATCATGTATAACCACAGCAGGAGGTAACTGTATGATACATAAGGCCAGTCATATGTGTTTGTTGTATACTGTATCATGTATAACCACAAGGGGAGTTTACTGTATTACTGTATACCTTAAAAATACACCACGATAAATCATAAATGCTATACTATAAGTCATATATAAACACAATACGCTGTAGCTGTAGGAAGACCGTGAATATATATGGTATAGGAAGATGACTATATTATAGGAAGCTTGCTTATAATATTGCTCTTATATACACCATTTATAACGGATATAATAGAGGGTGTTAACATTTAGATTATACCATATAAATGTATATATCGTAGAGAAAGTTAACTAAGGATATTACAGTATATTGCGAAAGCTTCACCACACACACCCTGCCAACACCACCACACACCCTGCCAACCCCACCACACACCCTGCCAACACCACCACACACACCTGCCAACACCACCACACATCCTGCCAACACCACCACACACCCTGCCAACACCACCACACCCCCTGCCAACACCACCACACACCCTGCCAACACCACCATACAGGACAGGAGTGTGAGAACGTAAAGCAGCCGCGGAAAAGCATAGTGTTGGCAGCTTCCTTTCCATAATTTTATTCATAGACTTGGCCAGACAGTGGAATAGGGAGAGGGAGGGAGGGTAAAGGGTGAGAGGGGGAGGGAGGGTAAAGGGTGAGAGGGGGAAAGTAGAGACAGGGAGATGGAGAATAGAGAGAGAGGGGGAGGGAGGGACGGAAGGTAGAGGGAAAGAGAGAGAAAAGAGGGCGGGAGAGTTGAGGTAGAGAGAAGGAGATAGGTGGGAAGGAGAGGGAGGGAAGAAAGGTGGAGGGAGGTAGAGAGGGTAAAAGAAGGGAAGGTAGAAAGGAAGATAAAGGGTGGGAAAGAAGCAAAATGAGAGGGAGGTAAAGAGAGGGAAAGACGGCAAGAAGGAGGGAGGGAGGGAGGGAGGGAGGGAGAGAGAGGGAGGCAGAGAGAGGGAGGGAGGGGTAAAATTGTCTAACAGCCCAATTCACCCTTTTTCCACTCAGCCAATGATGTCAGGTCTCTGGTCCTGACTCACCAACTACCGACAGAGCTTGTAATTGAGTCTTGTTAATGAAGTAATTTATATATATTTCTTAATGGAAGTATATTTCTTCTTCGTTTTTCTTAAAGTTGTTAATTTTCTCTTAAAGGAAATATTTCTTTAGGTTTAATAATATAGTAATAAGATTTCGTGTTTATTTACGGTAAAAAAAAAAAGATGATTTTGTTTTCGTTATTCTTGAAGAAATTAACAATAGTTTCGCCTATAATGTAAGAAAAAGTTGTGATCGTTTTTACCTTTATAGTAAAGTTATTAACGGTTCTCACTTTTGATAAGAACTTAAAGAATAATAAAAGTAACAGAGTCTCTTTTACTCTGATAAGGGAAAAACTTGTTTGTTACTCTTTAAATAAAATAATTAGACTATACTTCCTTCATGAAATGTTTTAAATACGTTTATACTCCAACGATGCAGAAGAAACAAACGTATTTTACTCTTTAAAACAAAATAAAGTAACAATATTTTTCGACTTTCTTAATAATATTTTCCCTGACGTGTTGCTTGTTAGAGTCAGGTGAGGGCAGGTGTAGGGGTGAGTATCAGGTGAGGGCAGGTGTAGGTGGATCAATGGAGAGGTTGAGTTATCTATCTATCTATCTATCTATCTATCTATCTATCTGTCTGTCTGTCTGTCTGTCTGTCTGTCTTTACTCCTCTCCCCCTTGTGTGTAGGTCGGATCAAATAGCACAGAAACCTCAAAGAAAGGGGGGGAGGGGAGAGGAAATGGAGAGGAGGAGGGAAGGGAATGGCAGGGGTGGGAAGGAGAGGAAGAGAAGAAGGAAGGAGGGAAATAGAAGGAGAGAAGGAGAAAAGTGGAGGAAAGAAGAAAGGGTGGATGGGGTGTTGAAAATGATGCCTCTATTTGTATCTGCACTTTATACCTACACCTGTAAAGAACACACCTGTCCCCTGTAACTGTACCTGTAAACGCACCTGTACCTGTAAATGAAGTCTATATCAACACTTAACAACACATTAGCTTGTACCTGAGCAATTAATTATCATATAGTATCGCTCACCTGAACTTGCGGCGGTATTAACTATGCACCAGAACACTGATTACGAGGTTAACTTTCTGAACTCACAATGAAATATCATGATACAGGAATTCAGTGATGTTAGAATTCCCATTAGGTTTCAAAATACAGTAATAGGAGACGATACAATTAGTTCCCAGCACAGCTATACAGTGCTATAATAAACTAGTAAAATATACAACTTGTATAATGTTCATTCTATCACAATTATGACTCGCACAACAGCAATAATACACACACACACACACACACACACACACACACACACACACACACATGACCTACTCTTAACACACCAGTACCTACCACCTCAACCAATGCCCCCCCTATCAGCTGTAGTTTACACTTATCAATGTTCTGGACTCCATGACCACCCACACAGACCCCCTTTACACCAAGACCAACGGGCCGGTTACTGACTCTGCAATGCGTATTTTCGGATAATGGATAGTTCAGTGTTCCTTAAGGTGATGTAGACATTAAATGGACTTATTACACCACCACCATAGAGGCTCACCACCACTTCTTCAGTGACAAGTCCGTCAGGCTCCACCCAGCTGACTTGCCCTGGATCACACCCCGGATCAAACGATTTATGCAACAGTGAAATAGGGTGAGGGAGGGGGTGAGGGAAGGGTGAGAGAGTGAGGGAGAGGCGAGATATTGTGAGGGAGGGATGAGGGAGAGTGGTGGTGAAGGGAGAGGGAATTCACCCCCTTCCCAGTAGGTGGTTCTTGGCACCTTCTGTTGGCGCCTGATGGATGGCACCTTTCCCCACCTCCCATGATGGGTGACGGAGAGGGTGAGGTGAAGGGTGAGAATATGAGAGAGGGGTTAGAGGTGAGGGGGGGGGGGGAGAGGGTGAAGAAGGTGAGGGAGGGGTTAGAGGTGAGGGAGGGGGGGGAGAGGGTGATAGTTTACAAAGCCTTAAATTGATCAATGATTTTGTTTACACATTTACACAAGATAAGGAAGGAGTCGCCGTAAAAAAAAAATAAAAATGTAAAAAAAAAAAATAAATTCCCGCACTCTCGTCAGGCTCGAACGGTGTCACCCAAACCAAGAGAGACAATTATTATCCTCTGAGCCACCACGTCTGATCATTAGCATTTGTGATTATATTTGTATTATTTTTAATTTGTTTATCCTAAGTTTATCCTCACTATTAACAATGATATACGCCCTCTCGATTTACCATCCTCACACCTCTACACACCACCAAGCTACACCTCTACACCCCAGCACATCACACCCCTACACCCCGACACATCACACCCTCTACATCCCTACACATCACCACCCAGAGAAACGATCAATTAACCCCAGAGAAACACGCTAATCACCAACCTAACCTAACCTAACCTAACCTAACCACGTACAGATCGCTATAAGAACAGCCACATTCCAACCATTGTAAAATATCATTAACAACTCGAGGATAACTTGTCTTAACTCTCTGTCAACCTCTCCTCTGTGCTCTAACTGTGCTGAAATTCCTTGTTAAATAGCCCTCACATCGTCTGTCAATACAGTGTATATAGTATATTTGTACCACTTATGTTATGTGTGCATTATTATTATTACACACACACACACACAAACACTAACCCACACACACACACACACACACATACACACTAACCCACACATATACACAGAAGCCTCACCCCTCACACACACACACACACACACACAAACAAACAATTAAATCACACACAGCTCAATGGACTCTTGGTGAACTTTGTTTATCCGGAACCATCAAAGCCTGAGGCGTCTCAAAGGCCTCCAGTAGTGGTTCAGGTATAGCGGCGCTCTACACCTTCACCAGAATGTCATAGTGTTGGAACGCTTAACACCACAGTAATGAATAGCTGCACCCGAGTCTCAATTTCGTTTATTAGTGAATTTAAAGTTTCGTTCAAAATTATTAAATACTTGATATTGTAAACTATTAAAAAAAAGAGTTGGTCGTGTAAGTAATTTAAAGTAACGTTCAAGAATGTATAAATGATTCGAGTTAAATTTTTTTTGTTTAAAAATGAATGCAGCCTTAGATTGGGTTTATTTAAAAGACTATAGAAGCTACAGAAGTTAGACAATGAATCATTCGGTCATAAAATCAAGCTAAAAAAGTATCTTATGATAGTACTGTACAGTTTATTATCACATTAACTCTCTTCGTTATCAACAACACTTTTCGTTCGCAAACTACTGAAAAATAAATTGATCAGATTATGAGACACAGAATTGGTCAGATTATGAGACGCAGAAATGGTCAGATTACGAGACGGTCCTAAAGTCTAGCCCGAAATGTTGTTCCACTGACAACATAACGATGATTGTTGTCACTTTTAACCCAGACTCGAACGTCTTTATTATTCACTATGTAAACATTAAATTGGTTACTCCATAAACAAGTTTCAGAATCGTTTGTTGAATGAAGAATAATTTGTCATTTCTTCTGTACATTATTATCTCTTATTTATACAGTCATATATTTATTTAGTCACTTAAACACTTCATCACGACTAAACATTTATCTTACCAATATCTATAACAGAAATTTGATGTTCACCTCAGATATTTTGTCGTAAAATCATCATGATCTAAAATTAATGAAAAATAAAGTTAATTTAGAACTTTATGACCTCCATTCAGTGCACCGAGAGGCAATATAAGCGTGTGATATCGCTGTTTTGCTTAGGAGATCTGAGGAAATGGGTAATAAACAAATGCAATTGACATGTGATAATGTTTTACCCAATACGAGTGTAGCAGACTCGCCCACTTCCGTGTCAGTGGAGAGCCTCTCGTTTTGGTGCCTTCTCTTACCATTTTAATCAAAAAATTTAATTACAAAATACAAAGAGATATATTTAGACACTTACAACAATTGCAGGGTTTGCGGTACGCCATTAACTCGATAGATTTTTAATTTTGTTATCTCTATGGGTTCTTAATTCTACCATTGCAATATAAAACAAAATACAATCGCATTTATTTCAAGCGAGAATAGCAAGTGTGGCGCCTCCGTGTGCAGAGCAGTAGTCATTATCCTAGTAAATAGTTAAGTAAAGGGAAAGCTAAAATAAAACAGTGCAGTGAACGGCCGATAAGAAAAAATCCCCAAATCCTAAGAAAAATAGAAAAAAAAAAGAAGGTACGACCAGCGCGGCCATAGACCCCTGAGGGTATAACTTCGGCCAAAACCTGTTTCACATTCATCCAACCAGGGGTCACCAAACTTTTTTCACAGTGGGCCGGATAACTGAAAGAATGATGAGCGCGGGCCGCATAATCATTCTGTTCAATACTTGCAAGCCAGAACGAAAGCTCTGGTAACGTTAGAGCGTAGGCGGAGCTACCACGAGCTGGGGAAGGACTTGGGATCCGGCCCGCGGGCCGTAGTTTGGTGACCCGGGATCCAATCGAATCAATTACTCCGCTAACCTTTAACACACTGGTTTAATCCCTCCAATTATACCACAAAAAAACTGCATCATAGTGACGAATGAAGGAGAAGGAAGACCACAGAATAAAGAAAGGAGAGAGAAGGGGAGGAGGAGGCCTTAAGCAATCCAAAGTAAAAATCATGTTGGGAGCGCGGGAAAGTTTTATGAGTTTCTTTATTCGCCACCAGAGGGACGGAATTGGCGCCAAGATTCACCGCGGGCTGTACGAAAGTGACGGCGCCGCTATTTTTAAGATTAGGGCAGAGCAAGAACATCTTCCTGGATCAAATCTTTCATGGATGCTTTAAGAAACACTTCCCTGATTATTTCTCCGCGGATTTATATTGAGTTTTATATCTCGTGGGGTACATTATGCATATCTTGAGGTGAGCAACACGGTGAGGGAAAATACTCGACATTTCGTCAATTTCGGGACAGGATCAAGGGAATGTTTATTTCTTTTTGTAGGTGGGACGACGCTAGGCTGTAACACTATTCGTCCGAGGCAATGGAAGGAAAAAAAAATGCGGTTACCATATTAGACTTATTACGAAAACATGAATACAGGATTACGTAGATATGGATAGAGCCAGGTGATGCTTATTACAGAGACGTAGAGGAAAGTGAAGCTAAACATTAGTCAAAATAAAGTTCCCAAGCGAGACTCTATCTTGATATTGACAAAAAAAGACTCAAAAGAAAATCGTACACTGATTTTACCTAACAAAATATAACTGACTTCTCGAAATAAACAAAATATATACTTACGAAAATTATTTGATTCAAGAAAATTCTACTTCTACTAAAAATTAGAATAAAATATACTTTTCTCGTTTAAGTCGATCTTATAAAAATTATGTAATACGATTTATTCATTAACATTAATCCGTATCTAAATTACTGAAATACAGATTAATTAACACAATCCGCATCAAACACTTTAAAAAAAAAAATAAATCCTTCGACCTTCCAGAAACTAAAATGATTCCAACTTTGGACGGTCGGGACAAACTTGGTAGATTTACTTAATGTTACTTACAAAACGGGCGGTTCACTAGGCCTATGGGACCCACTTACAATTTTTACTTCTAAATAAGGAATACTTTTTACTTACCAATAGATACTTTTCTCTTATTAAACACACTTTTAATATACCAATACACACTTTTCATTTATTAAACACACTTTTCACTTACCAATACATATTTTTCACTTATTAAACACACTCATCACTTAAAATCAATAGACACTAACTTACACTATCAAATAAGTAAATCATCCACTACTTCTAAAGATTTAAGTAAGGCCAACTACTCTAAACTCTTTTTTATAGAACTTAAATTACACCAAAAAATACAGTACAGAAAATAACGTAAAATTACACAAAATAACACTGAAACGAAATCACAAGAAAAATAGCAGAATAACCTCAAATAACCTAAAATAACATAACAATTACAAAATAACACGAAACTACAAAAAATAACACATTATAACACAAAATTACAGAAACATAACTTAAACTAACACAAAATAATAATAATAATAATAACCAGTACTCACGCGACCTTGTAAAATAAATATTAACACAGAGGAAAATTTTCTCCCGCCTTAAAAATCGAAATAAAAATATAACTTTTGTCGTTCAAGTCAAAGTTATAAAAACAATTTGATGAAATTTATATATAGGAATACAGATATACAGAATAATTCACGTGTGTATATGTATATGAATATAAATTGTATCTAGAAATTAAAACTTGTTAAAATTTCATGCTCCCTTTAAGGTAAATTTATATGCTGAGAGAACTAATGTAGAATGAATCAAGTAAATATTAATATAAATGTTGTTATATATATACAGTTTATATATATTTTGTACTGTATTGTTATTTATAGAAAGGGATTATGTTATTGTATATGTTTAAAGTTAGTATAGTAAGGTAAATTTCTTTCGTAGGTGTGTGTGTGTGTAAGGAAAATATTCACTTTTTTCACAAACACACACACACACACAAACACACACACACACACACACACACAAACACACGCGCGCGACTCCTTAATAACAAAACAAACACCAGGTAAAATATAATTGAAACTAAAAGAGAGGAACATGACTGGAACACAAAAATTAAAATGTAATGAAAACAAAATAAATATTGTTGGATGGTTGTATCCTGACGCTTTCTGGTCTAATGGGCCCCAGCTTTAATAGACTCTAGATCTAATGGGCCCCAGATCTAATGGACGCCAGATATAATGGTCTACAGTTAAATTGGACACACTTCTAATAGGGCTTCAATTCTAATGAGCTCCAGTTCAAATGGGTTCCATTCCCAAAAAGGACCCAGTTCTAATGGGATAATGGGCCCTAAATCCAATAGGACACAGTTCTTATGAGCCCCCAACGCTAATGGGCCCCAGTTATAATGGGATCCAGTCTTAATGGACCCCAGCTTGGAGTCACCCCTCTGTCCTCACATCATTAAATTATGTCGAATTTTTTTCTTCTCTTCCATCAAAGTTTATTACGGCCCTACTGTGTGTGTGTGTTTTGTGTGTGTGTGTGTGTGTGTGTAATTGTTACGTGTATGCTCTCTCATTTCTAATTGTTTTTATTTTGTTTGTGTGTATTTGCTTACTCTTTCTCATTAAATAAAACACACACACACACACACACACACACACACACACAGGTGTTGTCAGGTGAGGGAGGACACTCGCTACGCTTGATTGAGTGACGAACAATAGTACCTGATGAAGGGGGACTCTCTCTCTCTCTCTCTCTCTCTCTCTCTCTCTCTCTCTCTCTCTCTCTCTCTCTCTCTTCTGTATTCCCCAACCCGTTGTTTACAGACACAGGGAGCGAAATAACATGAGATAAACATGTAAATAATAAAAGGGAGGAGGTAGGGAGGAAGGGAGGAGGTAGGGAGGAAGGAAGGAAATAAGGAGGAAGGAAGGAAATAAGGAGGAAGGGAAGGGATAGGGAAGAAGGTGATGAGATAATGAGTAATGAAATAACAGGGAGAGGAATAAGGTGTGTGGCGAGCAAGACTTAATTACTATAGTGTGTGTGTGTGTGTGTGTGTGTGTGTGTGTGTTAAAACGTACACTAATACAAATTGATAAGAGTAAATATGAAAAATAAATAAATAATAATAAGCACCACAACAACAACAAAAGAACAACACCCCCCCCCCCCCCCCAGCCAGTGCTATCATACCTAGGCACAAGATCAAGGTAAACATGACCCTCAATCAATCATGACACAGGTGAGGGGGGCACACAGCTCACCCCTCCCAGGCAAAGTGACCACAAGGAACTGTTCACCACTGTATCTGGGATCAATCCTTGGTCCTTGAACTAAAGGTACCAGGCACTGTCCTCTCAGCCACGACCACCCATGTAGAAGTGTTAGTCTGGTGCCCTGTCCCCCCCCCCTCCCAGCCCCATTTAGGCCCCATTTCCTTTAGCCCCTTCACACCTATTTCGACGCAACTAATGGGGAAATAGGTTCTTTGTGTGTGAAGTTTGTAAGGAATAGGGGACTTATTTTTAATGGTTAGGCTAGTATAGTTTCGCTTGGGGCCAATTTGTAAGATTGGACCCTGTTAAGAGTACTACCACTACTACTACTTCCATCTTTACTACTACCATTACTACTACCACCACTACTACTACCACCACTACCACCACCACCACTATTACTACAACCACCGCTACTACCACCAACACTACCACCACCACCACCACCACCACTACCACCACCACTACTACTACTACTACTACTACTACTACTACCACCACTACCACCACCACCACTATTACTACAACCACCGCTACTACCACCACCACCACCACCACCACCACTACCACCACCACTACTACTACTACTACTACTACTACTACTACCACCACCACCACCCCCACAACACACACACACACCTTAAGTTTTATTTGTGTTTTTAATGTTTTTTTTTCCATTTTATTTATTTTTTTCCTTCGTTTTTTTTTGTTTTTTCCTGAAATTTTTATGCTTGAATTTGTATTAATTTTTTTGTGAATGTTTTTGTTGAAATGATTGATTTTCAAACCACACAGACAAACGAATGTGGATTAATGCTTTTGT
The DNA here is from genome assembly GCA_958450375.1 of Homarus gammarus. Lineage (NCBI taxonomy): Eukaryota > Metazoa > Arthropoda > Malacostraca > Decapoda > Nephropidae > Homarus > Homarus gammarus. Next base: position 451,648 of record CAUDMG010002131.1, on the reverse strand, counting down.
CGAATTAATGTTTGGTATTTGGTTAGGTTAAGTTAGAGTCGATTAGGTTAGGTTACATTTGGTTAGGTTAGGTTGAGGGCTACCAGGACTGGGGCCCATTGGAATTGCAACCACATCCTCACCCCAACAACCACATCCTCACCCCACCAACCACATCCTTACCCCAACAGCCACATCCTTACCCCAACAGCCACATCCTCACCCCACCAACCACATCCTCACCCCAACAACCACATCCTCACCCCACCAACCACATCCTTACCCCACCAACCACATCCTTACCCCAACAGCCATATCTTCACCCCACCAACCACATCCTCACCCCAACAGCCACACTATACCCTGAAGACAAGGGTTCGAATCCCAGAAACAGAATTTGAATAGAAATTGACAAACTTTGCGACTCTGTACTGTAAACATTGCATTCCTATATCACTAAAGGGAACAATGCAAGTTTGGGTATTATGTAGAGCAAGAATTAGTTCAGTATTATGTAGAGCAAGAATTAGTTCAGTATTATGTAGAGCAAGAATTATTTCAGTATTATGTAGAGCAAGAATTAGAGCAGTATTATGTAGGGCAAGAATTAGATCAGTATTATGTAGAGCAAGAATTAGATCAGTATTATGTAGGGCAAGAATTAGATCAGTATTATGTAGGGCAAGAATTAGATCAGTATTATGCAGGGCAAGAATTAGATCAGTATTATGTAGGGCAAGATTTAGTTCAGTATTATGTAGAGCAAGAATTAGATCAGTATTATGTAGGGCAAGAATTAGATCAGTATTATGCAGGGCAAGAATTAGATCAGTATTATGTAGGGCAAGAATTAGAGCAGTATTATGTAGGGCAAGATTTAGTTCAGTATTATGTAGAGCAAGAATTAGATCAGTATTATGTTGAGCAAGAATAAGTTCAGTATTATGTAGGGCAAGAATTAGTTCAGTATTATGTAGAGCAAGAATTAGATCAGTATTATGTAGAGCAAGAATTAGAACACACACACACACACACACACACACACACACACACAGGTAGTAAAATACACAATATTTAGTCTACCTGAGGCTTTGATTAGACAGGTAAGGTAAAGACCTGATGGATGGATAGATAGATAGATAGATAGATAGACAGATAGATAGATAGAGAGATAGATAAATAGATGAGAGAGAGAAAGAGAGATAGATCAATTATCAACTTTCCATTTGACAAAATTTCCAAATATTTAAAACTCACGAAAAAAAAATAAGAAAATAAATAATAAATAAAAATCAACACAATAAAAAATGCAAAAATTCAGACGTTTATCTTGGCCAAATTTTTTAAGCCGTAGTTTTTAAAGGCAGTACAGAAATTTGCATAGCGTACTGTAATGATAAATATTTATGAGTATTGTCCCATGACTACACGGAGCTATTTACACAACATCATGACTAAAGGATACATGTATAGCTGTTTCACGGTGTAGGGTGTAGTGTGTGTGAGGGGGGGGGGGGTGTAGTGTGTGGAGAGGTGTAGTGTGTGGGGAGGTGTAGTGTGTGGAGAGGTGTAGTGTGTGGAGAGGTGTAGTGTGTGGGGGGTGTAGTGTGTGGAGAGGTGTAGTGTGTGGGGGGTGTAGTGTGTGGAGAGGTGTAGTGTGTGGGGGGTG
>CAUDMG010002131.1:445000-447500 GCA_958450375.1 Homarus gammarus | reverse complement strand
TTATTGTTATATTATTATTATTATTATTATTATTATCATCATTATCATCATTATTATTATTATTATTATTATTATTATTATTATTTTAGTGTTTGTTGAGGTTCTAGTTGTTGTTGTTGTTGTTGTTGTTGTTATTATTGTTGTTATTATTATTATTGTTGTTGTTATTGTTGTTATTATTATTATTGTTGTTGTTATTGTGGTTGTTGTTGTTGCTGTGGTTGTTGTCATTGTTGTAGTACAGGTAAACCAGTTGATAGGTTGTAATGACTACCTGTTCAATAAGGTGACAGGCTTTGGGTAGAGAGAGTTTAATGATCACTAGCACCTTTACCCCCCTCCAACACCACACTATTACCTCATTCACTACCACACCACACTACCACACCACACTACCACTCTATCACACCACACTACAACTACATGACACCAGCACCACATCATACCACACCACATCACACCGCCACCACACCACCTAGGCCAAAACACCACAACCACACCACCACCACAGTACCACACCCCCCAGGTTAAAACACAGTGTGACCCGCCCACCACCTGCTCTTCGCCCCCTGATGGTCACCTTCTCGTCACTTTATATGCTAACGGGACAGATTTGTGGGTCATAAGTCAACAGGACCCCCCACAGCCCCCCCCCCCCCCCCCGCCACAGGACATCCCCACAGGACCCCCTCCCCAACAGAACCCTCCCCTCTTCCACCACAGGACCCTCCCCTCACCCCTCCCACAACCATCACCAACTTCACGTCAACCCAGAGTCCTAAAACCAATCCTTTATCTCCAGCAGGAGGATGAACAGGATCCTCAAGGTCCTGTGGGAAGTGTAGGCGAGTCGTAAGACAGTAGGACCTCCCACCACCACCACCACCACCACCAAGGGCACCATGTCTCATAAAACCATTTGCTCTTTCTAACAACCTAAAGTCCTACCGGATATCCTTCAACTCCTGCAGAAGGTTGAGCAAGATCCTTAAGGTCATTGTGGGACATATTGGTGGGTCGTAAGTCAGTAGGACCTCCCACCACCACAAGGATGCCGGCCGCGCTTTTAAATCATTTGTTCCTCGTGACAACTTGGGAGTCCTAGTAGTGATCCTTCACCGCCTACAGGAGGTTGAAGGATTATTATTGTTTTTATGTTAGGGTTATTTACTTCCCCAACTGTCTGTCTGTCTGTCTGTCAGCAAAGAAAACACGCCCTTCAAATGCATCTCCTTCCCCCTCTTCTCCTGTTTTGTCTCCTCCTAGCCCTCTCCTCCCCCTCCACTCCTCTTCCTTTTCCCCTTCTTCCCTTTCCACATCTTCGTCCTCCTCCTCCTACCCTCTCCTCCTCCCCTTCTCACTCCTTCTCCTCCCCTACACCTCCTTCCCTCCCCTTCCTTCACATCTTGGCTCAGGGAGGGGTGAAGGAGGGAGGGGGGATGGGGTGTTGGTAGTTAGGAGGAGAGACGGGAGGGAGGGAGGGAGAGACGGGAGGGAGAGACGGGAGAGACGGGAGGAGAGTCGGGAGGGGGGGGGGGGGAAGTTAGTTTTACCTGTCTCGTTACCGCCACATTACCTGTCTTGGAACGAACAATGGGCATCCTTTTGCACCGTCCCGCGGGGCACAATTTGACAGAATACACGCGTATGAGGGAAGGCGTGAGCTGATTGGTTCCTAGCTTACCGAAACGTCTTCTGTTTAATCTCGCTCTTGCTTAATTTCTTTCTTCCTTTTGTTCTCATTTTCTTCATCTTCTTCCTTCCTCTTCCTCTCTCATTCTCTCCTGTTTTACTCCATTTCTCTCTTCCTATATATAAGTCTCTTTATCTCTCTCTCTCTCTTATGTTTCCCTCATTGTTCCTATATTTATCTCCATTTTCTCTCCCATTCTCCTTCCCTCTCACGATTATTCATCTCTCCCCATCCCTCCCCTTCAAACAAATTATCCGATAATCTGTTAGAATAAATAAGGAATAAGCAACATACAGACAATATATTACACACCACAAGAATTATATAAGTCTGGGTGTAATTGATACTAATAACAACTACTATTAGTACTAGTATTATTATCATTGCTACTAGACTATTACTACTACTACTATTGATAATAATACTACTAGTTATACATAAACAATTTCAAATATGTAAACGAAAGGTATATATCCAGCTTCAAATATGTAAAAATGCTACACACACACACACACACACACACACATATCAAGAAGCGCTCAACACACTGACCCTTTCGACTCTCACTGACCATCACCACGACCTCATCTGCAAATTTGGTAAGAAGCTTCTACACCATCCCCGACACCGGCTCCTACTACCACCCGAGGTCCCTTGTCCGAGAATTGCTGTTCGACACCACAACCGCATCCAGCCCATACGTGCACGAACTGATCGCTATAAGAACAGCCCAGTCCCAACCATTGTAAAAATTATCAATAACTTGTAATACTGTAACACTGTCACTATGTTGAATTGAACTGTAGT
>CAUDMG010002131.1:420000-440000 GCA_958450375.1 Homarus gammarus | reverse complement strand
TCCTTTGGTTAATGGCCCAACGATAATTCTCCTGAAAAGATAAAAGAAATTGGAAACTATTAATTTGTTTACTAACTGTTTCTTTGACCTCTGACCTCTAAGCCCAGAAGAATGGATATTACTTTGACCTTCTGGTTAGGTTAGGTTAGGTTAGGTTAACATTTGGAGAGTTATGATACGTCAATACTTAACCTTGGAAAATATAATTGTTTTTATTTGATGATGCATGGTATTGACAGACAGACAGACAGACAGACAGACAGATGATACGAAGGGCAACTGTTCTGTGTGTTTGTCTGTCTTTATGTCTTTCTGTCTATCTCCTCTTCCTGTTTGTCTGTCTAGTTGTCTGTCAGTCTGTCTGTTTCATATTGTTTATACCACCAATCCTGTCTGTTCACTCGCGTATCTGTCTGTTTGTCTGTCAGTCCTTCCTCCTTCTCTCCTTTCCATCCCTTTCTTCACTCATCCCCTATCCTTATTCCCTCCTTTTCTCCTTCCATCCCTCTCCCTTCCCTCCTCCATCCCTCTCCCTTCCCTCCTCCATCCCTCTCCCTTCCCTCCTCCATCCCTCTCCGTTCACTCCTCCATCCCTCTCCCTTCCCTCCTCCATCCCTCTCCCTTCCCTCCTCCATCCCTCTCCCTTCTCTCCTCCACTCCTCTTCCTTCCCTTCTCCATCCCTCTCCCTTCCCTCCTCCATCCCTCTCCCTTCTCTCCTCCACCCCTCTCCCTTCCCTCCTCCATCCCTCTCCCTTCCCTCCATCCATCCCTCTCCCTTTCGTTTCTCCCTCTCAGATCCTTCCTCTCACTTACCTCCTCCATCCTTTCATTTCCCTTTTGTCCCTCCCTCTCACACCCTTTCCCTCACTTCCCTCTCCCTTCCCTCCTCTCCTTCATCCTTCTCTCTCTCTCTCTCTCTCTCTCTCTCTCTCTCTCTCTCTCTCTCTCTCTCTCTCTCACAGCAGACCAGGGAGACAAACAAACTCAAGAGAGACCTCGCGACATTGTACAGTCTGGATGGCGGGGTATAACACGCAACGAGGGGAGAGATAAGAGATAGCAAAGATAGAGAGAGAGAGAGAGAGAGAGAGAGAGAGAGAGAGAGAGAGAGAGAGAGAGAGAGAGAGTTAATATGCAGGATAGCTAGACAGTTCGCCGTCATCACTTAAAGCAAGTTATGGGATCCTGGGGTGTAAAGCGGGATGTGTGGGGGAAGTCTCTCTGTCTCTCGCTTTCTCTGTTTATCTGTCTGTCTGTCTGTCTGTTTGTGTCCGTCTGCCTGTGTCTGTCTGTCTGTCTGTCTCTCGCTATCTCTGTCTCTCTCTCTCTGTCTCCCACTTTGTCTGTCTGTGTGTCTGTGTCTCTCGTTATCTCTGTCTGTCTGTATGTCTCCCCCCCCCCTACCTCTCACAATAGCTTTACAAGGACTAACTTAAATATTCATGGACGTGTGTAACATTCAGAGCTTCATTAGGGATATGGGAGCCAGAGGGAGGCACTCAAACACCTTAACATTATTACTGACAAGGAAGATGTCTTTCTGTGATGTGTGAGCGAGTTTGTGGGTGTTTGATGGTGTGGGTGGGTGGGTGGGTGTGGGTGTGGGTGGGTGTGGGTGTGGGTGTGGGTGGGTGTGTGTGTGTGTGTGTGTGGGTGTCTGTGTGTGCCTGGATATCTTTATCGGTACTGTAATAGTATTAAAAGTACACCACATACACAAAGAACTGAGAGAGAGAGAGAGAGAGAGAGAGAGAGAGAGAGAGAGAGAGAGAGAGAGAGAGACTAGTAGGAGATTATGGCCCATATTGTATTTCCAATCTTGTGTTCTACTCCTGTCACGTGATACCTGATCCTCCACCTCCCATATAACTAGAGTGATCTGTATAGATAATGATGGTAGTGGTGGTGAGGGTGGTGGTGAGGGTGGTGGTGGTGAGGGTGGTGGTGGTGAGGGTGGTGGTGAGGGTGGTGGTGGTGAGGGTAAGGGTGGTGGTGGTGGTGAGGGTGGTGGTGATGATGGTGGTAGTGGTGAGGGGGTGGTGGTGGTGAGGGTGGTGGTGAGGGTAAGGGTGGTGAGGGTGGTGGTGAGGGTGGTGGTGGTGAGGGGGTGGAGGTGAGGGGGTGGTGGTGGTGAGGGGGTGGTGGTGGTGAGGTGGTGGAGGTGAGGGGGTGGTGGTGGTGAGGGGGTGGTGGTGGTGAGGTGGTTGTGGTGGTGAGGGTGGTGGTGATGATGGTGGTGGTGGTGGTGAGGGTGGTGGTGGTGATAATTATTGTATTGGTATTATAATTACTACTGCCTTGTTAGAACAGGCAACAGTTAAGTCATTATCAACATACATATATGCATGAGAGAGAGAGAGAGAGAGAGAGAGAGAGAGAGAGAGAGAGAGAGAGAGAGAGAGAGAGAGAGGAGATAAATTTTTAGCCAAGGAACAAAAAGGTCTCACTTTCTCCTCTACTACATCTGGTGACTCTGGTGATGGAAGGAGGAGGAAGGGCGGAAGGAGAGGAGAGAAGGAAGGGTGTCTCATGGAAGGAGGGAGAGAGGTAGGGAGTTTCAGTGCTACAGGAAGCCTCGTCTTGGCGCCAGAGTGTCTGTGTGATATTTCCTGTGTTACCAGAGGAGGTATATACTGTACACCCCAGCTCTTACACACGGTCCTGGGCATTCTGGGACACCCCTGGGCCCCTGAGACGTTCCTGCGCGATCCTGACACCCCTGCGCCCCTCTCAGATGTCCCCGAGTGATGCTAGATAGTGAATTCAATGTCTTCTTTTATCGAGCTGAGTTAGTAGTGTTGAGAGTCACAGTAGCCTGGGGGGGGGGGGCACTAACACTAACCTAACCTAACCTCATCTAACCTAATTTACACCTAACCTAACCTTAAACTACCTTCTACCTAACCTAACCTCATCTAACCTAACTTACACCTAACCTAACCTTAAACTACCTTCTACCTAACCTAACTTACACCTAACCTAACCTTAAACTACCTAACCTAACCTAACCTTAAACTACCTAACCAAATGTTGTATTCTTAGTGTGAAGATACGGGTTCGGTTCCGGTTGTGGTTTAGTGCTGGTAAGAGAACTTATTGTGTTGTAATTGTCTCTGTATGTATGTATGTATGTATGTATGTATGTATGTATGTATGCTATTCCCTGTCTCTTTCCCCGTCTGTCTCTTTCTCTTACTCACCCTATCTCTGTCTCTCTGTCATACACACTTAAAGATGTATTAGTATGGTTGACCCCTTAAGTGAATGTCTCTGTATTGACATAGACCAACACCCGCCTCACCTGACCTTAATGATCATGTTTATCGGGCGTGAGGGATGTTGTTTTTGTCCCTCCTTTCAAGAGAGGCTTTACGCAATTAATGACCGATTCGTGTGTGTGTGTGTGTTTTTAACGTGTACCTGTGTATATGTACATTAATGTGTGTGTGTATGTATGTATGTATGTGTCTCTGTACGTGTGTATTTGTAGCAGTTCTCTTTTCTCTTTAGTTCTCCTTTCCCTTTATCTCTCCCACCTCTTCTCCATCAAGGTTCTCCACGCAGGAAGGGGAAGAGGAGATAATTTTTGAGGTGAAGAGAGGAGACAGTTGGGGTAATGAAGAAAGAATGAGCTAAGTGGAGACAGTGAGAGATAATAATGGAGTAACGTAGATTAAATGAACGTGGGGAGGGGTGTGTGTGTGTGTGTGTGTGTGTGTGTGTGTGTGTGTGTGTGTGTGTGTGTGTGTGGAGAGAGAGAGAGAGAGAGATAAGAGAACCAGTAGGTAGTTTATGGAGGAACACAAGGTCTCCATGGACTAGGAGATACAAGTTTTATCTCCCACATTTTACACCATGATGGAGGACAGTCTCTCTACGTCTCCTGGCAGTCACTTTTACTCATAATATCTCTCCATTTATCTCTCTATCTCTCCGTTTATCTATTATCAATTTTCATCTCAATCTTCACTGTATAGCCCAACCCAACCAAACCCAACCCAAAAAACCCCCAACCCAACCTAACCTAACCCAACCTGACCTGACCTAACCCAACCTGATCTGACCTGACCTAACCTGACCTGATCTAACCGAACCTCACCAGACCTAACCTAACCTAACATCACCTGATCTAACCTGACCTGACCTAACCAAACCTGACCTGATCTAACCTAACCTGACCTGATCTAACCTAACCTCACCAGACCTAACCTAACCTAACATCACCTGATCTAACCTGACCTGACCTGACCTGACCTAACCTAACCTGACCTGACCTAACCTAACCTGACCTGATCTAACCTCACCTGACCTGACCTAACCTCACCTCATCTATGTATAATTTGCCTTTCATATGATAAACGATGTCTTCAATGAAAAAAAGTCAATTTTACCATATACGAATTATTTTCCTAAATTAGCGTAAAACACACACACACACACACACACACACACACACACACTATATATATATATATATTGTTTCCGGCGTTATATTTGAGGAAAAAACTTGTATACTTTATAGGGGGAAAAAGGAGCAAAATAATGATAGCGGGGAAATATTTGAGCCTTACAGGTACTAGATCCCTTTAGAGTCTAGGTTTCTCCCCTTCAATTAGTCCAATTATGTCCTGGTCAGCTCACAAGAAACTCCAGGTGAGAGAGAGAGAGAGAGAGAGAGAGAGAGAGAGAGAGAGAGAGAGAGAGAGAGAGAGAGAGAGAGAGGTTACTACCATTTCATCCGGAGATTAACTAACTGTTAAATTATATCATAGCGGTGAAAGGGCTGGAGCTCACCAAACTTATATACGTATATGCAACTTAAACTACCCAAACCTAACCTAACCAAACCTAACTAAACGAAGCTCAATCTAACCAAACCAAACCAAACCTAACCAAATGTAACCTAACCCAACCTAACCTAACCCAACCTAACCTAACCCAACCTAACCTAAACCAACCAAAGCCTATTTAAGCCAACAAGGTTGCAACACAGAGGCAACAGACACACTCCAAGCAATCAACAGCGCCTGACGTTCCCCTCCCCTACCACTTTACAATAAAACGATTATGGAAAGTACGCCAGACGAACGATCGCTCGCCTTTCTCCTGCAGTGGCGCTCAGGAACAACAGCGATAAGATAAGGAACACTACAGTTAAATGTAAAATATTGTACAGAAAGACAATTGTCGTCCATAACTTGAAGCAAAGTTTATGTGGCAGTGTGTGTGTGTGTGTGTGTGTGTGTGTATGTGTGTTTGTTGCATATAATGTATGTATGTATGTATGCATAAACATGTACCCAATATAGATTTAAACATACCACACACCATCTAACAAAACCTAACCTAACCTAACCTAACCTAACAGTACCTAACCTAACCTAACAATACCTAACCTAACCTAACCTAACCTAACCAACTCTCACCCCCCCCCCCCCAAAAAAAAATATTGACCACTGAACAAAAAAAAAAAATAAATAAATCTTCCACCAGAATAAAAAAAAAAAAAAAAAATTCTCTCCACTAGAAAAAAAAAGAAGAAGTCCATTTGGCATTATTTTGAAGGTAATTTATACCTGGGAATGAGTGTAGTAAGTCCGGACATGGTAGCCAGGTGACAAGAGTGTTAATAAACAGAGGTAAGGAAACGGGTTTGGGTCACGCTAAGTAAACATGTCATCACCTTGGTCTCTTCAAGGTGTGTTCTGGTGAGGGGAAGAAAGGGGTGGAAGGGGAGAGGAGGGGGTAAAGATGGAGAGGAAGGGAGGGAAGGGGATAAAGATGGAGAGGAAGGGAGGGAAAGGGGTAAAGATGGAGAGGAAGGGGGGGAAGGGGGAAAGTGGAGAGGAAGGGAGGGAAGGGGTAAAGAGGGAGAGGAAGGGATGGAAGGGGGTCAAGATGGAGAGGAAGGGAGGGAAGGGGGTAAAGATGGAGAGGAAGGGAGGGAAGGGGGTAAAGATGGAGAGGAAGGGAGGGAATGGGGTAAAGATGGAGAGGAAGGGAGGGAAGGGGGTAAAGAATGGAGAGGATGGGTGGGAAGGGGTTAATGATGGAGAGGAAGGGTGGGAAGGGGTAAAGTGGAGAGGAGGAGGGAGGGGTAAAGATAGAGGAAGGGAGGGAAGGGGGTAAAGATGGAGAGGAAGGGAGGGAAGGGGGTAAAGATGGAGAGGAAGGGGGGTGAAGGGAGGGAGGGGTGAACGGAGAGGGAAGTTCAGTTGTTTTATTCTTAATTAAGTTTTGTTGCGTTCTTGTTTTGTTTTTACTACTACTACTACTACTACTACTACTACTACTACTACTACTAAAAGTAATAATAATATAACAAACGTATTGTCACATTAAAAAAAATACTATTGTTTTTAGAAAGGTTTGAGAGAGAGAGAGAGAGAGAGAGAGAGAGAGAGAGAGAGAGAGAGAGAGAGAGAGAGAGAGAGAGAGAGAGAGAGAGAGCTAGCTTTAACTATTTCCAGGACATTACTCGAGAGACAAAACTTACACACGCCAGAATAAATATTTCAGAGGCGGTAACAGAAATACTGTCCACACGTAGACTATTAGCGCTGGCGAGATCAGAGCAACAGCATCGGTCGGCCGTGTGTTGTGTTGCGTTGTGTCGTGTTGTGTCCAATGGGTGAATATTATCATGTTTCGTGGGAGAGCGAGTGGGAGGTGGGAGAGGGAAGTGGGAGAGGGCTGAAAGAGGGTAGGAGAGGGGAGTGACGGAAGGATGATAAAGAGAATGTGGAGTTGTATATTTGAGGGGAAGATGACCGATGGAAATAGACATATAGACAAGAAATAGACAGCTAGATTGATTGACAGATAGATACCTAAACAGTCAGACTAACAGACAGGTAGACAGAGTGATAGCAGAGGGTGTGAAGACGTTGGGAGGGGACCACGTATAGGCAGACAGTCATACCTTCGTCTAATTAAACTCACCTGAGAGAGACAAGACGAGTGACACACCTGTGAATTTTTTGATGACATTTTATACGAAATATTTATCTAAAAACACTCACTCGCAGTTTTACATATTTCAGTAATGAGATACTTTTTAATATATACTTTCAGTTACATATATACTTTTAGGTCTATTTACATATATTAATGACTAATGATGGGAATAAGTTAGGTACATTTTAACTAAGGTGTGTCGGATAGTACGAGTAGGGAAGTCAGTGTACGATCCTGTATAGATTTTAACTAAGTACACCTATACACATACCGGCAACACATTATACCGGCAACATAACACATTATACCGGCAGCATAACACATTATACCGGCAACATAACACATTATACCGGCAACATAACACATTATACCGGCAACATAACACATTATACCGGCAACATAACACATTTTACCGGCAACATAACACATTATACCGGCAACATAACACATTATACCGGCAACATAACACATTATACCGGCAACATAACACATTATACCGGCAACATAACACATTATACCGGCAACACATTATACCTATTATGAGTTTAGGGTCAGTAGGTGAAAGGTCAGGGCCACAATATACTGAAAGTGCTTATACCCAGCATGAGTTCCACCCCACCCAAGTGCTGTCTGGCTGTCTCTCAGTCTGTCTGTCTGTCAGTCTGTCTGTCTCTCAGTCTGTCTGTCTCTCAGTCTGTCTGTATCTTCACCATCATCGTCACCAAAATTATCTTGAAAATCCCACAAATCAACGAAACTGCGTAAATGCATGTGTGTGTGTGTGTGTGTGTGTGTGTGTGTGTGTGTGTGTCCAACTCCATGGCCATAATACAGTTTCATCTTCATACCTGTCAGCAGTAATGGCCGACTATTGAAACACCTGTCTTAAGATGATGATTTAACCCTTTACCTCACTTCCAGGTACCAGAGAACCTTGTCAAATTATCTCTGTGGTGTGTGTGTGTGTGTGTGTGTGTGTTTGTAGTTGTAGGTGTCTATGTGTCCGGATGTGTGTGTATATATGTGTATTTGTATGTGTGTAGATGTATGTTATGTGGAGATGTATGTCTTTATGTGTGTATATATTTGTGTATGTGCGTGTATATGCATGTGTGTGTATGAATGCCTCTCCTCCGCACACCATCATTATCGGGAGGAAGCCGACACGTCATAAAAGGTGGTTTGATTCGAAGCTCCGAGAAGTGTCCTGATATATCCGAGACGGTGAACCCGAGTCTTAAGAAGCGTTCCAAAGGCGTCGAAATTAAACCCAGAGTCTTAGCGGGTAGGTTAGGTTAGGTTTAGGTTTAGGTTAGGTTAGGTTAGGTTATTTTGGGTTAGGTTAGGTTAAAGTTAAGTGTCTTTGGGTTAGGTTAAAGTTAGGTTATTTGAGGACAGAAGGTTAGGTTCGGTTTTGAGTTGGTTAAGGTCACTTTAGATTAGATTAATTTAGCTCCAATTAGGTTAGATGAGGTCTCAGGTCACAGGTTTCAGGTCTCAGGGAAAGAGTCAGTCACCTTACAACTCTCTCAGCTCTTCAGGGTGTTGCTGGGAGCTGGCGGTAAACACCCTTAATGATTTACAGTAAGTTGATGTTGCTAGACGGACGAGCTGTGATAATGGGCTCCTTGTTTATCACCCCTCACCACCCTCCGTCACCCCTCACCACCCTTCCTCACCCCTGACTACCCTCCCTCACTCCTCATCACCCTCCCTCACCCTTCACCACCCTTCCTCACCACCCTCCCTCACCCCTCACCACCCTTCCTCACCCCTGACTACCCTCCCTCACCCCTCACCACCCTCCCTCACCCCCTCCCTCACCCCTCACCACCCTCCCTCACCCCTCACTCCCTCCCTCACCCCTCACCACCCCCCTCACCCCTCACCCCCTCCCTCATCCCCCCCCCCGTAGTAATTATCATAAGTCGCACACTAACGAAGTTTGTAAGACGTTGGTGGTCGTGAAGGAGACTTGTCGTTATTGGGAAAATAATAATTATTATAAAGAAAGAAAAACAAAATAAATACTTCTTCTGGGTGTTAACATGACGACCAGAGGGAACAAAGGCTATGTAAAAAAAATGAAGATGTTTAGTAAATATTTATCAAAATTTCCGTCTATTTATTCTCAGTCTATAAGTTACGTCCCCATGGTAATACGGAAGGTTAAAAAAAACGAGGAAATAAGACAGTTCTCAGCGGTGACTACTGTATATTAATTTAGTGACAGTATGACTTACCCTTCCATGGTAACTGTTTGTGGGCAGGGATTGTGACCCACTTGGAAGACGTCTATAATCTCTCTCTCTCTCTCATATTTTCTCATCTTTTTATATTTCTACATATAGCCTATCTCCCTCCCTCTCCACCCCCACCATATCTCCCTCTCCACCCCCACCCTATCTCCCCCTCTCTCCACCCCACCATATCCCCCTCTCCACCCCCACCATATCTCCCTCTCCACCCCCACCATATCTCCCTCTCCACCCCCCACCATATCCCTCTCTTCACCCTCACCATATCTCCCTCTCCACCCCCACCCCATCCCCCCTCTCCACCCCCACCCTATCTTCCCCCCTCTCCACCCCACCATATCCCTCTCTCCACCCCCACCATATCTCCCTCTCCACCCCCACCCCATCTCCTCCCTCTTCACCCCCACCATATCTCCCTCTCCACCCCCACCCTATCTCCCCCCCTCTTCACCCCCACCATATCTCCCTCTCCACCCCCACCCCATCTCCCCCCTCTCCACCCCCACCCCATCTCCTCCCCTCTCCACCCCCACCATATCTCCCTCTCCACCCCCACCCCATCTCTCCCCCTCTTCACCCCCACCCCATCTCCCCCCACCATATCTCCCTCTCCACCCCCACCATATCTCCCTCTCCACCCCCTCCCCATCTCCCCCCTCTCCACCCCCACCATATCTCCCTCTCCACCCCACCATATCTCCCTCTCCACCCCCACCCCATCTCCCCCCTCTCCACCCCCACCCTATCTCTCCCCCTCTCCACCCCCACCCTATCAACCCCCTCTTCACCCCCACCCTATCTCCCTCTCCACCCCCACCCCATCTCCCCCCTCTCCTCCCCCACCCCATCTCCCCCCTCTCCACCCCCACCCTATCTCCCCCCTCTTCACCCCCACCATATCTCCCTCTCCACCCCTACCCTATCTCCCCCCCTCTCCACCCCCACCATATCTCCCTCTCCACCCCCACCATATCTCCCTCTTCACCCCCACCATATCTCCCTCTCCACCCCCACCCCATCTCCCCCCTCTCCACCCCCACCATATCTCCCTCTCCACCCCCACCCCATCTCACCCCTCTCCACCCCCACCATATCTCCCTCTCCACCCCCACCCCATCTCCCCCCTCTCCACCCCCACCCCATCTCCCCCCCTCTCCACCCCCACCCCATCTCCCCCCTCTCCACCCCCACCATATCTCCCTCTCCACCCCCACCATATCTCCCATTCCACCCCCACCATATCTCCCTCTCCACCCCCACCCCATCTCCCCCTCTCCACCCCCACCCCAACTCCCCCCACACCACCCCCACCATATCTCCCTCTCCACCCCCACCATATCCCCCACACCACCCCCACCATATCTCCCTCTCCACCCCCACCCCATCTCCCCCCTCTCCACCCCACCCCATCTCCCCCCTCTCCACCCCCACCCCATCTCCCCCCTCTCCACCCCCACCACATCTCCCTCCTCTCCACCCCCACCATATCTCCCTCATTCAACACACATCCAATTACCAATACCACTTTTGCCTTTCTCGTGGTTGGGAGATATTTCTCTGTCCTCTTGTAAAACAGTTCTCATTTATCTCCCAAGCTGGCTGGGGGAGGAGAGGCGGGGAGAGGTAGGGGGGAGGTGGCGAGAGACGTGAATGAGGAGGAATGAGAGAGAATGAAGAGAGATGGAGGTGGTATTGTTGAGATGTAATGACTGCTGAGAGAGAGAGAGAGAGAGAGAGAGAGAGAGAGAGAGGGACACTCACTTCAGGAGAGGGATCACGTGAAGACACACACACAGATCCCAAGGAATGTGAATAAGTTGTCAATAAATCCTCCATGAATCCGGATTTTATTGGAGAACGAGAGAACATTGTTTGTTATTTTTACCCAACCCTCTGTTGACCAGACCTTGTGTGACGATGATCCACCTGTCTGTTCCGCTAAGCATACGGTAGAGAGAGAGAGAGAGAGAGAGAGAGAGAGAGAGAGAGAGAGAGAGAGGGGTAAATAAATCGTTGCCGCCTGGAGGTTAAATATGCTCTCTCTTTCTCTCTCTCTTTCTCTCTCTCTTTCTCTCTCTCTCTCTCTCCTCAAACTAAAACACTGATATGAGATGATAATCAGAATAAACTGACAATCAGAATGAATGAGAAAATGATTGGAGATTGGCTAATTAACCCACAAACCCATTGACTACAAAAAGTTTTCTAAATTAGGTTAGATTAGGTTAGGTCCTGGGTTCGGGTTCGAATTCAAGAGCTGGCTTGGATCCAAGTGAGAGCAGGTTAGGATTCGGTTCCTAGTGAGAAACTGGGTTCGGGTACAAGTAAGACCGGGTTCGGGTTCAAATGAGACCGGGTTCGGGTTCGGATTCGAGTATAGGGTCCGGATACAGGGTTTAGCGAACTTTTTAATTTAGCGAGTCATTATAGAGACTCCGGGATTCGTCTCTTCAGCTGACGTGTGAAGGAATTTGGGCTGAATAGAGTTTAAATTTTGGTTTTATTTTCATTTTTGTCCTATTTAATCCAGTTCTTTTGTCGTCTCTCTCTCTCTCTCTCTCTCTGTTTCTTTCTGTCTGTCTGTCTGTCTGTCTTTATCTTTGTTTCCGTCAGTCTGTGTGCTTCTGTCTATATGTCAAGTCTATTTATTGGATTCTAACTCTGTTTCTTTGCTTCCATCTGTCTTTCTGTCTCTTTCTTCGTTTCCGTCTATCTATCTGTCTGTTTCTGTCTGTCTGTCTGCTCTGTCTGTCTGTCTGTCAGCCCTAAGACTAAGGTGAACATAATCCGAGAAAATTTTATCTCTGGATGTGGTCACAAAATCCACTTCTCAGGTTTCAATTTTGATTCTTATTGATTTCCTTTAATTGCACAGGTGGAGGGGCGGAGCAGGTGAAGGAGGGAGGTGAGGGAGGTGAAGGGAACAGGTGAAGGAGGGAGGTGAGGGGAGGTGAGGAGGAGAGGGAGGTGGGGGGGGGGGGATGATGATGGGTGAGAGGCAATGAGAGGAGGAGAGAAGTCTTTGAAACATAATATGGGAGAGAACACACACACACACACACACACACACACACACACACACACACACACACACACCAGTAGGTTCTCACATAACTCTCTCAACACCCCCTACACCTCACCCAAGTAGCGGAACCTTCCTCTTCCCACCACATACACACAAATCCCACACCAACCTACTCTCTCTCTCTCTCTCTGCCAGTTCTTCCTTACAAGCCACACCCTTTACTCTGCCACACCCTTTACTCTGCCACACCCTCTTACTCCCTCCTATGTCCTCATCCCTCTCCCCCTCCCTCTTCCCTCTTCCCTACTCCCTACCCCGCTGTTACGAGTGGAGTCCTCGGCTAGAAAGAGAAGGAGGGAGAGCAGGAGGGAGGGAGGGAGGGAGACTGAGAGAAGGTCAGGAAATATAAAGATGGAAGGGGAGGGAGGGAGGGAGGGAGGGAGTGTGAATGAGCAAGGGAATGTTGGGGAATCATCAGAGAAGGAGGGAGAGAGATATAGAGGTAGGGAAGAAAGGAGGAGGTTGGGTAGCCAGGAGAAAGGGAGAAGGTCGACCTGCCATAAGGGAGGAAGGGAGAAGGTCGACCTGCCATAAGGGAGGAAGGAAGGGAGAAGGTCGACCTGCCATAAGGGAGGAAGGGAGAAGGTCGACCTGCCATAAGGGAGGAAGGAAGGGAGAAGGTCGACCTGCCATAAGGGAGGAAGGAAGGGAGAAGGTCGACCTGCCATAAGGGAGGAAGGAAGGGAGAAGGTCGACCTGCCATAAGGGAGGAAGGAAGGGAGAAGGTCGACCTGCCATAAGGGAGGAAGGAGGGGAGGACGGGAGAAGGTCGACCTGCCATAAGGGAGGAAGGAGGGGAGGACGGGAGAAGGTCGACCTGCCATAAGGGAGGAAGGAAGGCAGAAGGTCGACCTGCCATAAGGGAGGAAGGAAGGCAGAAGGTCGACCTGCCATAAGGGAGGAAGGAAGGGAGAAGGTCGACCTGCCATAAGGGAGGAAGGAAGGGAGAAGGTCGACCTGCCATAAGGGAGGAAGGAGGGGAGGACGGGAGAAGGTCGACCTGCCATAAGGGAGGAAGGAAGGCAGAAGGTCGACCTGCCATAAGGGAGGAAGGAAGGGAGAAGGTCGACCTGCCATAAGGGAGGAAGGAAGAACATAAGACCATAAGAAAATAAGGAGTCTGCAATAGACCGGTTGGCCTGTGCATGGCAGCTCCTGTCGAGAGTTACTGCCACTCTCTATCATCCATGAATCTATCCAGCCTCCTTTTGAAACTTTCCAGCGTTCTAGCACTTACTACAAGGTTGTTAAGCTTGTTCCAATCGTCCACCACCCTATTTGTAAACCAGTTTCTTCCTGTCTCCCTCCTAAACCTAAACTTATCCAACTTGAATCCGTTGTTCCGAGTCCTATCCTGCTCGGATATTATAAGAACTTTATCTATATCACCTTTATTGATTCCTTTCACCCACTTAAATACTTCTATCATATCTCCCCGCACTCTTCGTCTTTCTAGGGAATGCAAGTTTAGTTTCTTTAACCTATCCTGATATGGAAGGTTTCTAAGTCCCGGAATCATTTTCGTCATTCTTCGCTGCACCGACTCTAGTGAATTGATATCCATTCTATCATAAGGGCACCAGAACTGAACCGCATAATCGAGGTGCGGCCTGACTAGCACAAGATTTAGTTGCAATAAGACCTCTGCACTCTTATTACTTACACTTCTAGATATAAAACCCAATACTCTGTTTGCCTTATTTCGAACATTAACGCACTGTTTTCTAGGCCGTAGGTACGGGCTTACAAGTACCCCTAGGTCTCTTTCACAAGTCGACTTCTCTAGGTTGATGTTGTTAAGGCTGTATACATTGACAGTATTTGTTCTTCCAATATTAAGTACGCTGCACTTGCTGGTGTTGAATTCCATTTGCCATTTTTCAGACCACCCCTGCAGTTTATTTAGATCCTCCTGTAATGCATTTGCATCCTGCCCTGAATTAATCTGCCGCCCTATTTTGGTGTCATCCGCAAACTTGCTTATGTCACTGCTGATCCCAGTATCTAGATCGTTTATGTAGATTATGAACAAGAGTGGGCCTAGTACTGACCCCTGTGGAACCCCACTGGTTACACGACCCCACTCAGATTTAACACCATCTACGCTGACCCTCTGTGTTCTATCGGTGAGCCATGATTTTATCCAATTTAAAACTTTCCCCTCGATACCATGAGCCTTAATTTTTCTCAGAAGCCTCTGATGCGGTACTCTGTCAAATGCTTTGCTAAAGTCTAAGTAAATAACATCGTAATTTTCGTCATTATCTACTACCTCGAAGACTTTCCTAAAAAACGTTAGCAGATTTGTTAGACAAGATTTTCCCTTTGTAAACCCATGTTGAGAGTCGTAGATTAATTTGCTTTTCTCTAAATGCGATCGGATGTTATCTGCTATAATTGATTCAAGAAATTTCCCCACTACTGACGTCAAACTGATCGGCCGGTAATTTGACGCTGAGAAGGGAGAAGGTCGACCTGCCATATGGAAGCAAGGAAGGAAGGGAGGAAGGGAGGTCGACCTACCATAAGGGAGGAGGAAGGGAGAAGGTCGACCTGCCATAAGGGGCTACAATAAGTCGACAAATTTGTTTAATCCCGGCCTCACCAGAGGGAGTTATGGCGCCACTATATCACACCTTAATGGCTTGAAGATTTTCCAAGGAGACTACGACCGTTTCTTGTGGGGCTATGAGCGTGTCCACAGTGGCTATGGGCGTGTCTTGATGCGTATATGAAGCTGTGATAAAGAAGGACTATGGGCGTGTCCACAGGAACTATGGGCGTATCCACAGGAACTATGGGCGTATCCACAGGGGTTATGGGCCTGTTTCTCTTTAATGTTGATTTCGTTAAACTCATTATAGTTTCTTACAACAAAGACACATTATTCCTTAACAACAATAAATAATTTGCATTTTATTAATAAGACAAAATCAGCTGTTCGTTTACAAATATTAAAGACTAAAAATATATATTTATTAAAGATAAATTAATTCAAATGCAATACCAAGACTTTACGTTGAAGAAAAATTAATGCATTTGCAATATTTGATACATTCCATTAACAATATTCCGTTACCAGTGTCTCACATATGTTGCATTATATAAGTATTATTTAAACACATGAACAAGTAGTTTCTTTGCAACATTGAATACATCGCAACAAACACAGATTCTACTTTGTCTTTAAACATTGTAGGATAAATTACCTTTACATCTGGCGGGTAAAAGCGACTGTATGCCTTATATGGTCGGTATAAACTGTAGAGTGACTGTAGACTGGTTAACTGTGTCTTATATATTGACGATACTAGAGCGTAGACTGTACTGTATGTCAGGTTTATATATAGACGCGCGCACACACACACACACACACACACACACACGCACACACACACACACACACACACACAGGCATGACATATACCCTCCATAGCTCTGTTCCCTCGACAAGATTTCCGGACGATAACACCTCCGCAGTGGGCGTGGAGGAGGCGTGGGTGGGGGGGAGGGGGGAGGGGGTTGGGGCGTGCAGGAGAGTGGGTGAGCGTGGAGAGGAGGGAAGGAGTGAGAATGGCTTTGGGGGGGGAGGGGGGCAGAGGAGGGGGCACAAAGACGGGCGTGGATGGGCGTGAAGAAGCGTAGGGAGGCGTAGAAGGGAATAGAGTGGCCTGGAGAGGGAGGAAATGAGGGAAAACGGGCGTGAGTGGGGAGAGAAGGAGGAGGAGAGGGTGAGGGAAAGAGGGAGGGTTGTGTAGGTTATCGTGGAGGGGCGTGAAGGAAGGCAGGACAGGGGTAAGGAGAGGCGGGGAGAAATAGGAAGAGAGGGAGAGGGGGAAGAAAGGGAGGAAAGGAGAGGAAGAAAGGGAGGGAAGGGGAGGAAGGGTAGTAGGAATTGAGGAAAAGGGAAGGGTAAAGTGAGAGAGAGAGAGAGAGAGAGAGAGAGAGAGAGAGAGAGAGAGAGATAAAAACACCTGTCAAACCAAATAACTCCAACAGAACAAACAAAAACACCCCCCAACCCTCCCCCAACCCCCCTCCCCCACCCCCAACCCCCCCTCCCCCACCCCCAACCCCCCCCCCCCCACCCCCAACCCCCCCCCCCCAAACCCCCACCCCCCCTCCCCCCACCCCCCCCCAAAAAAAAAGAGATATACCTCGAAGAATTTTTTATACATATATATACATAATAAAATAATAATAATAATAATACACGACTCAAACTATTCAGTCCTTCACGGGGTATCGACTTGGTGTACTCGTCTCAAAGGTAAGGCTCCCTCATAACACTCACTCAAGTGCTCGCTTCTGTTTCTCTGACCTTGTTCTTCTTCTTCCTCATTTATCTGTTCCTTGTTCCTTATGTTCCATCAGTCTCCTCCTCCAGGTATTACGGAACGAGGGAATTTATACCCGTATACATCGTGTGGGTGAATGTGCATTGGTGTTATTATTGTTGTAGTTGTTAATGAATGGCGACCTGTGGTGTAATGGTTAGCATGCTCGCCTCGCAAGCGTGTGGTCCCAGGTTCGATCCAAGGGCAGTTTGAAACTAAGGGCACGTTTCTTTGCGTCATTTGCCTCTGTCTACCCAGCAGTAATTGGGATCGTGTTCCGGGGTAATGGTTAGCCAGTGCAGTTGGCGAGTTGTCCGGTCTTCTCGACTATTCCTTGACACTGGGTCACGCAACTCGTTAACTTAGGGTGTGGTTGTTGTGTTGGTAACAGCTTCTACACCTTAAACAAATTCACGCCAAGGAGGCCCTTAGGCCGGCCATCCTCCTGGGCAACAATTATTTATTCATGTTATTGTTTTCTGTATCGTGTGAAAGGTGATAATAATAAATATGATAGGTCCGTGGTCGAGCTGTAGGCCGTCTTCAACACACACAGGACTGTATTTTGTTAATTATTATTCATGGATCATTTCTCTCTTAACCTCTTGTTTTATTATATTTTCTCCCCTTGTGATATATAGCGCCCCACACGCCTCTCCCCGTATTTGTTTTACTCCCCAGTCCAACCTACCCTTCCCACTTCCCATTGTCTCTTTCTTTTCTCTCTCTCTCTCTTTCGTTCTATCTTTCTCTACTGCTGTTTCTTTTTCCGCTCGCTACGCACAATACACCACCTATTTCTAAGCTCTCTCTCTCTCTCTCTCTCTCTCTCTCTCTCTCTCTCTCTCTCTCTCTCTCCCTCCATTCTGACTATGATTGTGAATATAAACATCGAAAAATTAAACATTCAGTAGGTATTAGGATATTAAATATTAAGGTAATAAAATGGTGGCGAAGGAATGGCGATTAGGGGAGGCTGGAGGGAGGTACTACCGCCTGGGAAGATATTGGAAGCATAATGTGTTGCCTAATGGTAGACCCTGCTGCCATATGTGACCAAGTCCCAGGTTGATGATATGACTTTCTGCCTCATTTACACACAATTGCAGGGTCTCAATTGTTTCTCTTACTTTGACAACACAACATACATATATTGTTTCTCACTCCTGATCTTTTTTTAATTTTTATATTTATTTATTTATTATTATTATTATTATTATTATTATTATTATTGTTATTATTTAATTATAATATATTTTTAATTAATATTTACTAAAACATTTATTATTATTATTATTATTATTATTATATTTTCGCCCCCAGGTCCTGATGTGGGTCATGACCTGTGCTCTGGTGGGCTAATCCCGCATAAAAAGAGAAAACAAATTCCACTAAACATTCCAACACAAACCATCAACATTTTTCTTGTCAACAGTAAACATTTAGAACCTAACTTTTACCTATTTTGTTTTAACATTTAACATTAAAAACCTAACTTTGTCTCCCTCTCTACAAAAAATATTACCTTAAAAATAACAATACCCCCAAAAATAACAATACCCCCAAAAATAACAATACAACCAAAAATAACAATACATCCAAAAAAAATAGCATCACCTAAAAATAACCACCTAGAAACAACAATACGTAAAAAATAACTACAACCATAAAATAAAATAACATTAAAAATAACCACCAAAAAAATAACTAATCTTAAAAATCCTCCTTCATGACCTCAAACATTTATAACTAATCACCATGTTTTCTATCTTCCTGTACAGTAAACATCAAGAGCCTGAAGGTGAAGGTGCCTCGAGTAGCCTACATAGGTGAAGATGCTGAGTTAGAGTGCACCTTCCCCTGGACCGACCCGCGAGACCTGTATTCTATTAAATGGTGGCGAGATAACGACCAGTTCTACCAGTACATCCCCAAGAACAAGGATCCCAAGATGAAGTTCAACGTCACCGGTATTACTGTTGATGTGAGTGTTACCGGGAGAGAGTTACTGGGAGGGAGGGAGGGAAGGAAGAAAGGAAGGAAGGAGGGAGGGAGGGAAGGAAGGAGGGAGGGAGGGAAGGAGGGAAGGAAGGAAGGAAGGAAGGAAGTTCTACCGGTACATCCTCAAGAACAAGGATCCCAAGATGAAGTTCAACGTCACCGGTATTACTGTTGATGTGAGTGTTACCGGGAGAGAGTTACTGGGAGGGAGGGAAGGAAGAAAGGAGGGAGGGAGGGAGGGAAGGAAGGAAGGAAGGAGGAGAAGTGAGGACTTAGGAACAAGGAGCCAGAGAAAAGCACGGATAGGATGATACCGGAAAGTGAAGGAGGAAGAAGGAGAGGTAGAGGGAAGGAAGGAAGGAGCAGGAAGTGAAATGAAGGAAGGAAGGGACATAGGAAGGAAGGAAGGAAGTTCTACCGGTACATCCTCAAGAACAAGGACTCAGACCAGCATCACCAGCTTCATAAAGACAAGAGAGAGACAATGGAAGGGGAGACAGGGAGGAAGGGAGAGAAGGAGGGAAAGAGAAAAGTAATTATATTAGTGAAAAGGAAGTAAGAAAATAGAGGAAGGAAGGAGGGAAGGAAGGAAGGAGGGAAGGAAGGAAGGAAGGAAGGAAGGAAGGAAGGAAGGAAGGAAGGAGGGAAGGAAGGAAGGAAGGAAGGAAGAGAAGACACTTGGAAGGTGATTAGAACGGTTGGACTCACCTGTGTGACTTTAAGACATACAGGTAAATTAATTAAACCTTTTCCCGTACAAGAAGAGAGACAAATTGTGCCTGAGTATAGAGGAAGAGTGTCAGCTAAGTCACTTCAGCCTGTCAGCTAAGTCACTTCAGCCTGTCAGCTAAGTCCCTTCACGCTGTTAGCTAAGTCACTTCAGCCTGTCAGCTAAGTCCCTTCACGCTGTTAGCTAAGTCACTTCAGCCTGTCAGCTAAGTCACTTCAGCCTGTCAGCTAAGTCACTTCAGCCTGTCAGCTAAGTCACTTCACGCTGTTAGCTAAGTCACTTCAGCCTGTCAGCTAAGTCACTTCACGCTGTTAGCTAAGTCCCATCATGCTGTCAGCTAATTCAATTCATGCTGTTAACTAAGTCACTTCATGCTGTCAGCTAAGTCTCTCTCTCTCTCTCTCTCTCTCTCTCTCTCTCTCTCTCTCTCTCTCATTGTACTTCTGTGTTTGTTTTTCCACCTTCTGTCTCTCAGTGTCTTTGTCTGTCCTACCATATGTCTCTGTTTCTCTGTCTCTTTCTCTCTTTTACTTTGTCTGGCATTTTATCTTTGTCTCTCCCTCTCTCTCTCTTCCTCCACTTCGCAGTAGTATGGATGCGCCAGAGTACTCGCATATCCAGACTCAAAATA
>CAUDMG010002131.1:325000-415000 GCA_958450375.1 Homarus gammarus | reverse complement strand
CCCACACCCTCACCCCCTCTCTCACCCACGCCCCCACCCCACACCCTCACCCCCTCCCTCACCCACGCCCCCATCCCCACACCCTCACCCCCTCCCTCACCCACGCCCCCATCCCCACACCCTCACCCCCACCCTCACCCACGCCCCTCTCCCCACACCCTCACCCCCTCCCTCACCCACGCCCCCATCCCCACACCCTCACCCCCTCCCTCACCCACGCCCCTCTCCCCACACCCTCACCCCCTCCCTCACCCACGCCCCCATCCCCACACCCTCACCCCCTCCCTCACCCACGCCCCTCTCCCCACACCCTCACCCCTCTCTCACCCACGCCCCCATCCCCACACCCTCACCCCCTCCCTCACCCACGCCCCTCTCCCCACACCCTCACCCCCTCCCTCACCCACGCCCCCATCCCCACACCCTCACCCCCTCCCTCACCCACGCCCCCATCCCCACACCCTCACCCTCTATAGCTTCTGGCCAATATATCCCCGTATATCTGATCTTGCATATCCCCGTTATATACGAGTAAATGTACCCGTATATACTGACCTTCTATCTCTGTATATTTGAGTATATCCTTATATTGGCATTTCTTCAAGAGCTTTAAAAGGGGACTAAATATCCGTGATAAACATACAGAAATATACAGACACATATACAATACTCAATTAGGTTATTAAAGTAATATAAAACGCATCTAATTAATACAATCGTCGCGGGAAAAGGAAAAAAAATCCTCACAAACTTTACTGCCAAAACTTTTTTTTTTGTATCCAGAAAATATTATAGAATTACTGTACTCTCTGAGGAAGGACAATTACCTGACTCTCACTGACACTCATTGACTGACTCTCTAAGGTATTGAACTGACTTTAATAATCTATAATGGACTCGAATATTTGGACAGTCTGGTGGCCCCTATCATATTCCTGCAGGTTAAAGTGTGTGTGTGTGTGTGTGTGTGTGTGTGTAAGTGTGTGTGTGTGTGTAAGTGTGTGTGTGTGTGTGTGTGTGTGTTCAACGTATCATCTCAACTAATAACAAATAAAAATGGACCCAAAACTTTACCTTGCGGAGCACCAGAAACCAAAGAATAATTACACGACATCCAATATACAACAAAGTTTTGACCCAAATCCCATTGTATTGATCTTGGTATAATAAGAAGATTAATCTAAATATCTCCATCATAAGTAACACTAAAAACAGCAACAAACACAAAAGTAACACTGGCAAATATAACAAACACAAGATAACACTCAAAGCCTCTCAAAAGTAATATTAACATCAGTAACAAACACAAAGTAACACTTAAAACAATAACAGTAACACTAACAACAACAACAAACACAGTAACACCCAAAAACAATAAAAGTAACACTAACATCAGTAACAAACACAAAGTAACACTCAAAGTCTCGGTCAAGCACAGACTGAATCACATGGACGATGCACATCATAAGTAGCAAGAGTTTTCCGGCGTACAAACTGACCTACAAGGTAAAACATCATTATACTTCCTGTTACATCTACTAGTACAGTCAGGAACGGCTTAAATACTTTCTTTCTATCAACACACTCTTTCTCCTACCAACACACTCTTTCTCCTATTAACACACTCTCTCCCTATTACCACTCTCTTGGCCACCACTCTCTCCCCCTATCTCCCCCTTGCTAACACACTCTTCTCTTACTACCCTTATCACCACATTCTCATCCAACCACCACACTCTTCCTTCTACTACTACCGCACTCTTTGCCACCACACTCTTTTCCTTATATCTCCTATGTGTATCACCAAACCCCCGTCCACAACCCCTCCTCCCTACTCCTCCTGCCCCTCCCCGCCCCACCCCCCCACCCCACCGTGAACTTATGAACACCATTTAACTATTCTGGTGCCGCCGAGGTCAAGAAGACTGTGACCCTAATACGTTTACTACTAACTAACTATTGCTATTACTGCTACTATTAGTGTTTCTATTTTTACTATTCATACCACTGATTTTACTACTACTACCACCACTGCACTACTACTATTACCACCACCACCACTATTACCACAACCACTATTTTCACTCCAACTACTAAAACAATTCTTTCTCCCTGTCTGTCATTTATAAACGAAATAAATATAAAGAACATAGGACAGAAGGAGTTTGAACCACCAGTACAGGGGATTGACTGCTCTTGTAGCGATAGAAAATTGAATATAACAGAATTCAATTAAGTAACAGTATGGAATTGAATAAGTGATAGAATCCAAGCCAGAGAAGAATCCCCCCTTCACTGTTGTTGTTGACTGAACTGTAAAGTAGAATCCAAAAGAAATTTTATGTGTGATTCTTGACATAGCTGTAGTAGTAGTGTGGAATTCAAAGGAAAACATTAATTAGTTACTTATGTGTGATTATTGTCATAGCTTTTGTGTGGAAATCAATGGAGAAATATTTTATTATTTAAGTGTGATTCTGGACGTAGTTGTGGTGTGGAAGTCAAACCACAACATGATCTACTTTTTGTCTATTCTTAACGTAACTTGTGGTGAATTCAAAATCATGGTAAAGTACACCTATAAGAAAAAAATCCTGTCGTAGTTGAAATGTGGATTCCCCAATATAAGAGAATTCAATTTACTTTTCATTCTTAAAGCATTTTGACGTAAATACAACCTCTTACTTGTGGAGTAGAATTCAAACTCCCCAAAAATGAATCTTTGTTCTTATTCATCATGTAAAAACGTACGTAAAGTCAAATCTTATTCATTACTCACATCACTCATCACGATTCTACATCACACTTAAATTCAATTCTAGTCATACCTTTCGTGTGATGGCTAAGTGGGTACTGCACTCGCATCGTGTTCCAGGGGTCATTGTTCGATTCCCGTGTGTTTCCCAGTTCCACCCAGCTGTAAATAAATAAAAATATATATAAATTGCGGTCTAGAGTAGGTAGTACCGACCATGCTATCTACCTTGTGTACCGAAGGCTTCATGGTCATCAGACAGGCCTATGGGACCCACTTTCACACTTAGGCCTACATAACTTTTTTTACGACAGAACATTCATACCATAACACCTTTTTTTTTATTTATAGAGGAAATAGGTAAAATAAAATAAATATGAGGGCACAATATACTTATTTCTATTTATTATTCTGGTAAATTATTCGTTATCCACTATTTATGGTTCTATTATTCACCTCCTAGGATCAATGTCTACCTCCTAGGATCAATGTCTATCTCCTAGGATCAATTTCTACCTCCTAGGATTAATTTCTACCTCCTAGGATTAATTTCTACCTCCTAGGATCAATGTCTACCTCCTAGGATCAATGTCTATCTCCTAGGATCAATTTCTACCTCCTAGGATTAATTTCTACCTCCTAGGATTAATTTCTACCTCCTAGGATCAATTTCTACCTCCTAGGATCAATGTCCAATTCCATACTGACCTCACAGGGGGAGGGGTGAGAGAGGGAGGAGGGAGAGGGGAGGGAGGAGAGAGAGGGGAGGGAGGAGAGAGAAGGGAGGGAGGAGAGAGAGGGGGGGAGAGGGAGGGAGGGGAGGGAGGAGAGGTAAGGGAGAGAGGGGGAGAAAGAGTGGTAGGGATGAGAGGGGACTGGAGGGAAAGGAAGGGTAAGGGAGAGTAGAGAGAGGAGGAGGAAAGAAAAGGGAGGAAAGGGTATGGGAGAGAGGGGAAAGAGAGGGAAAAGATAAGGGAGAGAGGGGAAAGATAAGGGAGAGAGGGGAAAGAGAGGGGAAAGATAAGGGAGAGAGGGGAAAGATAAGGGAGAGAGGGGAAAGAGAGGGGAAAGATAAGGGAGAGAGGGGTAAGAGAGGGGAAAGATATGGAAGAGAGAGGGGGTGGACGCTGCCAGTTACATTAAATGAGAAAGGAATGTGAACTTATCTTACATTTTATGGGAAAACTTTATTGTCTCACTAAACCTCGAGTGACGTCACGATACGACACACACACACACACACACGATGTACCGTATCTGAGAGAGAGAGAGAGAGAGAGAGAGAGAGAGAGAGAGAGAGAGAGAGAGAGAGAGAGAAATTACACAGACAGATAAACAGACAGACAAACAGACAAACACCTAAATAGACAGAAAGACAGAGAAACAGACAGACACACACAGACAGATAGGTAGATAACATATATCGGTAAAAAGAGAGACAGATTTAAACAGGTAGACAGAACAGACAGGTACAATTTTTTATATCAAGTATCAATTCACCCACCAATTTGTACACGACAGAATCAATGACTTTTAAAAAAATATTACAGCGGAAATATAAAAAAGGCATTATCAACATTAGACACGCAGAGTAATTTCCATTCAGATATATTTAAAAGAGCTTTGGTGAATAGGTTGGAGAGAGAGAGAGAGAGAGAGAGAGAGAGAGAGAGAGAGAGAGAGAGAGAGAGAGAGAGACAGACAGACACACACACCACAATGGTAATTTAGCAGAAAATGTTTGGGAAAAAGCGACAAATATCACCCATTAAGTGAGGGGAAGAGAGACATATGAGCCCATTACTTACCCCCCCCCCCCCCCAACACAACCATTATATTAAGAAAGTCTCTCAGAAATATGTTATTAGACTTCTGGATCATACATACATACATACATACATACATACATATACACACACACTAGTACATACATACATACATACATACATATACACACACACAAACAGTACATACATACATACATACATGCACACAGTACATACATACGTACATACTATTTATGTATGTTACGAGAATAAAAAGATAAATAATGCTGAAAATATTTTGGATGTTAGTAAAAATAACTTGAATTATAGATGATAATAATAATAATAATAATAATAATAATAATGATAATAATAATAATAATAACTACTATCATTAATAATATCAACAACACTAATAACAATAACACCACCACCAACAACAACAGTATCACCACCAACAACAACACCACCACCACCAACTCCAACACCACCACCACCAACTAATAGTAAAATGGCTCTAGTCTCGCCAGTGTTGTCAAGACAGAAATAAATATAACACATTAGTTGAGGGATTTAAAACGTCATTTTAAATTTCCTGGGGAAGTGGTCTTAATGTTTATTATTGTGGAGGTGATGAGATGGACACGTCTTTATTGTGTGAGAAAGAGAGAGAGAGAGAGAGAGAGAGAGAGAGAGAGAGAGAGTAATGAACGAAAGATGGTGTGTGTTGCTTTGTGTTGTGTTGTGTTATTTACCAGTATTGTGAAATAAACCTCTACAGTAATTTTAGTGTTTTGTTTGGTTCAATGTTTTTTTTATTTATATTTTTGCCTTGTTAATTGCTTTTATTTGTTTATTCTTCTTCTTCCTTTTATTATTATTATTATTATTGTCACTTTATTTATCATATTTTACTATTACTATCATTACTAACTACCCCCCCCCCCCCCCCTGGTCAACACACACAGGCAGGGCCAACAGTGGGTGAGTTAAGGACGATCTACGCTACTGAACAAGACAGCCATCCCTCCTTTAACGACAAGGTGACCCGTGTAACTCGACCCAACTCGTACTGTACAAGATGTAGTTAACGTACTGTAGTAAACATTAAGTATTGTTCCGTAGTTCCGTATTGTTTATCAGTTTAGAGCATTGTTTATATCATGTATATACTGTAGAGCACTGTTAATATGCTGTAAACACGGTATAGCATAATCTCTATATAGTAACCACCGTATCGCACTATAATCTCGCTTTCTATATCGCGTTTATATAGGAGTAATGTATAGCTCTGTAACCATCTGGTCTTTTTTTTACCTGTCTATAATGGGTTGTTTGTAACCTGTGTAGACAATAGGTAAACAAAGTGGTCACCTAGAGCGGCAAATTTAACTAATTATGAAACTCCAATAAAAACAGACTCCATATAGCGCCACTATATGAAGCCACATATTTAAACAGATATATACATTACTGGCGTCTAGGTATATGTTGTAAGTGCTGGCCCCTGTGTTCAAGTAATAACTCGAGCGTGGAGGAAGAGTGATAGTTCAAGAGCCTCACGGTAAACAATATTTATGTTTACAAGTTAATTAGTGGGGGGAGAGGGGGGGCTGTGAAGGTCCGCCTAACCAAACCTGACTTGACCTAAGTTGACCTAGCCTGAACCTAACTTAACTTGACCCGATTTCACTTAACTTCACCTAACCTAACCTAAAGCCCTTACCTTCCCACATAACTTTCGGTAAAGGCTTCTAAGGAAAAGCTAGAACGTAGTTTGGTAAAGGTAGTTAGCTGGTTTAGCTTGTAAATCAGAAGACCAATTTAAATCAGAGTGAAGAGATGTGTCTACTTTTTTTACAGTCAGGATCATATACACATTTCCTTTGTAAATATGTGGGTAAATATGACTATCTGAGTACGTTTTTTACACTTGAACGCTCTTTTGTAAATATAGAGGAAAGACTTACAGTAAAGCCAGTCTTCTCTTTTACACTTAATTTCAGTTGTAATTGTCTTTGTAATTTCTGAGGTAAAATTTACGGTAAGAAGTTTAGTTTGGATTTTTTGTACTAAGAATTATATAAGGAAGTCCGTAAAGTCATAGTGCAGTTTATAGTGTTAATAACTTATGGTCCTAGAGTTCTTTAGACAATCTTTGTGCCAGGATAACTGATGACATAACTGCAGAACGTTCTATGCTTTGTATCCGTAATGATGTTGGATATGTTGAACCAAGCAATACTAAGATTAAGGATGATAAAACTTAATAAATCACCTCCAATGTATTTAACAGCTTGTGTTTATCTGCTATAGGACCATAAGTTATTAACATTGTAAACTGTACCACGACTTTACGGACACCTTGTATGTTCTTCACTTTAAGACATATATGTTTACAGGACAGTTACAAGTACAGGTACAACTACAGGTACATATACAGGTACAGGTACACATACAAGAACAGGTACACATACAAGAACAGGTATAACTACATGTACAGGTACACATACAGGTACAGGTACACATACTAGTAGAGGTACAGGTACACATACTGCTACAGGTACAACTACAGGTACATATACAAGTACAGGTACACATATATGTATAGGTATAACTACAGGTACAGGTACACATACTAGTAGAGGTACAGGTACACATACTAGTAGAGGTACAGGTACACATACTAGTAGAGGTACAGGTACACATACTAGTACAGGTACAGGTACAACTGCAGGTATAGATACAAGTACACATAAAAGTACGGGTATATCTACAGTACAGGTGCTGGTACACATACAGCTACAACTACAGGTACACACGAGTAAAGGTATACCTACAGGTACACATACAGGTACAGATACAAGTACACATACAAGTACAGGCATATCTACAGGTACTGCTACACATTCAGGTACATAAACAAATATACAAGACCTCTTCAGTTGCCTTTGAAGAGGTCTTGCATAAAGACGAAAGCCAAGGTGCTGCAGTGTTTCCCTTTTCCAAGTGTGATTTCATCCAGATTTATCTTGTCCGCGTTTCCATTGTGGATCTACATGATAAACATACAAGCACAGATTAAACAAAAATACAAGAGCAGAAGCAAGTACAGGCGAAGAAACAACAATGTGGGTACAGACAGAGGAAGATACAGTGATCAGAACACAATACAGCACCCGGGAATAATACACTCTATGACGTCACATCAGCTGGTACATGAAGGAGCTCGTTAGTTCATGTATAAATTTATTTAACGCGTTCTCTTTGGGGGGAGGGGGGGGGGATAAAGAGAGGAGGGGGGAGGTAAGGAGAGGAGGGGGGAGGTAAGGAGAGGAGAGAGGGAGGTAAGGAGAGGAGAGAGGGAGGTAAGGAGAGGAGGGGGGAGGTGAGGAGAGGAGAGAGAGAGGTGAGGAGAAGAGAGAGGGGGGTAAGGAGAGGAGAGAGGGAGGTAAGGAGAGGAGGGGGGAGGTAAGGAGAGGTGAGAGAGAGGTGAGGAGAAGAGAGAGGGGGGTAAGGAGAGGAGAGAGGGAGGTAAGGAGAGGAGAGAGGGGGGTAAGGAGACGAAATGAGAGAAGGAGGGAGAGAGGAGGAGAAAGGAGGGAGGGAGAGAAGGAGGGAACTGGGGGAGGGAAGCGGAGCCGAGCGTAATTCTGTTACGACTCCGTTAAAAATTTCCCTGAAGTTTTTAATATTGTTTATCGTCCTCTCTCTCTCTCTCTCTCTCTCTCTCTCTCTCTCTCTCTCTCTCTCTTTCCTCTTCCAATTATTCATGCTAATTTATTACACATATATCGACCTCTCTCCCACCTCCCCACACTCATACATTCATCCATTACCACCCACCATAACTAGCAACCA
Source organism: Homarus gammarus (assembly GCA_958450375.1). Lineage (NCBI taxonomy): Eukaryota > Metazoa > Arthropoda > Malacostraca > Decapoda > Nephropidae > Homarus > Homarus gammarus. The sequence goes on along the minus strand of CAUDMG010002131.1, from coordinate 406,618 downwards.
CCACAAACCAACCACCAACCATCCATCCACCACAACTACCAACCACTATCACCACCACACCACCACACAGTCAGCGTCAAAGCTAAAGCTACCACCAAGAAGACAAATTTACCACCACAAGTCTTGCTCGCTGTCATAAAAAAAAAAATTTAAGAAATAATAATAACTGAACTAGCCTTTTGTGTTGCCTCTCTCTCTCTCTCTCTCTCTCTCTCTCTCTCTCTCTCTCTCTCTTCTCAGACTCACACACAATAAAGCAAAACACACGACCTTCTAAAACGACCTCCTCAATGTTCACTGAGTCCTCCTTCCCCTCCTTCACACCTGCTTCTTCCTTCCTTCCTTCCTTCCTCCACTCCCTCACACCACTTACTCCTTCCTTCCTTCCTTCCTTCCTTCCTTCCTCACACCACTTACTCCTTCCTTCCTTCCTTCCTTCCTTCCTCCACTCCCTCACACCACTTACTCCTTCCTTCCTTCCTTCCTTCCCTCCCTCACACCACTTACTCCTTCCTTCCTTCCTCCACTCCCTCACACCACTTACTCCTTCCTTCCTTCCTTCCTTCCTTCCTTCCTTCCTCCCCCACACACCTCACCGCTACTTTGTTTGACTTTTCCCCAAATGCTCACAGATCTTTTTTCTTCTTCATCCATCCCATCTCCTTTCTTTATTGTACGCTTTCTCATCCACCATCTTTAACCTTCCTTCTTTCCTTCCTTCTCATTGTTTCTCCTTCATACCACCATCTCCCTTACTTTTCCTCCTTCACAGCACCATATCCCTCCCTCACTCCCTCCCTCTCTCACTTCCTCTCCCTCACCCTCTCTCCTCCTACCTTCCTCTCCCTCACCCTCTCTCCTCCTCCCCCTCCCTCTCCCTTACTCTCTCTCTCCCTCACTTCCCCTCCCTCATACCACCAACACTTTCTCCACACAAATACTTTCGACTTTTACCTCCTAAAGAGAAAACTTGAGTCTGATCCCCCCCCCTGTCTACTCCCCTTGATGTCTCGCCTTCCTCTAGCTATTTCACAATCACTACCGTCTCTCTCTCTCTCTCTCTCTCTCTCTCTCTGTCTCTCTCTCTCCACAAAGCATTATTAAAAAAAACAACTTGACAACTTGTGATACAATTCTCCCAGATCTTACAGTTACTGCGTCAACACGATTTTTAGGAATTGTATTATAATTTTTTTTCCTCGAGAGCTCAAGAGATTCGTGTTTTTTGGGACCTGTCAGATCCGAACCCGAACACGAACCCGAAACTGGACCCAGCACCGAATCCGAGTATTTAAACAAAACTACATAATCACTCACACGCTTGTTACCGTCACAGAGCTAATGACGAGCTGATACCTGGTAAATATCGTTCTAAATTACTCATAATTATCGTTTGTTATCGCCAATAGAAGTGTAAAGTCCATCAGACACATTAGACTTAAGTGAGATTACGAATTGTGAAGCGTGACAGGTAAGTAATATTTACCGTGGTGGCATAAGCGTGGCGGGAGGAGAGTCAATGGAGGTGGATAGGAAATTTATCACGACGCTGTAAGAACGAAGTGAGTTACTGAAGCATTATGGCAGCGATGTATGATAAGACGGACACGAGTATTAATGTTACGTTCAAAATTCAAGGTGACGGACCAACACACACACACACACACACACACACTAAGGCGGCCCAGGATTTGCCCTTACTTCTGAGTGACGTTTTGTTATTAGATCATAATTGTTTGTGAAGTGGCTGGCAGGGCCTGTGACACATCCTCGTGTACTAGGGATAAAAAATATAAATAAATAACAACAATCTAAAAAAAATTATATATCTATCCCTAACAATTTTGAAATAGATTTACCATGATATACAACCGTGATAGTTTCCTTCAATCCGAGAGAAGGGAAAAAAAAATGCTTTCTGGGTTTGGCAACTTGTTAGAAAGCCGTCAGTTCTGTAGCCAAACAAACGTACCCATGTATATATTTATTTGTAAAGTCAATCATGTTCTTGTTTTTTCTGAAGTGTTTTTGTTTTATTAATTGTTGTCTTCTGTCTTATTGTTTTAGTTATTGTTTATTTGCATATTTATGGGGTAACATGTTCATGGTGTTCAATCGTTTTTTTTTTAATAGATTTTTTCAACTAACCTAACCTAACCTAACCTAATCCATCCTAATCTAACCTAATCTACTGCTAATTTAACCTGACCTAATCCATCCTAACCTAACATAACCTAATCCACGGCTAACTTAATCTAACCTAACCTAATCCATTCAAAACCAAACCAAACCTACTGCTAATTTAACCTAACCTAATCAAATCAACTCTAATCAAACCTAATCCATCCTAACCTAACCTAACCTAATCCAATACGTCGAAAGTTTGCTGAAATCAGGAGACAAAACAGATGCTTGAATTAGTCTCATCACTCCTCTGATTTTCCCTAACTGTTGGCACTTTCATCAAGAACTTCCCTGACAATTAATTTGATATATTTTAGTAATACAATGAACCAATTGGCACATTATAGTACAAAGATTTCTCCCCCATCATTCCCTTTCATTCTTCCCTAAAACAAGTCCTCCCATTCTCCCCACCTGATGTGATATAATGGAGACGTGATATAATGGACAGGTGATATAATGGAGACGTGATATAATGGACAGGTGATATAATGGAGACGTGATATAATGGACAGGTGATATAATGGAGGCGTGATATAATGGACAGGTGATATAATGAAGACGTGATATAATGGACAGGTGATATAATGGAGACGTGATATAATGGACAGGTGATATAATGGAGACGTGATATAATGGACAGGTGATATAATGGAGACGTGATATAATGGACAGGTGATATAATGGAGACGTGATATAATGGAGACTGTTGCATGTTATGTTACTCTACTCTGGTCTACTCTACTCTACTCTACTCTGGTCTTCAGGATAGAGAGCTAAGTAATATCACGTTAACCAGATACTTAAGAGATAACCTGGAAATTTTCTCGTCAACTTCTGTTCTAAATTACAGTTGTATCGTGTCGTTTATATCTGCCAGTTGTGCCCCATTGTCAGAGTAATTTGATCGTTAATACACTTGACCATAAAAGCTGTTATTAAGTGTTTATTATAACATGATAGAAACACAACGACGAAGCTACCTATGACTATACACACACACACACACACACACACACACACACACGTACCCCCGACTAGCCAGAACCCTAACCCAGATAGATTTCATATTCTGAAGCGGGTTAGGTTAGGATTAGTTTATGGTTGGGTTAGGTTAGGTTAGTTAGGTTAGGTTAGGTTACGTTAGGTTAGGTTAGGTTAGGATTAGTTTATGGTTGGGTTAGGTTAGGTTAGGTTAGGATTACTTTATGGTTGGGTTAGGTTACGTTACGTTAAGGGTAAATTAGGTAAAGTCAAAATAGATTAGGTTAGATTTGGTTAGATTAAGCTAAGAGGCAAATTACGTCGGTAGATTAGATTAGATTCCGAGGATTAGCCAGTCATTAGCACACACACAGGCATGACTCACAAATTATATCACGTTTATTTTGTTTATTTATTTTACACTATTCAAAACTTGGTGTTATAGGAGAGGAAATTCCCTCTAAAATGAATTCAGAAACTGGCTATCGTCACCCTGACAGCTGGTCCTGTCAGCCACTCTCTGCTGCTGTAAATAATGGAGGCTGGCCGGCACGGAACAGAAACATTTGGTTCGGACACTTACATCAGCCAGAGGGCATCCCAGCGGGAGCAGCAGCCCGTGTTAGGTCAAGCCAGGTCACTCCGTATAACATAATTGTGACCTTGTTTACCTAGTACTATGTTAGTAAGGTCACATGATTTTGTTTACAAGTTAAATGGGTTACATTACGACCTTTACGTGAGTGTCTCATTAACTAGGTCATAATGTAGGAGACGTGACCTAGTTTACCTCTGTGATCTAATTTACGTCTAGCCTGAACACTTTAGTCCAAAAAAGAAAACTTCCGGGTCACGTCAGGTCACTTCCAGGACCTGTGACCTGGTTTGTGACTGGTCCGATCACCCTATAGCAGACAGAGGGGTCAAACTAGGATCTGTGACCTTGCTGATGAAACAGGTTCAGGATAAAAAAAAAAAAAAAACCACCTCCTACCTGGAGTCATGCCGCATGACCTCTGACCTAACATACCTGAGTCCGGATTCTGTAAAATGAATATGAGGATTTTTCCCTCTCTCAGTTGCAGTAGGTAGAGAATACATCTTCATCAACACGGTCTAGGTACATTTTTTTACGCCATTTTGAAAAGATATTTAGTGGTCATATCTCAGTTGTTTATTATGAGTTAAGATTTTCTAGATATTTACTGAATAAGAAAATTTTTTTTTCTTTTTGACAGTTTATAAGAGTATTACTAATAAACAACATCTATTATCTTCCTGAGTCGAATAAACATTACATAAAAAGACGTCGCTGTTCATTTGTTTACGGGTCGATTAATAGGAACGTTATCTATTGACTTCCAGGACAGATACAGTAAAAACCACCATTTACCGACGTCTAACTTCTAACTACAATAATTAACAAAAAATTCTCTTAATATAAACATTTTTGGTTAATATTCTAACTTAATTCTAGAATAATATCGATTAGTTCAGTTAATGGCAGTATTCATTATATAAGTTTACCGGGCCGATTATAACAGTGATGCCTCGCGTGGTGCCGATAAAGATAGTTTAATTGAGGTGATTTATACAGGTGAGGTCTCGATAGTTGGGCCTGAGCCACACACACACACACACACACACACACTATCAGATTACCTATTACCATTTTATTTGTTTATTTTTGCTGGTGTCTGTCTGTCAGTCAAACCGGAAAAACTGGGCAAGAGAGAGAGAGAGAGAGAGAGAGAGAGAGAGAGAGAGAGAGAGAGAGAGAGAGAGAGAGAGAGAGAGAATAAACCAAACAGAATATATTGTAGTTGATGCTTGTTACTACCACCAGCCCACACATGCTATTGGTGTGTGTGTGTGTACGTAATAACTAGAGGTACAGAGAGTGTGGTAGAGGTACAGAGGGCGTGGTAGAGGTACAGAGGACGTGGTAGAGGTACAGAGGGCGTGGTAGAGGTACAGAGGGCGTGGTAGAGGCGTGGTAGGCGTGTTTTATATATCAGTACAAGTATGAGTTGATCCTTTAGCTGCACCAAAGTAAAATATCAAATATTCTCCAGTAAATAGCGTTTAGTGAGTGAGTCAGTGACGAATTTCTCCGTGAGTGAGTGAGTGAGTGAGTGAGTGAGTCAGTGACGAATTTCTCCGTGAGTGAGTGAGTGAGTGAGTGATGAATTTTCTTCGTCAGTGAATGAGTGAGACACAATTTTCCTTCGTATGTGTGTGTGTGTGAGTGAGTGATAATTCTCTCCGTCAGTGAGTGAGTGAATCATTCAATCTGAACATCACATACAGAACCCTTACACAGTTAAGAGTCTTTAATTATTTTAATGAATTTACATGAAACATTAAATATTACAGACAGATATCCCAAGAACTATCATTTCATTTCTGATATAAATATTACGTCAATGTATTTTTAGAGCAGAGTAACAGACAGACAGACAGACAGAGAGAGAGACAGACAGACAGACAGACAGACAGACATCAGCCTTGGGTAATGAATGTGATGTTTTCCTAATGATTATTATCTATTTTAACTCTGTATATTAAATTAAATGTATAATGTATTTTCAATTCAGTATTTATGTATTAACAGTATATGCAGTTGTATATATATTTATGTGACTTGTTTATTTACACGACTCTGCTGACTCACATACTGTGGTGTAAGGTCAGCATGCTCGCCACGCAAGCAAGCGGACCCGGGTTCGATCCCCGGGCAGGGAGAAACATTGGGGAAGATTATTTTAACCATTTGCCTCTGTCTACCCAGCAGTAATTGGGAACCTGGATGTTAATCGATTTGCGGATCGTGTTCCGGGGGTAATGGTTAGCCAGTGCAGTTGGCTAGTTGTCCGGTCTTCTCGGACTATTCCTTGACACTGGGTCATGCAACTCGTTAACTCAGGGTGTGGTTGTTGTGTTGGTGACAGCTTCTACACCTAGACAAATTCACACCTAGGTGGCCCTTGGGCCGGCCAGCCTCGTTAATATTATTTATTATTATTATTATCATTATTATTATGTTTACACGAATCAGCTAATTCATGATTATTAACACAAATCAGCTGATTCACGTACTGTATAGTTAAGCAAACCAACTGACTTATCTTTGTTTACCTGCCCACAGTCCCAGAACTCGACGGAGTTTAAGGTGAGCCTCAAGAACCTGAGCATTAAGTCGTCTGGCACGTTTACCTGTGAGGTGATCTCCGACGACAACTTCGAGACCTTCCGAGAGGCTTCCAACATGACGGTCATTGGTGAGGAAAAACTCTAACAAAGTCTCTGATTGGTGAATGAGAATAGGAAACGGTCTCTCATTGGTGGGTGGGTGGGTGGGTGTGTGTGTGTGTGTGTGCCAAAACTTAACACAACTTGTCTTACAACTTAAAACGGATCTACAATAATTGATTGGGTTAAGCTGATATTGGTTAAGCTTGATTAAGTTAAGTTTAAAATAAGTTAGATTAGGTTAACTTGATATTGGTTAAGCTTGATTAAGTAAAGTTTAAAATAAGTTAGAGATACCCTATGGTATATCAAGTTAGATTATGCTTGGTCAAGTTAAAATGAAGTTTAAATTAAGTGAGAGACAGATCAAGATAAGCTGAATTAACTATTTCCACAAGGGCATGTGTTGGGTAGCAAGTAACACGTAACATAACTGAAGCATTATGTCACAGTGTTCCGTTGCAAGACACTAGACACGTACACTAATCTGTTACTGTCCTCATGTTATAATTTCCACCAAGTAACATTATTCTCGCGGTAAAATAATTATTGTAGTATTTATAACCATACGAGGTGTTTATTTAGATGTGCTTCATAATTCTAGGGGTCTTTTGTTGAGACATATATAAGAATAAGTAACTTCATGACCAGAGTACTTCATGACCAGAGTACTTCATGACCTGAGTACTTCATGACCACAGTACTTCATGACCTGAGTACATCATGACCAGAGTACTTCATGACCACAGTACTTCATGACCAGAGTACTTCATGACCACAGTACTTCATGACCAGAGTACTTCATGACCACAGTACTTCATGACCACAGTACTTCATGACCAGAGTACTTCATGACCACAGTACTTCATGACCACAGTACTTCATGACCAGAGTACTTCATGACCACAGTACTTCATGACCACAGTACTTCATGACCAGAGTACTTCATGACCACAGTACTTCATGACCACAGTACTTCATGACCACAGTACTTCATGACCAGAGTACTTCATGACCAGAGTACTTCATGACCAGAGTACTTCATGACCAGAGTACTTCATGACCACAGTACTTCATGACCAGAGTACTTCATGACCACAGTACTTCATGACCAGAGTACTTCATGACCACAGTACTTCATGACCAGAGTACTTCATGACCACAGTACTTCATGACCTGAGTACTTCATGACCTGAGTACTTCATGACCACAGTACTTCATGACCACAGTACTTCATGACCAGAGTACTTCATGACCACAGTACTTCATGACCACAGTACTTCATGACCACAGTACTTCATGACCAGAGTACTTCATGACCACAGTACTTCATGACCAGAGTACTTCATGACCACAGTACTTCATGACCACAGTACTTCATGACCAGAGTACTTCATGACCACAGTACTTCATGACCACAGTACTTCATGACCACAGTACTTCATGACCAGAGTACTTCATGACCACAGTACTTCATGACCACAGTACTTCATGACCACAGTACTTCATGACCAGAGTACTTCATGACCACAGTACTTCATGACCACAGTACTTCATGACCACAGTACTTCATGACCAGAGTACTTCATGACCACAGTACTTCATGACCAGAGTACTTCATGACCTGAGTACTTCATGACCAGAGTACTTCATGACCATAGGAACACCATGACCATAGGTACTCCATGACCATAGGAACTCCATGACCATAGGAACTCCATAGGCTGGGAGTTATACCCCATGAGAGTTATGGTAGGGGTGTGATATAGCTTAAGGGTTATAAATGATATATCTAATGTTATCAATTACAATATAGTCTTGTCTTCTTCCCTTACCCTAGTGTGTGTGTGCCCATAGAGTCATTTATCCTTATGTATGTCTCGGTAACACACCTACCACGTATATCTTGATCCCTGTTAGAAGTAATTATAATCCAGTACGGTGTATAGATATTTAATTATATTACCTAGAGGTATTTCAGGTATTAAAACCCCCCACAGGTAAACTAATTTATTCTTCTTCACAGTCAATAAAAAATATACTAGATTATTTTATATGTTAGGTGTTTTATTATTTTGGCCATACTTCATAAATCAATTTGATCTTAGCAAATGATTAGTAAAGTTTGTTAATTACAGGTATGATATAGGTAAATTACAGTATAAAGTTGTAACACTGAGGAGATAACATGATAATAGTCTACATTTCCCAGCACAGGAGAAACAGACATACATTACCCATGAGGCTGAAACTACCTTAATCGACAGTGAGTGAGCTGGGGATCATCTCACCTGGGTCAGAAATATATTACTTTTTGTATTTTAAAGTCAGCACACACACACACACACACACACACACACTAACAACAGGTAACCATAAGGAAACAGAGGCAGGAAAAGCTCACAACACTTTATTATTTACCTGTGGTTACCTGTACAGTAAATCTATCTATCTATCTATCTATCTATCCACCTATCCATCCACCTATCCATCTACCCACATATATACACACCTTATCAGCCTTATAAAACGGATAATCACATTATTCACTTAATATAAAATGATATAAAAAATAAATATATATGATTAATGGTATATCTTACTTCATTAGAGCAGCTGGAGTTATTTAGCTCGCCATTCAATCACTCACAGCTCCGAGTTAGTGAGGAAAAATGACTTGAAATCATTTAGTGTGAATTTCCTGACATGGGATCAGCGGTCGTATAGAAATGGCGGAGTGTTGAGGAAGGTGCCATTTGGAGGGTGGTAGTGGTGGTGGTGATAGTGGTGGTGGGGGTGGAGGGTGGTAGTGGGGGTAGTGGTGGTGGGGGTGGAGGGTGGTAGTGGTAGTGGGGGTAGTGGTGGTGGGGGTATGGGGTAGTGGTGGTGGTGGGGGTGGTGGGGGTGGTAGTGGTGGTGGGGGTGGGGGTGGTGGTGGTGGGGGTGGGGGTGGTGGTGGTGGGGGTGGGGGTGGTGGTGTGGGGGTGGTGGGGGGGTGGTGAGGGTGGTGGTGGTGGTTGGGGTGGTGGTGGTGGTTGGGGTGGTGGGTGGTGGTGGTGGTGGTTGGGGTGGTGGTGGTGGTGGGGGTGGTGGTGGTAGAGGTGGTGGGGGTGGTGGGGGTGGTGGGGTGGTGGGGGTGGTGGGGTGGTGGGGGTGGTAGGGGTGGTGGGGGTGGTAGGGATGGTGGGGGTGGAGGGTTGTAGTGGTGGTGGTAGTAGTGGTGGTGGTGGAAGGTTGTAGTGGTGGAGGGTTGTAGTGGTGGTGGAGGGTTGTAGTGGTGGTAGTGGTGGTGGTGGTGGTGGAGGGTTGTAGTGGTGGTGGTGGTAGTGGTGGTGGAGGGTTGTAGTGGTGGTGGTGGTAGTGGTGGTGGGGGTGGAGGGTTGTAGTGGTGGTGGTAGTAGTGGTGGTGGTGGAAGGTTGTAGTGGTGGTGGTGGTAGTGGTGGTGGAGGGTTGTAGTGGTGGTGGTGGTAGTGGTGGTGGGGGTGGAGGGTTGTAGTGGTGGTGGTAGTAGTGGTGGTGGTGGAAGGTTGTAGTGGTGGAGGGTTGTAGTGGTGGTGGAGGGTTGTAGTGGTGGTAGTGGTGGTGGTGGTGGTGGAGGGTTGTAGTGGTGGAGGGTTGTAGTGGTGGTAGTGGTGGTGGTGGTGTTGGGGGTGATGGGGGTGGTAGGGGTGGTGGTGGTGGAGGGTTGTAGTGGTGGTGGCGAGGGTGGTGGTAGTGGTGGTGGTTGGGGTGGAGGTAGGAGGTTGTGGGGTGGTTGGGGTGGAGGTGGAGGTAGGAGGTTGTGGGGTGGTGGTAGTGGTGGTGGTGGTCGTGGTGGTGGTTGGGGTGGAGGTAGAGGTTGTGGGGTAGTTGTGGTGGTAGTGGTGGTGGTAGTAGTGGTGGTGGTGGTAGTAGTGGTAGTGGTGGTGGTGGGGATGGTAGTGGTGGTGGTTGGGGTGGAGGTGGAGGTAGGAGGTTGTGGGGTGGTGGTAGTGGTGGTGGTGGTAGTGGTGGTGGTTGGGGTGGAGGTGGAGGTTGTGGGGTAGTTGTGGTGGTAGTGGTGGTGGTAGTAGTGGTGGTGGTGGTAGTAGTGGTAGTGGTGGTGAGGGTGGTGGTAGTGGTGGTGGTTGGGGTGGAGGTGGAGGTAGGAGGTTGTGGGGTAGTTGTGGTGGTGGTGGTGGTAGTAGTGGTAGTGGTGGTGGTGGGGGTGGTAGTGGTGGTGGTTGGGGTGGAGGTGGAGGTAGGAGGTTGTGGGGTGGTGGTGGAGGTAGGACGTTGTGGGGTGGTGGTTGGGGTGGAGGTGGAGGCAGGAGGTTGTGGGGTGGTTGGGGTGGAGGTGGAGGTAGGAGGTTGTGGGGTAGTTGTGGTGGTGGTGGTGGTGGTGGTAGTAGTGGTAGTGGTGGTGGTGGTGGTGGTGGTGGGGGTGGTGGTGGTTGGGGTGGAGGTGGAGGTAGGAGGTTGTGGGGTGGTTGGGGTGGAGGTGGAGGTAGGAGGTTGTGGGGTGGTGGAGGTGGAGGTAGGAGGTTGTGGGGTGGTGGAGGTGGAGGTAGAAGGTTGTGGGGTGGTGGTTGGGGTGGAGGTGGTTGGGGTGGAGGTGGAGGTAGGAGGTTGTGGGGTGGTTGGGGTGGAGGTGGAGGTAGGAGGTTGTGGGGTGGTTGGGTGGAGGTGGAGGTAGGAGGTTGTGGGGTGGTTGGGGTGGAGGTGGAGGTAGGAGGTTGTGGGGTAGTTGTGGTGGTGGTGGTGGTGGTGGTGGTGGTGGTGGTAGTAGTGGTGGTGGTGGTAGTGGTGGTGGTGGGGGTGGTAGTGGTGGTGGTTGGGGTGGAGGTGGAGGTAGGAGGTTGTGGGGTGGTGGTGGTGGTAGTGGTGGTAGTGGTGGTGGTGGTAGTGGTGGTGGTGGTGGTGGGGGTGGTGGTGGTGGGGGTGGTAATGGTGGGGGTGGAGGTAGGAGGTTGTGGGGTGGTTGGGGTGGAGGTAGGAGGTTGTGGGGTGGTTGGGGTGGAGGTAGGAGGTTGTGGGGTGGTGGTTGGGGTGGAGGTGGAGGTAGGATGTTGTGGGGTGGTGGTGGAGGTGGAGGTAGGAGGTTGTGGGGTGGTGGTGGTGGTGGAGGTGGAGGTAGGAGGTTGTGGGGTGGTGGTGGAGGTAGGAGGTTGTGGGGTGGTGGTGGTGGAGGTAGGAGGTTGTGGGGTGGTGGTGGTGGTGGTGGAGGTGGAGGTAGGAGGTTGTGGGGTGGTGGTGGTGGTGGAGGTAGGAGGTTGTGGGGTGGTGGTGGTGGAGGTAGGAGGTTGTGGGGTGGTGGAGGTGGAGGTAGGAGGTTGTGGGGTGGTTGGGGTGGGGGGTGGTGGTGGTGGTGGAGGTAGGAGGTTGTGGGGTGGTTATGTCATTGTTTCTTTATTTATTCATTTGTTTTTGTCTAATTCTCGTTTTTTTTATTATTTTTTTTTATTCTTGTACGTTCTTGTGTGGTCGTCTCTTCTTTATTTTTACCCTATTTTTACATTTTTTAGTCCGTTAGTTTATTTTTTCCGTCCGTCTGTCTGTCCGTCCGTCCGTATATGCCGTTCTATAACTATACCATCGTAGACTGAAATAAAATCTATGAGACAACATCATTTAAGACTCACTCGGTCAAGTTCAATATTTAAGGATTTCCATTTTTTTTTTCTCAGTGTAATGATATTTTTTGGGGGGTTTCTGAAATCGTACGAATTTCACCTACTGTATATATACTTCTTATCTATTTACATATTTGAAACATTAAACCAGAAGTGTATAGATTATATTGAATACCTGGTGGAAATTTCTTTATTGTGTTAAAAATCCTGACTATGAAGGACCTTCTGTTTTTGTAATGCATTCTAAAAAAACAGACAAAATTTCGGGAATTTTTTTGTTAGAACATATTATTATTGTTATTATTATTATTATTATTGTTAGGAGACGTAAGATTTGAGTGAAAACAAATCTTTTCATCAGTAGTTTTCCTTTCCACAGTAACTATAATACATGTTGCAGAGTCTCCTCTTACCCTGATCAACATGTTGCAGCAACCAATTCTATCACACACAGAGGAACCCCACTGAACTAAAACACGTCACCAATGCAGTATAGCCTCACCCTCTGCCTCGTACAGCAAACAAGAGATCAGTAAACTTCCCTTCCCAATGCGAATATTTAACATCTAAATAGACAAGGCTACAGAATGCTAATTTTCGGCTCCCATTGTTAACCAGTTTCCCTCTCTGTGTTTCCTGTGAGGGTGAGGGTGTAGTAAAGAGTGTAGTGAGGTGCTCGGGTGTGGTGTGGGTGTCGGGTGTTGAATAAAGAGGCGGGGGAGTGAATGCATGACAACTTGTATCGTCGGGTAAACATGCAGGGAATTTGTTTCATGACAGAGGAAGTAGAGAATAAGCTGCTAAATCAGGTTTGGTTGTGAGTGTGTATGAATATATTTCGCTATACAGTATAATATATATATACATGATACGCGTGTATATACCTGTATGCTATAGTTACATCCTATGAAATAAGATAAAAAAATACTCGGTAAAAATAGGTGTAAACAAATGGATAAACGGATGATGATGATGATGATGATGAGAATAATGATGTACCTCATGCGAGAGACCTTCATCCAACATTAAACTGATACTAGGTAGTGAAGGTCAGGAGACACACACAGCCTTGACCCCTACTATAAACCTTCTACATTATAATCCACTCACGTCAACGTGGTTTAAAATATAAGCGGCATCTCTACCTTTTAATACAGAATATAACTAATTAATACCTGTATCTTTCAATATATAAGCAATACCTAAGTCTTTTAATAACAAGTCACATAATACGTATAGCAGGTCAGTTCACAGGCATAAAAGACATAGGTAATGACCAATTAGTCAAGTTCATCTCTCTACGTTAAAAGCTTAATCAGGGTGTGGACGGTGACGCAGGTGGCTGGGTGTGGCAGGAAGGGGACTTTTTTTCTGCCTCTTGTTGACGAGTACACACACACACACACACACACACACAGGTAGGTTGTGTGGCGGTACTAAACTCGACCACCTTCACTTTCCCAACTGCAATGTTAAGTGCCATTGGTAGATGATCTGGATGTGTCAGGGATGCATACCAGAGACCCTTAACACACTGTAACACACTTCTAGCACATCATAACACACCATCACCTTCGACAGACCCGCCGGACCGCAACGCAGCCGGCAAATTCGGTCCAGAGATCGAGGTTGCCGGATGGAGCGGAACCGGCCCTTTAGAGGTACGGGATGGCGAACAAGTGGAGGCTGTGTGTCTGGCCAGGGGTTCGAATCCCCCTGCTCCTCTCACCTGGTACAACAACAACACTGAGGTGAGTCCCTGTAACTGTTCTAGTCTTATTGTATTACCTGTATTACCCTTAATTATCTAACTAACTTCACCTGTACTATTTTGGGTTATCCTAAATTCTTTCTTTAACTTTATCGCTGGAGTAAATACCTCTACTAAATCTTCCTAAGGTAAGCATCTTAGTTAGTCTTCCTTTAACATTCTTGGCGAAAATCATTCATTAAATACCACAGTTCATATAGTTATTTTTTATCGATTTAACATTAGTGATCATTTGTAACAAGTACGAAAAACTCAAGTGTACTTAACGTAACAGCCAGTAAAATTAAAGCTTTTAACATACGTGATTTTTCTAACATCATATACCAGATAAATCACTAACCTAACGTAATGGGAGGTATTTTCTGCATCAAATTCACACAAAAACAAATTCCTAATATGTTTTCAAATCCATTATCAATTAATTCGTCAAAATATTACCCTCGAATATATCTCCTGATGATCATTTAATGTGACTTAAATACCTATCTAACGCTGACTCATTCACACACACACACACACACAAAGATAAGACAGGCATACATACATATACACAGAGCAACAAAGACAGACACACTGAGTTATACAGACAGATATACAGCCAAACAGGAAAACATACACACATTGAATCATACAGCCAAACATACACACAGACAGACAGACAGACAGACACACACACACACATACCCTCCCTCTGCATATGTCAATCCTCCAAGCTTTTTGCACACGTTAATGCGTATTCATTTTCCAGGGTCTGCAAATTTCGTGGAGGGTTGAGCCTGTCCCTCCCGGTGCTCGCCTCAAGGCTTTTCATATTTGATCCTCATCACAGATATCTTAATTTCATCTCTCAAGCTTCGTCTGTCCCTCTCATCTCCTTCTTTATATCTCCCTAAATTGTATTTCTCATCCGTCTTTCTCATCGGATCCTTAATCACTGAAATAGGATTGTATATAATATATTCCTTTACCGGTTTATTTAGAGTTTTACTAAAATAAGTTCCCAAATGCGTACAGCTCTTAAGATTACCTTGTGCAGTGATGAAGAAAATGTGGGAGTGGGTCTTATGGTAGGCCAGACGGTCGGCCAGGGACTGTGTGGATACGTCACGCTATGTTTTCGGTACACAAGGATAAAGCAGTGTAGTTAAGACTGCAGCCGGCCACATTGAGGTACATATTTCCAGCTGGATGGACAAGGGAGCCTTAGGCGCGAACCAGAGACCCTTGGGGCAGGAGGCGAGAGCTGTATTCACTCAGCCGCCGCACCCCTATAAACTAATTAACAGCCCCTAATTCCTCTAAAATCAACAAAGGGAATACCACTCTTAATGCTGGTCCTCTTAACTGTGAATCTCGGTGCAGTAAATTCTCTCTACATCCACACACGCACACATCACACATACTCATCCCGGGCTGACCACTACCTCCTCTACCCGTACTCATACTGCACATCACCGTAGCCCCGAACTACTCGTAATCCATAGACCACACCCCCCCCCCCCCAACACACGACAAAGATGACCTATCCATCTCTCCAAAGGCTACTTGTCTGGTTACCAAGGTTGAGACTATTCCTACACATTCCTTCAAACACTCTACTCGTCTAATTGGGCCAGGACACATTCCCGCACACTCCTAACAACTCTCCATTAGTTTCCTTCCTTCTTACAGGTTCCTAGGGAGTTCGTGCGGCCGCAGACATCACGCACGGAAGGGCACAACACGTACACGACGTCGCTGCGTCTGATCCTGTCGGCGGGGCAGCTGTGGGACGACCAAGGGCGTCTTCTCCTCCGCTGCACCGCCGACATCCCCGGACTCTTCCACGAGGCGGCACACCTTGAGCTACACAACGCAGCCCTTAGGCGGGCCCAGCTCTCAGGTCTCTTCGCTGACGGTGGGTACAGCTCCTAGTGGAACAGGTGTGGAGGACCAGCATGTGTGGAGGACCAGCAGGTGTGGAGGAGCGTCAGGTGTGGATGAGCCTCAGGTGTGAATGAGCCTCAGATGTGGATGACCATGTGTGGATGACTGTCAGGTGTGGATAAGCCTCAGGTGTGGAGGACCGGCAGTGTGGGGACCACAGGTGTGTGTGTGTGTGTGTGTGTGTGTGTGATAACCCAGAATTAACACAGGTGTATGATTCCTTATCAACAACTATCACCAGATTTCCAACAGGTGTGCAAATGGTTAATTAACATCAGAGCAGGTATATAAAAGTTAGTTAACATCACAACAGGTGTGTAAGACAAAACTAAACAAATATCTTAGCAAAAACACAAATCGGTTAAAAGTCTTATCGTTATTATAAAAGAAAGACTATTTACAAAACAATTAATCAAAAAGATAATAAATACAACACGAGAAATACACTAAAAAAAATAATAACAGTAAAACTCAAACACCTTACGACTAAAAAAAAACACCCACAACGACTGATGAAAATATCCCAGCAGTTGATAAAGACATAATCACTCGCTCTCTATGTTAACGCATCATTAACACACACACTTAACCATAGGGGGAAAAACAATACTTCATTAAAAAAAAAATTACACAAAAACAGAGATCCCATAACAAACAGGTAATAGGTGAGTAAATTAATTAGTGATAATAAAGGTGAATGACATAGGGAGTTAGTGAGATTATTATAATTTATAGGATATGAACCACGTGGACAGATATAGGTTAGAAAACCATATTGGCTATTTGGTGGTTAGAGCGCCATCACCCCCTCCCCTCCCTACCTCCTTCACGGCAGTTTCCCCAAGCACACAGGGGAAAAAATCCTTCAGTCAGTCAGTCAGTCGGTTAATCAGTCAGTCAGGTAATCAATCAGTCAGTCAGTCAGTCAGTTAAACAATCAGTCAGTCAGTCAGAAGAACCAAAACAGCGTTAGTTGTTATGCTAAAAAAACTGCTACAATTCCTTAAACATCGCCAAGTTTATAACCCACAATAATGAATTCCATACAACGTAAATTAAACAAACAAACAAACAAACACACAAACACAAAAATGGCTGCCACAACGAACTCACCAACGACTGACAAAAATGACATAAAAGGTAAATAAAAAAAAAATAAGTAAAAAAAAAAAAAAAAAAAATTGGAACAGTAACTCAAATATTAAAGGCGGACAAGACCACACACAGGTGAGAGAGTTATATAAACAATAACAACACGATATACTACAAGCAACACCACTCACCTTAATAAAATAATAACGAACAAAAGTACATAAAAAATGTTGCAAGGTATTGAAGAGTGTTGCAAGGTGTTTAAAAAATGTTGCAAGGTATTGAAGAGTGTTGCAAGGTGTTTAAAAAATGATGCAGGATATTGAAGAGTGTTGCAAGGTGTTTAAAAAATGTTGCAAGGCATTATAGAGTGTTGCAAGGTGTTTAAAATTGTTGCAAGGTATTGAAGAGTGTTGCAAGGTGTTTAAAAATGTTGCAAGGTGTTGAAGAGTGTTGCAAGGTGTTTAAAAATGTTGCAAGGTGTTGAAGAGTGTTGCAAGGTGCTTAAAATTGTTGCAAGGTATTGGAGTGTTGCAAGGCGTTTAAAATTGTTGCAAGGTATTGAAGAGTGTTGCAAGGTGTTTATAATTGTTGCAAGGTATTGAAGAGTGTTGCAAGGTGTTTAAAAACGTTGCAATATATTGAAGTGTGTTGCAGGGTATTTAAAATTGCTGAAGGTTATTTAAATTTGTAGTAGGATGTTGCATAATGTTGCAAAATGATAAGGAATGTCAAAGTATGTCATATAATGTTGCAGCACGTTAAAAAAAGTGGTATGAAGAATATTTTAAATGTTACAGGATGTTGAAAATGTTGCAAAATGCTGAAGAACGTTGCATGGATCTATCTTAACATGCTGGGGTCGGGGAGGGTCACACAAGATGGTCATATATTCAGCGTGTGTGTGTGTGTGTGTGTGCTTAATAGATTCTGAAGCTAAAAATTCAATTATTTGTGGAGTGATGATGGAGAGGAGGCTGTGACAGGGAGAGAGGAAGGGAGGCTGTGACAGGGAGGGAGGAAGGGAGGCTGTGACAGGGAGGGAGGAAGGGAGGCTGTGACAGGGAGGGAGGAAGGGAGGCTGTGACAGGAAGGAAGGAAGGGAGGCTGTGACAGGGAGGGAGGAAGGGAGGCTGTGACAGGGAGGGAGGAAGGGAGGCTGTGATAGGGAGGGAGGGAGGAAGGGAGGCTGTGACAGGGAGGGAGAAAGGGAGGCTGTGACAGGGAGGGAGAAAGGGAGGCTGTGACAGGGAGGGAGGAAGGGAGGCTGTGACAGGGAGGGAGGAAGGGAGGCTGTGACAGGGAGGGAGGAAGGGAGGCTGTGACAGGGAGGGAGGAAGGGAGGCTGTGACAGGGAGGGAGGAAGGGAGGCTGTGACAGGGAGGGAGGAAGGGAGGCTGTGACAGGGAGGAAGGAAGGGAGGCTGTGACAGGGAGGGAGGAAGGGAGGCTGTGACAGGGAGGGAGGAAGGGAGGCTGTGACAGGGAGAGAGGAAGGGAGGCTGTGACAGGGAGGGAGGATATTCACGCCTTAGTGTTGTATATTGAGAAACTCCCTCCTTTCAGTTGTCCTTCCTTCTGTATCCTATTAACCTTTCACCTCCCCCCACCCCCGCCCCGTGTGTGTGTGTGTGACCAGAGGGATAGGAGGTAGGCTGATCTGTTAGGTTAGGTGTGTAGTTAGTGGGATAGGGGTTAGTGGGGATGACCTTTCTCTATCTATCACCACATACACCAAATGCATGCACCATCATCACATACACTGCCACATACACACCACACACACACACACCACCACCACCACCACCACAGCTGAATACCACCAAAAACATTGAATTACTGAGTGATGTTTTCAAGTCCCTCCCTTAATTTGTTCTCCCTCTCCCAGCACCCAAGTGTATGTAGCTATGTATATCGGGGTTAAGGACTAGGAGGGCTAAGGGTAGGGGCTAGGACCATCCCTCCCAGCACCAACACATCACGGGGACCATAACTGCAGCGTCGGGATGATGTATTCATAACTGGGTCGACGTGTGATGGTCACCCTCCAGATTGTTTTGCTCACTTCCTGCTCACTGTGGGTGCGTTAGATGTGGCGCAAGGTGTGGCTGGCTGTTACAGGGTGTGACTCTTACATGGTGTGTCGCAGGGTGTGGCTGGCTGTTACAGGGTGTGACTCTTACATGGTGTGTCGCAGGGTGTGGCTGGCTGTTACAGGGTGTGACTCTTACATGGTGTGTCGCAGGGTGTGGCTGGCTGTTACAGGGTGTGACTCTTACATGGTGTGTCGCAGGGTGTGGCTGGCTGTTACAGGGTGTGAGTCTTACAGGGTATGTCGCAGGGTGTGATTGGCTGTAACAGGGTGTGTAGGAGGGTGTGGCTGGTATTGTGTTTGTATGTGTGTGTGTGGTTGGTGCACTGTGCGGTTGTTAATAGGTGTGGTTGTGTCGCAGGGTGTGGCTGTTATAGGGTGTGTCGCAAGATGTGGCTGGTGGTGGACATGTGGTTGCTGGGCGTAGCTGTTATAGAGGGTAGCAGGGTATGGCTGGCTGTTACAGGGTGTGTCGCAGGGTGTGGTTGGTGACTGGTAATGTGTGTGGCTGATGCAGTGTGTGGCGTAGGGTGTGGCTAGTATAGGGTGGAATACGTGTCTGGTTTAGGGTGTAATATAAGATGTGGCTGACACGGTATGTGGTCAGTACATCATGTGGTTGGTACAGAGTGTGACTGAAACAGAGTGTGAATTCTACAGGGTGTGGCTGGTACGGTATGGGACTGGTACAAGGTTTGGTTAGTGCAGGGTGTGGGGCAGGGTGTGACATAACGTGTGGCTGGTACAGGATAAGGCACAGGGTGTGGTTGGTTACAGGATGCAGCTAATACAGAATCAGGTTGGAACAAGGTGTGGTTAATACAAGAGGAGGATAATGACATGTACAGGGTGTGGCAGCTAAAGGGTGTGGATTGAGAGTAGGACTAGCAAAGGCTGTCGGAGGTATAGATAGATAGATACGGGAGAGAAGGGAGTTTATAGCTCACACAGGTAAGGTACAGTATATAGGTTAGCTCACACAGGTAGGGTACAGTATATAGGTTAGCTCACACAGGTAAGCTACTCAGTCATTAATCACACACCATCATCATCATCATCACCTGGCCTTACCATCCCACAGCATCATAGGATTTGTTTACCCGGAACTTAAGAGCAGCAGGTGAAGGGTTTACCTGCGGCCCAGGTAACTCAGACCTCAATTAACAAGAACCTCTCAGACCTGCAGCCTTCACCGGTAGCGTCAATAATAAAATACTGATGATCATATCTACGTTAGTCAGTGCTTGAGGGGGGGAAAAAAGTCTTGTAGGAAAAAAGTCTTGTAGGAAAAAAAAGGAATATTGTGATGTTAAAATGTACTGTAAACACTGGAGAATTTTGTGTGCGTTGTGCCGGGGAGGATTCTTTTTTATTCTCCGTCAGGAAATGAGTGAGTGAGTGAGTGGGACTTTTTTTTCATCAGGGAGTGAGTGAGTTAGTTACTGTTTTTTTCCGTCAGTGAGTAAGTGAATCCGTAAGTTTTTCCGTCAGTAATTGAGAGTTTATTACATTTTTCCCGTCAATGAATGAGAGTCAGTGACAGTCTTAGTTCCGTCAGTGAGAGAGTGAGTCCATATAATTTTTTTCCGTCACTGAATGAGTAAGTCAGTAAGTTTTACCGTCAGTGAAGGAGTCAATATTTTTTTTCCGCCAGTGAGTGAGTGATGAGACGAGATACTGAGCTCATTCAATATTTACATAACCAGTAAAACGAATCTTATAAAAAAAGTCGAATATACAAAACAAAAAGATGCAAAGAGAAATGTAAAATGAACCACAAGAAATCACTTCACATTTGTATCGTAAGAATAGAGTAAAATTACAACATCAGAAATAATACTAATTTCACGCGTATATCGTCAAGACTGTTTACAACAAAATCGGAAAAAAATTTAAATATCGTAAAAACTAAAATTCCACCGTAAAAATAATGCAAAATCGCTCTGTAAAAAGAGTGTAAAATCATACCGTAAAAATGATAAAAGCCGCATCGTAAAAAGACTGACGTAAATAATTAGGTAAGACTAACAAAAAATTTAACAGAAATTTGTATCATAAAAAATATCTTTTCTCAGTTATACCTCAGAGAGAGAGAGAGAGAGAGAGAGAGAGAATGATGATAATGATAATGACCTTACATCAAATATCCATACTCATTGATTATTTACTGTTCATTAGGAACCGATTAATAATCTATCCACCTGTACATGACCTAAGTAAAGCTTCCTCCTCACCTGTGTGACCTCTTGACCTCGATTCTCATCTATATGACTCCTCAGATTTGACCTTTTCCTCCCACAGGGTCAACAACAGCCGGGTGCCCTTCCCTGGTAGTGGCGTGTGTTGTGTTGGCGTCACTAGTGTACCACGCCCTCACATACACGCCCTCCTGCTCATAACACACGTACACACACACGTACACACACACACATACAAAATATATACATACAAGCGCCAAGCCGCCACACCCCACGACCTGCAGAGACCGGATGGGTATACTAGAGCCAGAAGGATAACAGGAAGACGGAAACTACTACTACTACTACTACTACTGCTGCAAGATGTTGTGTTCAAGTTATACTCTCTCTCCTCTACCTCTTTCCTCTATCCACCTAACCTAACTCACAGAAATGAATAAAACCCCATTCATAATAAAACAGTAAAGTTGTCCGTATATATTCTACTCGTCAGACCACTATGTAAACAACCGCTACTTTACCTCTCTTGTTTGTATCTGTTGGGTATTTTATTTTTTTTATTCGTTCAATAAATTTCTAAACTGGATTAAAAACAACAAACACAAATTGACTAACAAGAATTAATAAGGTGTTGATATTAATTCCCACAGTCGAGGTATTTGCTG
The DNA here is from genome assembly GCA_958450375.1 of Homarus gammarus. NCBI lineage: Eukaryota > Metazoa > Arthropoda > Malacostraca > Decapoda > Nephropidae > Homarus > Homarus gammarus. Next base: position 384,863 of record CAUDMG010002131.1, on the reverse strand, counting down.
TTTTTAATTTGACGTCAATAGATAGAAGTAAAAAAAAAAAAAATGGTTATAAAATTCGATAGAGTTTTCGCGTTCATCTCATAACAATACAACATGTAAACAAACTTCACCCTCCCTCTTTTTATTGTTTGTGTTATTGTCAATTTCTTAAGCAAACAAAGATAAACAAAAACAAAAGACATACACCATACTAGTAAGATTTAAATAAAATTTGTTTATGTATCAGCAACTCGAGATGATGTAAACAAATTGACTCCTTTCTTTCCTCTTTGGTTTTTTTCCAACTTGGGGAGAAAATTTCCCTCAATGAATGATCCTGACGTCCTGAATGCTTAAATGCCTCTCTTCCTCTCAAGTCGGTACCAAGAAGGAGGGGTCTGGCCTAACAACAGTGAGCTCAGGCAGTGAAACCTCGGCATTAACTTGCGACAGTGACTTCCTTTCCTCTCCTCTCTCCCACCCTCATCCCCAGGCAGTGAAATCTCTGCATTAAACTGCGACAGTGACTTCCTTTCCTCTCCTCCCTCCCACCCTCATCCCCAGGCAGTGAAACTTCGGCACTAGCCTCCGACAGTGACTACCTAACCCCTTCCAGGCAGTGAATCTTCGGCACTGATTCCTGGTACTTACAACAGCAGTTAAACCTCAGGCATTGGTAGGGACACTGAAATAAGGCACTGACCGTGAAGGCACTGTGACTCAAGACAGTGACCTCCAGGCAGTGACCATCAAATAATGACCCCAGGCACTGCTCAAAGTACCCAAGTCTGTGTTGTGATAGTTGTTGACAGTAGCAACTTTCGGTGACATTTCTTGCATCTTCACACGTTATTACATTATAGCATATAGGGGCCTGCTCATTCCCGGACCCTGACCTGACCTGACTTAACTTTAGGAAACTCTAAATGTTGTCGTAAACTAAACCTAACATTAACATATCCTTAACCTAATTCTACCCATGATGTAGCTTACCTTACACCTAACCTATTTTAACCTATAAACCTAACCTAACCTATTCTATCCCTAACCTAACCCAGCCTAACCCAATTCAAACTTCACAAAAACCTAACCTAACCCAACCCAAATTAATCCAATCAAATCAAATCTGTTTTAGTATGATTATAATTCGGGTCCGATTTCGGGTCTAGGTCCGGTTTTTAGTTTGGCCCAGTACAGGAAAGAAATCTTAAGACACTCCTGGATACAATATGTAAATAGAACCAACATCACTTTTCAAAAAATAAATAAATAAAAGAAGTTAGTTTTAAATGTTTTCCAGAAACCAACAACACAATGTAGAAAGAATATTGGTTTGTTTGTTTTTTCGTGTGTGTGTGTGTGTGTGTGGGTGTGTGTGTGTGTGTGTGTGTTTCCTTTGCTGTGATTTTCTCAACTGTGCTAAATCCTTCATCTACCACCATCGCTACTACCAATAATTTACCAGTATCTACTACCATCACCATCTACGAACATCAGGATCTACGACTACCCTCAGCTACTAACCCTGCTTTAGTCATATCAGTACCACTTCCTTAAAACAGTTACTACCACCACAACCACCATGAACCACTATCCTGACGACTACACCACAACTACCACCATTAACCACTATCTTGACGACTACACCACAACTAGCCCCATTACCACTATTAGGTAAATATCCCTACCTTATACTAAATTAACTTAATCTATCCCAAACTTAACCTAACTTAAACTAATCCAACCCGCACCTAAAATCAATATAACTAAACCTACCTCTAACCTAACCTACCCCATCTAAATTACCACCAGCACCAACACCACCACCGCAACTACCACCATCACCAACACTACCATAACCACCATGCAACAACAACCACTACTGCCATCAGCGCCACGAAAACCACAAAATCACTCCCACCAACCACAACCACCAAATCACCACCATCACCCCCGTCTTAAAATTGCTACCAAAACCACTACAGCCACCACCACCAACCACAACAACAACCATCTTCATCATCACGCTTTCATTATCCCTTCCCACCTCCTCTCCACTCGATTCAATATACAACTTAAAAGAACAAACACCAGATAATGTATTCATTATGTGGTAGTGTGTGTTTTGTGGTGGGTGTTGTGGTAGGTTCATAATTACCTGATAAGAAAAACAACGTACATAATATACTGTACTCGAAACGTGTGTGTGTGTGTGTGTGTGTACGCCAAAGACTCAAAATTAATATTCTAAAACATGAGTGAATGACCTTAACGATACCTTCATTACGTACTGAATTAAAGAAAAAAATAAAGTTTAAAGATTCTCACTAATGCGTCATTAAACCCAACGTCAAGAGCTTAAGATTCTAGTTGACAAAAATGAGCAGAATGTTGTAGGTGTAAAAGGAAAATGTTATATAAATGATTAAGAACCATAACATAGGTATTGAGTCAAGAGCTTCACACACCTATAATTAATTCAGAAGGGCTCAGGTGTGAAGATATAAATAGTTATCTAATTATAATATTTTTTAAGGTAAATCGAATTAGTATAACAAGAGCAGCAGTAGTAGTAACAATAACAAAGAAAGTTATTAATGACAGCAACAACAACAACAAAATATAATAATGATAAAAATAAAACTCCCATTTTATATAACATAACAAAGACGTACAGGTAAGTACTTAAACGAGTAATTATTTATATCGTAACAAAATAAAATGCTCCCATAAATATCTACGTAATAGTTTGTTTGCTTACCGAGGGATGGCGTCATGGAGCTGGTGATGCTTGTTCACGAGTTAATTAAGTAATTCACTACTTGGGTCACTTATCACACTTGTAACATGATCCAGTACTGTACGTAAAGTGTCCTCACTGTTTGGGTCACTTATAACATACACGGTCAAGTAGGTAAGGTCTCCCTCACTAACACCAGTCAGTTATCACCACAGAAAACGGGATCACTCCACGGTAGAGTCAGACGTCTTGAGAATTTTTTTAATTTTTTTATTATGTTTTCTACGTCTTTCCACTGTTACTTTTTTATTCCACAAATTAAAGTAAAAATTTTTCTTGTATATTATTATATTGAACAAGTTTTTCTGACATCTTGTTACGCTAAAACTTGAAACACACTCAGTCTGACAGCTCACACACGTTTGTTTTGGTCTTGGTGTTGACAGTGGGCGACACACTTCTGTAATTCTAGAAAAAAAAAGTCAATATTATTCTTTATTTAATCCTATTTACTTCTCACAGCGAAAGATTAAATACTTAAAAAAACATAATATAATTAATTACAAACTGTTGCACAAGATTATTATTAATAAGTAATGTAATCATGGGGCACAAGGCGTTACATCTTTCGAAAGTCATTATCCAGATGGTAGAGTGAGTGACGATAAATTATTATAATTATTATTACTTTTATTAACTATGCCTACTGTTTGAGTATGTATGTATATGTATGAATATATTTACACGTCATCGGAGTATACAGGTATGAGGGAGTGTGTATATAATGTGTTTTCTTAACGAGTTGATGAAAAATATATACTCCTTACCAGACGCTTTCCATCATCAATCGATTCCCTTCCCGCACTCTATCCCCCTGCTGACCACCTCCCCACACATCCCCAACGCCTCCCCAACACGTCCCCAACGCCTCCTCCACACATCCCCAACGCCTCCCCCACATATCCCCAACGCCTCCCCAACACGTCCCCAACGCCTCCCCCACACATCCCCAACGCCTCCCCAACACATCCCCAACGCCTCCCCAACACGTCCCCAACGCCTCCCCCACATATCCCCAACGCCTCCCCAACACGTCCCCAACGCCTCCTCCACACATCCCCAACGCCTCCCCCACATATCCCCAACGCCTCCCCAACACGTCCCCAACGCCTCCCCAACACGTCCCCAACGCCTCCCCAACACGTCCCCAACGCCTCCCCAACACATCCCCAACGCCTCCCCAACACATCCCCCTTCCTCTCCCACACCACCATAAAATCAACAGAAAATTAACTTCTTATTTACATGACTTCTAACGTACAGAATATGAAGTACTTTTTTCACATAATATTCAAACTAAAGGAAATAATGTTTAACTTTTACATAATTTACATGATTTACATTTTTTGTTGTTTTACAGAATTTTCAAAATCAAATCCCTATAACCGCTTGATGGTGAAATTTATATATACGAGTCGCCTGAACCTGGTGTAAATGTATGTAAATGAATGTATATGTGTAAATTTGTATTTATTATAATTGGAATTTCGTTTAATGAGACTGTATTTTGTTACTGCAATGACTATTAACTTGAGTAATTAATAGTATAAAAGTGGGGTTCATTTTTTACGCCGCGAGATTTTAGATAAAGATAACTAGACATGTTAACCTAACCTAACCTAACCTAACCTCACCTAACCTAACCTAACCTAACCTAACCTCACCAAAACTAAATAACCTTAACTTAACCTAACCTGACTTGACTTATGCTAACCCGATCTACTCTAATGTAGCCTAACATAAACCTGACCTAACCTGAGTTAATCTAACCTAACTTAACATTATTTAACTTAAATTAACTTAAACTAAATCTAACCAAACCCATAACAATACCATCACCACACAACACCACCACCACACAATACCACCACCACACAATACCACCACCACACAATACCACCACACAATACCACAACCACACAATACCACCGCATAGTCTCCTTTCAAATGACGTCTTCTGTTAATGAGCTTATAAATGCGGTACTGAACGAGACGAGACCGTGTGTGTGTGTGTGTGTAAGTCACGATGCTCTGCTCAAGCTTCCTGTACGTTAATGGGTAGTTTGGTGTTGTTATTATTATTATTGGTTGTTACTGGAGCTACTTAATGGTGCTTGGTGGTTATAATCTCTCTCTCTCTCTCTCTCTCTCTCTATTCCCAATTCGTTTGTTACGTGATATATTCCGCCTTTCAATTCACACTTCCAGCTGTGATCTCATTTACATAAGCGTCAAATTAAGTTTCCATTTAAACTATTGGGAACATCATTATAATTGGCTCCAAACCTTTATGTTGTGGAGTTTATTGTTTTGGTTTGGTTAGGTTATGGAGTTTATTGTTTTGGTTATGTTATGAAGTTTGTTTTGGTTGTGTTGCGGAGTTTATAGTTCCGATCGTCATATGTTATGGAGTTTATAGTTCCAATCGTCATATGTTATGGAGTTTATAGTTCCGATCCCTTCTTTCGTGTTGTTTATACTTCAAGCCTTATTTTTCCTTCACCCTATTTTCGCCCTTATTCCTGTTTAATCTTTTCTATCATCCCTCTTTTCACCAATTTATCATCTCCCTTATCCCCGTCTCTCCCTATTTCCACATTTATTTCACTCTTATTATCCCCAGCTGTGTACACACCTTATAATTCCTCACATATCAGTCGTAGTATTTACTTGTTATGTTTGTCTGTTAGTCTGTCTCTACTCTAGTAACAACTTGTCATGAGTGAAGTGTTTTGATGTTGGCTGCGGTGTACACCAGACACGTGTACATTATTGGTGCATCCGACACATGTTTGTTTTTGGTAAATCCAACATGTGTATAATATTAGTACATCTGACATATCGGCGCATCCGACATGTGTACAGAACTGGTACATTGAACGTGTACACATTGACAGTATATATAAGATGTGTACACTGCTAGATCATCTAAAATGTACATATTAATGATAAACCTGAAGAAAGAAAATCATTCGTACATCCATATTGTACGTGATATTAGTACACACTATATGTACACATAAAACATATGAAGTATACACAGAGATAGCACATATTTCATGTACGTTACTAGTTCATCCATCTTGTATACATTAGTAGTACACATTACATGTACACATAAATAGTACATCCAACTTGTACACATGACAGAGACACAACTTAAGGAAGTAATAATTATATATATGATTACAATTTTATTTTTGGCACTGTGATTATGACAATAACATCGGATGTGGGTATATATAACGTAACTCATCGTCTATTTGTATGAGTGTCTGTCTGTCAGTGAAGAGTTTAACACATTGTATAAAGAATAAAGACAGTGAGAAGAGCTTATTACTACACTGAAGAATATTATACGTGTGTTTGCAGTACATTTCTTTTAATGATTCTCTTGTCTTGTATAATTTGTTCTGCCTCTTCTCTGTCCAAATGTGTGATCTAATTTATGTTCTAGACTTAAGGTTATAATGAATAAAGAATTATTGATAAATACAGGAAATAATGAGTGTTTTTATTCTCTTTTTAATTACTTCTTAGTGTTAATTGGAGGCAGGTAATTAATCTTTACCTGTATGGAGAGGTAGAGGAAGTAGATTTTAAAGGTAGGTAAGTCATTTAGGCACCTTTAACAATATTATACACGAAAAAAAAAAACGATTCGCCAACTAACTCGCCCAAATCGCCTCCACACTGTCCAAAATCACTCCCAAATTCGCCCCAAATTCCCCATTCTCGCCATAATCTCCCCCTAACTCTTTAAAATAAACCCAAGATCGTTAAAGTTTCCCCACTGAGCTCACCAAATTTACCCTCATAAAAAACTATCGCAGTAAACCGCTCTGCTGAGACAAATATTTAAACACTGAATTATTAAAGAAAATAATAATAATAACTAAGCTTCGTCACCTACTGGGCGAAGTCAACTGGTGAATTAAGAAGAGTCACCACCAACACCACCATCCACTACCTATATATAAGCCCTTAGCAGCTCTGTCCATTAGTGTCAAGTCTGTCAACACGGAAGAAAAAGGTGTCTGTGTTTCGAATCTGATTATGGAGAGAGAGAGAGAGAGAGAGAGAGAGAGAGAGAGGCGGAACTGAAAGGTTATAAACAAATATGGTATATTGTTAGAACTCTCTCTCTCTCTCTCTCTCTCTCTCTCTCTCTCTCTCTCACTCACTGATTCAGGCTCACGTACACCCACTTTGAGTAACATATGAACACACTCACCTTCCTGAATCGATGGTCAGGTCACGGGTAGGGGGGGGGGAAGGTAGAGAGAGGAAGGAGGAGAGGTGGAGGGATAGGAGGGAGAGGTAGGGATAGGAGGGGACGGAGAGGTAGAGATAGGAGGGGTGGAAGAGGTATAGGATGGGTTGAGGGAGGGATGGAACCTAAGGAAAACAAGTTTGGTACTCAGGGTGGTCAGGTCTCTCAAGGTGTCACTAACCGTGCCACAACAAGGTCCTGAAGGGTCATAACTCAGGGTAATAGTGACTCATCATACGCCATTGTAAAGTCTCAGAGGTTATAAATCTGGTTAATGACGAGAGAAATATATACTATGGTTAATCCCAATTGAGGCTTTAAATATGCCATTATAAAGGTGCCATGGCTCTGGATAATGGTGCCATAAAATACGCCATATTTAAGTCCCAAGGGGCCATAACACCGGTATGATATTGGCAGAAAATACGCCATTGGAATCAGGTGAGGCAATCAGGTTACCTATTTGTGTTCGAGGATAGCCAATCAGATCTGTGTTCAAGAGAGATATTGCGTGTGTGTTTCTGATTTCTGACGTTGTGTGTGTGTGTGTGAGTGTGTGTGTGTGTAAGGGGGGTATGTGTGGCTTCTTCGCGCTACACACACACACACACAAACACACACACACACACACACACACACACAGACTTTAACTGCTAATTAGGTCAATGGAAATCTCGTGTCAGCTGAAGTTGAAAACTGGAAAAAGCTTGAAGCTACAAACAAGATAAAGCTTAATTGTGAAGCTAAAAAGAGGATAAAGCTGAAAAGTGAAGCTAAAAATTAGGCAAAGCTTAAAAGTGAAGTTAAAATGGATAAAGCTGAAAGGTGAAGCTGAAAACTTTTAAGCTAAAAACTGAAGCTTAAACCTTGATAAAGCTAAGAACTGGTTAAAATAAGACTGGAAAACGCTATAGCTGAATAAAACTAAATACCTGAGCAAAATTATGACAGGATAAATCTATGTAACTGAAAAAAGCTAAAATAGATATAATTAAATAATCTGAATATATATGTACCCTATATGTATGTATGTATGTATATATGTATGTATGTATGTATGTATGTGTCTGTGTGTGTATGTGTGTGCATATGTATGTATGTATAAAGCACCGCCTTGGGTTGTTTTCAAACTTAGTCGATCTTTTACGAGTATTCGATAGCGAGGCGAGAGCTTAGCGAGGCGCCACAACGACTTTACAACAGCCTCTCACTATAACTGTTCAAGTTGTGTATGATGGTGCACTGGTTTGGCCTTCCTGTGCTTACTGGTGCCTCGTGTGTGTGTGTGTGTGTGTGTGTGTGTGTGTGAATAGGTAAGGAAAATCTTGTGTGTTTGTGGTTCCAAGGATTAAAACTAAAACTAGAAGTGTCAGCCATCATAACTAGCAACCATCAAAACTAGGAGGGGGTATTTTGAGCTAAGACCTAATAGGAGATATGGGAGGAAGGTACCACTTCGTTAAGTCACCTTGTAGTCACAGAAGCTCCCGGTTAGATAAGATTATACCTTTTTTGACTCTGGACTAGGTGCGTGTGTGTGTGTGGAGAATACCTTGTTGTAGAGACGGGAAGGGAGGCGGACGATACCAGCTTAGGAGAATTTTTCCCCTCTTCTTCAAAAATATCATGTTGTACGAGGGGAATAACTACATAGGTCAGTGTGTGTGTCTCAATCTAGTATATCCTGAGAGAGAGAGAGAGAGAGAGAGAGAGAGAGAGAGAGAGAGAGAGAGAGAGAGAGTTTACTACAGGGGAAAATAACCGACCTATAATCTAAGTAACGAAACCTTATTTAGGGGTTCAAGGCTTCGTGGTTCTGGGTTCAGGATTACGAGTTAGAGGGCTCTTCGGGGGTTGGTATTCGGGTTCGAGGTTCAGGGGTTCGGTATTCGGGTTTGAGGGTTCCGCATTTGGGTTCAAAGGTTCAGTATTGAGAGTCAGGGTTTGAGGGTTCAGTATTCGAGTTCAGGGATTCGGTATTCGGGTTCGGTATTCGAGCTCAGGGATTCGGTATTCGGGTTCAGGGGTTCGGTGTTCAGGTTTGAGGGTTCGGGATTCGGGTTTCGAAAGTCTAGTAGAGGGGTTTTAAACTGACCCAGAAGTGATGGCCAACAACCCTCCCCTCCCCTTCGCTTTTCCCTCGTCTCTCAAAACTAATTTTTAGCGAGGACAGGTAATCTAATTAGAGACGGCTGGTTCACTGGACTACACCCACGTATCCTACCCAGATACTGTCTTCATCCATCGAGGTGAGTCAGCCAGCTCCATGAATGGTTTTTAATTCACTCGGTCACTGGATTGGTTTGTTGACTCATGAATTGACTGACTGACTGACTGACTGACTGATTGAGAGAGAGAGAGAGAGAGAGAGAAAGAGAGAGAGAGAGAGAGAGATCAGTGAGGGATGTGACATACCTAGAGTCTCAGAGAATCATCAGCGAAGGTTATTGGTGGTGATGGTGGGTGATAACACCGCCTGAACATCCTGCTCTCTCTCTCTCTGTCTCTCTCTCTCTCTCTTTGTTATCGTGTGTGTGTGTGTGTGTGTGTGTATCGTGTCTTTCATCTCTATATAATGTCTATAACCTAACAGCTAACTATATACACCAGACACATTCTCTATATCATGATCTGATATACATTACATATAAAAACTCACCCCCACCCCCCCCCACTAAGGACCAGCTGGTAGATATAGGAAAGAGTTTCTGTTTAATGTTTCCCGGGTTAACGGTGCGTGTGTAAGGCCACCAGCTAATTAACTTCCATCCTGAGCTGCCCAGTTAGCACGGAGCCGGCAGACATAGAGGCAGACCACCGTTAAACAGGGGTATATTGCTTCTGTTAACGGGAGCGTGCTGGTTTCATTAACAGGAGTAATGTTTTGGGGTCTGTTAATGTAAAGGCGGTTCAAGTGTCTGTTAAGAGCAAGGTGGCTCCAATATCTGTTAACAGTAGTTTCGATATCCTCTAGTATCTGTTAACAAATCAAGCATCAAAAGTAGGCCTAATAACTGTAAACAGAGCCCACTAATATGTTCATAACAGCACACGAGTATCTGTTAACAGGAGAACAAATCAGGTGTTAAAAAGGAGGAGCAAGCCACCTTAAGCCAGCCAGCCTACTATCAACAACCTCGGCTCATATTAACGACACAATCATCGGGAGTTCACGACCTGGAGGGGGAGGGATGTGGGGGGGGAGGGGGTTGAGGGGCGGGGGGGATAAAGGACGGGGGGGGGGGAGGGATGAGGGCCGCGGGGGGAGGACTCACTCCTGGCTGTCATTTGCGGGAATAATTATTACCTTGTAAGCCCAGCGAGGTGATGGGGGCACTTTACCTTCTCTGGCGCGATCCTGTCATCGCTGTAAACCCAAGTACCTGGATTAACTGGGATGAGCCGGGTCACCTCAGCCACCCTAGGACCCCCGGGGCGTTGAGAGGGAGTGGGTAGGGGTGGGAGTTCCAAAAGTCTACGGACACCTCACACCACGTTTCACTATCTCGCTCGGTGGGCTCTAGCGGGCGGTGTTTCGATCCGTAGTGAAGGAGAATTGAGCACTAGGATGTGAGAATGACAGCGGAAGGTCTTTTACAGCGGAGAAAAATCCTTTGTGACTGGCGTTAGTAGGATTAAACGCAGAGGACGGTGGGGGATACAATAAGCGGGGACAAGGTTGTATTTTACGTAGACTATGAGTGGCACTGAGGTAGGTGGGGGTATGCAGGAGAAGGGGGTGGTGGGTGGGTGGTGGGGGGGATCCTTCAGGCATTATACATTCTGCAGTTGTCGTGGCCTCACAGATCCGGTAATGTCCTCCGCACAGTAAGACCTTCCTCCTCCTCCTCCTCCTCGAGATCGTGCTCCTCTTCCTCTGTCTCGATCCTCGGGTAAGGCCTTGGCTAAGACTTTACCTTCAGAACACATCCGAACACGAAGGATATGAAGAAAAAACTTTTACTATCACAAAACCCGATTCAGAGCCCCGATAACTTCCGATAACACAGAGAAACCCAAAGCATAAACCTCCCAATATTCCTCTCAGTGTTACCAACAATATATAAACAAACACGATATTTTTCCCACCACCATTCAAGAGTAAAATAAACCAAGATGGGAGCAAGAAGAAGGACCTTAACCCATCATCACCAGACGTCTGCCTTCTTGTTCTTACCGTCTCAAGTCACAGCTCCCAACACCCTGTAGCACAAACTCTCTCTCTTCCCTATTTCCTCCATCTAAAAACCTAAAAAAGAAAATAGGATCTTCCGTAAGCCCGTAATAGGGAAGAGAGAACGCCTGGTGTGGTAATAGTGTAAAGCAGTGTTTGGAGGCGAGAGATTCCAACGTACACCGCTACTGTAAAGCCTAAAGTTTAGCGTTTATGGCTGGGATTTGGGGAGGCAGCTGTGTATGTGTGTATCTTTACAGCTCATCTTGATTCCTAGGAGAGGCCTCTGAAAACTTAATTTGACCCCAGGCAGTGTTCACCCATTGACGCTGTTAAGGAGAATTGGCTCTGAATCCCCGTGCTTAAGAGCTTAGTGAGAAAAATTCCGACGTGGTTTATGAAGTATCGTGTATGACTGCTAAAAACTTCCATATAAGAGCTCTCTCTCTCTCTCTCTCTCTCTCTCTCTTCTCTGTCTCTCTCTCTTCTCTGTCACACATTACCCTCATAGAAAAATGAGATTAGGTATATAGCATCTGTACGATCAAAAACATGCAATAAAGGCGCGCGCGAGAGAGAGAGAGAGAGAGAGAGAGAGAGAGAGAGAGAGAAAGAGAGAGAGAGAGACCCTCAACAAACCACAAACATCAAAATGATAACACAAACTTTACCCGACCTCCAACGAGCATCTAAACAGAGTTACTGAGGCAGTGTTTATGTGGTATTTACGCTGTGTTTATTCTTTGTTTACTCTTGTGTTAAAGCACAAACAGTGTGTTTATGTGCACAAGGGACAACCAAAGAGGATAATGAAGAGACCTTGTTATTTTCTCTGTCTGTGTGTGTGTGTGTGTGTGTGTGTGTGTGTGTTTTGTTTCCTCTAGCTTTCAGGTACCACTGCTGGCTAGCCCTCGTGGTGAACAGGGAAGCAACCTTGCATAAGCCTTACCCTGCCAGTACACAGCCTCTTCACCACCAAACAGAGCCGTAGATAGAGTTCGGTCAACTCGGTGACATGTAGGCGTTATATTGTTACTCAGCTAATGAAGAAGATTGCGTTCGTACTGTAGATGATGATGATGATGATGGAACGTCTGCTGTGCCTGCTCGTGACAACACACCTCAACTGGATGACTCACGACCCCAGGCTAGACCAGCAGGGGATCTCGGTATTGGTGTTTTTTATTACAGGTGTTGGTGTTTTGATCACAGGTGTTGGTGTTTTTTTAATACAGGTGTTTGTGTTTTCATTACAGGTGTTGGCGTTTTTTTGTTACAGGTGTGAGTATTTTTCATTACAGGTGATGGTATTTTTATTACCTGTGTTGGTGTTTTGATTATAGCTCGGTTTTTCCCAGCTGAGAGAAGATACCCCGCCCCCTCCTCAAGAATTACAGCTGATTGGTTGTTGCAAACCTGTCCGATTTTGTCCCGAGTAATGATGTATTTTTAAAGTTTATTCATAATGACCGTTTCTGACGAGAAAGATATTTAACTAAATTATATAAAGATACATATATTAATTATTTCCAACATGAACACGTAGGAAGTTTATCAGAAAAATTATACATGAAATAACTGATAAACTCGGGTAGCAAATTCACGCTTTCGGAGGATGCATTTAATATATACTTATTTTTACCTACAATAAGACATACTAAGACAAATTACATATTAAAAATAGTACATTATGCAAAAACAACATTTTAAAAGATCAGAATCACATTGAAATATTACACAGCCGTTAGCAGAGGCGGGAAATATGACTGTGTGTGTACAGTACAACAGCCTCGCCCTCTTTCTCTCACTTCCTGTTAATACTCTGCTCCATTTCTTCCGTTTATTCTCCCTCTTCCTGCTTTCTCTCCTCTTCCGTACCTCCTTCATTCTTCCTATGGGTATTAATTTACTTATCCCAGACTTAAATTTATATTATTCCTCTTCTCATCAATTTATCTTTTTCTCCTCTCTGTTTCTCTCATCTCGTTTGCTCTTTATCTCTGTGTTTCTTATGCATCTCAGTCATTTGTGTTTTTTTTCGAAGAAGAAGAAGCAGGAGAAGGAGAAGAAGAATAAGAAAGAAGAAGGAAGAAGGACGAAAGAAGAAGGAAGAAAGAAGAAGGAAGAAAGAAGGAAGAAGAAAAAAAGAAGAAAAAAAAGAAGAAGGAAGAAGAAGGAAGAAGGAAAAAGGAAGAAAAGGGAAAAAGGAAGAAGGAAAAAGAATGAAGAAGAAGAAGTAATTGTATCTGTGCAATTTCTTTCCCTTATCTAGCCGTCACACGATCACATTCAGCACAGGTATATACAAACATCAGCTAACCGACACACAGGAGACAAACAATATCAGCTAACCGACACACAGGAGACAAACAACATCAGCTGACCGACACACAGGAGACAAACAACATCAGCTGACCGACACACAGGAGACAAACAACAACAGCTGACCGACACACAGAAGACAAACAACATCAGCTGACCGACACACAGGAGACAAACAACATCAGCTGACCGACACACAGGAGACAAACAACATCAGCTGACTGACACACAGGAGACAAACAACATCAGCTGACCGACACACAGGAGACAAACAACATCAGCTGACCGACACACAGGAGACAAACAACATCAGCTGACCGACACACAGGAGACAAACAACAACAGCTGACCGACACACAGGAGACAAACAATATCAGCTGACCGACACACAGGAGACAAACAACATCAGCTGACCGACACACAGGAGACAAACAACATCAGCTGACCGACACACAGGAGACAAACAACATCAGCTGACCGACACACAGGAGACAAACAACATCAGCTGACCGACACACAGGAGACAAACAACATCAGCTGACCGACACACAGGAGACAAACAACATCAGCTGACCGACACACAGGAGACAAACAACATCAGCTGACCGACACACAGGAGACAAACAACAACAGCTGACCGACACACAGGAGACAAACACATCAGCTGACCGACACACAGGAGACAAACAACAACAGCTGACCGACACACAGGAGACAAACAACAACAGATGACCGACACACAGGAGACAAACATCAGCTGAGCGACACACAGGAGACAAACAACATCAGCTGACCGACACACAGGAGACAAACAACAACAGATGACCGACAAACAGGAGACAAACAACATCAGCTGACCGACACACAGGAGACAAACAACATCAGCTGACCGACACACAGGAGACAAACAACATCAGCTGACCGACACACAGGAGACAAACAACATCAGCTGACCGACACACAGGAGACAAACATCAGCTGACCGACACACAGGAGACAACACCACAACAAGCATTAACTACATTTCCAACTACATTCCACGACGTTCAATAATTCCAAGCTTATTTCATGAAATCAGTTTTACCATATTTTTTTGTTTGGCTTGAAATGGTAAAGAATTTTGCTTGTTGTAGAATTTCAAATGATTTTAATTTCTATTTGGAATTTGAAATCATTTTTGGTACTGTGGAGGCTCCAATCATTTGCCGTATCGTGAGGATTAGCAACAATAGTTAATTTCCCCCAATTTTACGCGCAATAAAAACAGAGATTTTTCTAAATAAATTCGCCAGTCTATATTCAGTATTACATTGAGTTATAATTAAATAAAAATGATGCGATCAAATTCTTTTTTTTTATCGCTTTCTGTTTAGTTGTGGTGTATAGTATTAGCCTTTGTTTGTTGTGTGTGTTTGTACTTGTTTATTCCGTGTTTGTTCCGTGTATCTGTACGTATATCTACCTGTGTGCTTCGTCTGTCCGTACTTACGTTTGTCCTTTTCCCCCGTACTTACTTACACACGTCCATTAATACGTAGGTCCAGTCATTCATGAATCCTCTAATTCCATCTTTTGTAAGTATAAACACACACACACACACTTTAGAAGTAACTTACAAACACTTGCAAGGACAATACACCACTAACCCAACCTAACATCCCCCACCTCACACGACAGACAGGCAACAATTGGTCCTGCAGTGCAATATTTCACCCTGGTACATTTTTCATGGCTTTAGACAGATCTAGCCAAGTGTCCCTTACGATTCTCGTTTTTTATTCGTTCTTCCACCAGAGAATTTTTTTTTAGGAGAATTTGTAATTATTTTTAAGTTTGATAAAAAGTAATGGATTGAAATTTTTTTTTTTTGGTGGGGGGAGAGAGAGGGGTTAATTTTTATTCTCCCACCTCCCTCCCTCTCTCTCTCTCTCTCTCTCTCTCTCTCTCTCTCTCTCACACATAATAACCTATTCGCCCCACATCGTCTTCTCTTCTCTCTTTCGCTCTCTCACCCTATCTTCTCCTCTCACCTCTTCCATCCCTCTCACCTCTTCCATCCCTCTCACCTCTTCCATCCCCTCATCTCTTCCATCCCTCTCACCTCTTCCATCCCTCTCACCTCTTCCATCCCTCTCCCTTCTCACCTGTTAACAAAGCCAATTAGTAATGTTTCCTCGCCGACTCACTACACTGATCTTATACTCCACCTGTTTCCCATATCGAGTTGAGTCGAGTAGGATGGAGGAGGAGAGGGAAGGGAGAGGAAGAGAGAGGGAGAGAGGGGAGGAATGGGAGAAAGAGGAGGTAATGAGAGAGAGCACGAGAGAGAGAGAGAGAGAGAGAGATGATGGGAGGGTAGAGGAGAGAGAGATGGAGGAATAGGAGGTAGAAGGAAGGAGGAAAGAGAGAGAAGAGGGGAGAAAGAGGGAAAGAAGAGAGGGAAGACAAAAAGAGGAGTGGGGAGGGAGAGAAAATTGAGTGATGTGAATACAAGAGGAAATAATATTATCAACTATTTTATAACAGAACATTTAACATTCTCTCTCTCTCTCTCTCTCACTTTTCTTCACTCTCTTTCTCTCTGTCTGTTGTCTGTCTGTCTGTCTAGATAACAGTGAACAATAAATAGTGAACAAAGAAGACTGGATGACGAACAATGAAGAGAGAAGAGTGGAGAGAAGAGATAAAGAGGAAGAGAAAATTATTGTGTCTGTTTCAGGACCAGTGTGAGGCAGCCGACCGTGAACTGGACACACACACACACACACACACACACACACACACACACACACACACACACACACACACACACAGTTATACATCATCGTAATGGTGTTGAATATTAGCCAAATGAAAATACATAAAGTAACAACGACATAATTACAGAAATACAAGGATACTGAAACGTAGGTACAAGGATATACAAATATGGAGCCATAGATACAGAGATACAGGAATGTAGTAATACAAGGATAGAGGGATGATACAGGGATACAGGAAAGATACAGGGATGGTATATTGATACCTAGATACAGGGATATATAGAAGATACCGGAATACAAGGACAATATCGTGAAACAGGAAAGATACAGGGATAATACAATGCTACAGGGACGATACAGGGATACAAGGAATGATACAGCAAGAGCCACAACTGTACTATCAGCCCCTCGCTAAAATATTTAAGTGAGGTGATCCGAAATGAATGACGCTCCTAAGAACCTCACACGGGATTCTAAGTCGTATAAGTGTGGTGGGTCTTATAAGTGGGTCTTGTAAGTAAGTATTTTGTAAGTGTGCTTTTATAAGTAGGTCTTGTAAGTAATGGAGGTATTTTGTAAGTAGGGTCTTAAATGATTGTATCTTGTATGATTTTGTAATTTTGGTGATGGTATTTTGTAAGTGGAATTTTATAAGTAGAGTTTGAGGTAAGATTTTATAAGTAGAAATCTATCTATATAAAGCTTTTTCAGTATGGCAGACACACTAAGTCAAACACACAATATGGAAGACACACACTATGGCAAACACAATATGGCAGACACACACTCACACTATGACAAACAAGCTAGATGTAAACCATGACAGACCCAGATTATGGCAGACACACATAATGGCAGACTATGGCAGACACACACTATGGCAGACTATGGCAGACTCGCATTATGGCAGACACACCTCAGGGAATCATTTAACTTTCCTGATTGAGTAATTTCCTACAATTAGCGAGGTTATGTATTAGGTAGGGTGCCCCAGGCAGCTCCCTGATTGGCTGGGGAGGAGAGCAGGGGGGCAGCTACTGGCCAATCACAGCCCGGAAATATGTGCCAAAGAAAAACAGATTAAAGACCAGCTGGGGTTAACTTGTGCATTTGTTTGTTGTTTGTTTTGTTTTGACTTGCTTGTTTGTTTGTTTGTGTTTTTTACTTTGCTTTGTTCTTTTCCTTCTCCTCCACCACCACCACCACCACCACCTCCCCTTCTCCACCACCACCACCACCACCTCCTCCCCTTCTCCACCACCACCACCACCACCTTCTCCTCCCCTTCTCCTCCACCACCACCACCACCTCCTCCCCTTCTCCTCCACCACCACCTCCTCCCCTTCTCCTCCACCACCACCTCCTCCCCTTCTCCTCCACCACCACCTCCTCCCCTTCTCCACCACCACCACCTCCTCCCCTTCTCCTCCACCACCACCTCCTCCCCTTCTCCTCCACCACCACCTCCTCCCCCCCACACCCCCACCCAAACACCATCTTTTTCCCCTCCACACACACACACACACACACACACACACACCATCCATCTCCACACTCCTATGAAAACACACATTTGTTTGGATTGTGTGTGTCACCTCGGGTCTTGTGTGGTGTTTGTCATTCATAACAAGGATAAGACCTCAATCCAGCAGCGTGATACAGTTTTATGAATGACTCTGTTGTAGATTACTATTATTCAAGGCTGTGGGCGGTCCTTGACGAGGCAGGTGAGATCACAATAAATTATTAGTTACCTCGATTATATTACCTGGGATTTGTGTTGTGTAAAGGATAAGTGTATATAGTTAGGTTAAGTTAGGTTAGGTTAGGTTAAGCTTAAGGTTACTTTAGGTTAAATTAAGTCTCTTATAGTAGGTGAGGATTATCTTAGGTCAAGTTAAGGTAATGTTATATTTGGGTGACTAAAGATTACGAGTTAACTAGATTATGTTAATTTATAGTAAATTAATTTAAGTTGAATAGCGTAAGGGTTAACTTAAATAGTAGTATGGGTAAGTTAAGTCGAGTTAAGATTAGATTACGGTACTTTTGGAGTAGAATTAGCTCTAAAATTAGATTAGATTAAACTAACATAAGTCAATTTAGATCAAGCTAGATTAAACTAATGATAATATGAGTTAAGGTTAGGTTACACAGGTTACATTCAGACCTTAGACCCGGGTCAAGGACTGTCTCTCAGGCTAC
This sequence comes from Homarus gammarus, assembly GCA_958450375.1. Taxonomy (NCBI): domain Eukaryota; kingdom Metazoa; phylum Arthropoda; class Malacostraca; order Decapoda; family Nephropidae; genus Homarus; species Homarus gammarus. The sequence goes on along the minus strand of CAUDMG010002131.1, from coordinate 366,348 downwards.
AGCGGCAACCATTAACTCAATCAGGTTTTCTGCATCTTTAATAAGCATCTTGTATTTGTTGGTAAGTATGGAACCTTCCAACACACCCGTGGCTTCTTGGTAGTAGAACCCGGGTACTCCAGATTGCCAGCTTAGTGAGATAACCACTGCGCCACCGAATGTGTGTGTGTGTTTGGTGCAAAGGTGATGCTCTCTCTCTCTCTCTCTCTCTCTCTCTCTCTCCCTTTCCACACTCAACCCTCTATTCCTCTCTCCCATAACGTTTTCATACCCATCCTTCCCTCCCTCTCTCACCCTCCACCCCTCTCAATCCACTACTCTCCCTCTCATCCCCTCCCCTCTCCCTGGCTCTCACATAACGCTCTCACCCGGGTAGTGAACGGTGTGTAAGGATTAGCACAGGAGGCGACACATGCATATGAATATACTCATTTATGGGTAACGGCGTGATGGGTAATACCTGGGGTGTGTTGATGTCTGTCTGTCTGTCTCTCTGTCTGTCTGTCTACCTGCATCTCTCTATCACTTGTCTGTCTGTCTGTCTGTATGCCTCTTTGTCTGTCTGTTTGTCTGTGTGTCTGTATGCCTCTTTGTCTGTCTGTCTTTATGCCTCTTTGTCTGTCTGTCTGTTTGTTTGCTTGTCGGTCTGTATGCCTCTTTGTCTGTCTGTCTGTATGCCTCTTTGTCTGTCTGTCTGTCTATCTGTATGCCTCTTTGTCTGTCTGTCTGTATGCCTCTTTGTCTGTCTGTCTGTTTGCCTGTCTGTCTGTCTGTATGCCTCTTTGTCTGTATCTTTGTCTGTCTGTCTGTCTGCATCCTCTTTGTCTGTCTGTCTGTCTGTATGCTCTTTGTCTGTGTGTTTGCCTGTCTGTCTCTCTGTATGCCTCTTTGTCTGTCTGTTTGCCTGTCTGTCTGTCTGTATGCCCCTTTGTCTGTCCGTTTGTCTATTTGTTTGTGTCTTTGTCTATCTGTTCTGCATGTCAATCTCTCTGTATGTATGTATACGAACATATGAATGGAGGAAACTGCAGCGGGCCATACTGGACAGTCCCGTTTACACCCAACCCCTATCGCTCATATATCCATCCAACCTACTGTATGTTTGAAGCTATCCAGCGTACCAAAATCCCTGATATACTAAACAGAACACTATACTTCCCTTGCTAACCCCTGGGGCATGAATAGGATTTGGGGATTGAAATGATCTTACAACGAGAGGGTGAAGTGCATTCAGATGTTGCATTGATGTTGCATAGCGCCCAGAACCTACACGACGTACGCATGCAGGTCGGTTGCTAAGCGTTAATGAGTATCAATGTGGTGTTCGTGTGTAATACTGACAATATCCTGAATCACTAATAACGTCTGGTGTGTTAGGATTACTGGCCGGGTGAGGGTGTGGGGGTGTGGGGTGTAGGGGGGTGTGGGGGGGGTAGGAGGTGTGGGTGGAAAGGGAGCGGTGTGTGGGGGAGGTAGGAGGTGTGGGGGATGGGGGGCGGTGTGTAGGGAAGGTAGGAGGGTGTGGGGTGTGGGGTTGTGGGGGAGGTAAGAGGTGTGGGGGAAAGGGGGCGGTGTGTGGGAGAGGTAGCAGGGTGTGGGGGAGGCATGGTGATGTGTGAATCCTGTGGGAAAGGAGGGGAAGGGTGTGTATATGTGTGTGTGTGTGTGTGTGTGAGGAGGCAGAGGGAGGTGCGTAAGGGAAGGTTTGTACTTAACACCCCCCCCCCCCATCCCTCACCCCCGGCCTCAAAAATCACCCCCCCCCCATCCCTCACCCCCGGCCTCAAAAATCACCCCCCCCCCCATCCCTCACCCCCGGCCTCAAAAATCACCCCCTCACCTCACCCCGGCCTCAAAAATCACCCCCCCCCCCATCCCTCACCCCCGGCCTCAAAAATCACCCCTCCTCACCTCACCTCACCCCCGGCCTCAAAAATCACACCTCCACCCCTGAAAATTTATTCCTACTTCTCAATAACATAAAAAATCACACGACCGAAAAAGAAAAAGTTTTCATGAAATATTTGAGGTTGAGGAAAATGGCGAGTCCTACATGTACTGACAGCCCAATTTTCACCGGATAAATAGATAGATATAGATAGATATAGATAGATTAGACAGATAGATAGATAGATATAGATAGATATAGATAGATTAGACAGATAGATAGATAGATATAGATAAATATAGATAGATTAGACAGATAGATAGATAGATAGATATAGATAGATTAGACGGATAGATTGAGAGATTAGACAGAGAGAGAGAGAGAGAGAGAGAGAGATAGGTAAATAGGTACTAAGCGTTGGAAGCACAGACTGACAGACAGACAGACAGATAGACCGACAGACAGACAGAAAGATACAGGCAAATAGACAGACAGACAGACATTGAACAGTGCCCTATGAATAAGGCCAACTCTACCGTCAGTGACAGTTCAATTTTCCAGTGATGACTCTGTGCCACTCAGAGACCAGCTGGTGATTCAGACACTTAGTAATTAAAATAAAAATATATAAAAGAACGGATGGTGTGGTGGTGTATGTGTGGTGGTGTATGTGTGGTGGTGTGTGTGTGGTGGTGTATGTGTGGTGGTGTATGTGTGGTGGTGTATGTGTGGTGGTGTATGTGTGGTGGTGTATGTGTGGTGGTGTATGTGTGGTGGTGTATGTGTGGTGGTGTATGTGTGGTGGTGTATGTGTGGTGGTGTGTGTGTGGTGGTGTATGTGTGGTGGTGTATGTGTGGTGGTGTATGTGTGGTGGTGTATGTGTGGTGGTGTATGTGTGGTGGTGTATGTGTGGTGGTGTATGTGTGGTGGTGTATGTGTGGTGGTGTATGTGTGTGGTGGTGTGTGTGTGGTGGTGTATGTGTGGTGGTGTATGTGTGGTGGTGTATGTGTGGTGGTGTATGTGTGGTGGTATATGTGTGGTGGCGTATGTGTGGTGGCGTATGTGTGGTGGCGTATGTGTGGTGGTGTATGTGTGGTGGTGTATGTGTGGTGGTGTATGTGTGGTGGTGTATGTGTGGTGGCGTATGTGTGGTGGCGTATGTGTGGTGGCGTATGTGTGGTGGCGTATGTGTGGTGGCGTATGTGTGGTGGCGTATGTGTGGTGGTGTATGTGTGGTGGCGTATGTGTGGTGGTGTATGTGTGGTGGTGTATGTGTGGTGGTGTATGTGTGGTGGTGTATGTGTGGTGGTGTATGTGTGGTGGCGTATGTGTGGTGGTGTATGTGTGGTGGTGTATGTGTGGTGGTGTATGTGTGGTGGTGTATGTGTGGTGGTGTATGTGTGGTGGTGTATGTGTGGTGGTGTATGTGTGGTGGTGTATGTGTGGTGGTGTATGTGTGGTGGTGTATGTGTGGTGGCGTATGTGTGGTGGTGTATGTGTGGTGGTGTATGTGTGGTGGAGTATGTGTGGTGGCGTATGTGTGGTGGCGTATGTGTGGTGGGGTGTGGTGTGGTGGCGTATGTGTGGTGGTGTATGTGTGGTGGCGTATGTGTGGTGGCGTATGTGTGGTGGCGTATGTGTGGTGGCGTATGTGGTGGTGTATGTGTGGTGGGTGTGTGGTGTATGTGTGGTGGTGTATGTGTGGTGGCGTATGTGTGGTGGCGTATGTGTGGTGGCGTATGTGTGGTGGCGTATGTGTGGTGGCGTATGTGTGGTGGTGTATGTGTGGTGGTGTATGTGTGGTGGTGTATGTGTGGTGGTGTATGTGTGGTGGCGTATGTGTGGTGGCGTATGTGTGGTGGTGTATGTGTGGTGGCGTATGTGTGGTGGCGTATGTGTGGTGGCGTATGTGTGGTGGCGTATGTGTGATGGCGTATGTGTGGTGGCGTATGTGTGGTGGCGTATGTGTGGTGGCGAATGTGTGGTGGCGTATGTGTGATGACGTATGTGTGGTGGTGTATGTGTGGTGGTGTATGTGTGGTGGCGTATGTGTGGTGGCGTATGTGTGGTGGTGTATGTGTGGTGGCGTATGTGTGGTGTCGTATGTGTGGTGGTGTATGTGTGGTATTTATGTTCTATTTACAAATTCATTAATACCTACCTAATATATATATCCTATAACCTAACCTAACCTAACCTAATCTATTTCATTTATGATTTGTTATTGTAATTTATTTATCTACTTAATTTATTCTTTTACGATTAATTATATAATTATTCTGTAATGTTTATTTGCTTTTATTTAATTGTTCGTCTATATATTAAACATATTTAATTATCATATTAACAAGGTTTCTTCATTGTCATTACCACCAGAGAGAGAGAGAGAGAGAGAGAGAGAGAGAGAGAGAGAGAGAGAGAGAGAGAGACAGGTGTGGTGACATAATTACTCAGGTAAGTGACACAGTAAGGTGAAGGTCTGGTTCATTATCTTCTCACCAGGGGGCCTCTGACACCCTACACCAGGAGGAGGAGGAGAGAGGGAGGAAGAAGAGGAAAGAGGAAGAAGAGGAGGAGGAGAAAAAGAAGAGTTGGCGAGGAAGAAGAAGAAAGTAAGATGAAGAGAGGGGAAAGGAAAATAGGAGTGGAAGGAGAGGAAGAAGAAGATAAAGAAGTACAAGAGGAACAAGAGGGAGATGACGACAAGGAAGAGAAATAAGAGAAAGTGGAAGAGGATGGGAAGAAGAGACAGACACACAGAAAAACAAACACCATCACCCTACACGAACACCTTAACCGTAAACAAACAGACAAACACTATTTAAAGTCCCCGTACTTCACAAACAGCTGTGTCAACAAACAATCATAATCACCTTCCTCTTCTCCACCAATGGGCCAACGCGATTTTATTTACCTGTAATATCTCGTAAGGATTATCCGGACGTCTCACCTGACGCATCTTCATCTCCTGAGTCAACACAGGTGAGATCGGATGCTGGCAAGTAATAATTAGTATTGGAACGCCGTCTTGTACCTGAGAGAGACACCTTGTGAATTGGCGGGGGAGGGGGGTGGGGGGGGGGAGGGGGAGGGGGGGAGGGGGGGGAGGTGTTCCGTGATGTTCTATAGCCGACGATATGAGAGAGAGAGAGAGAGAGAGAGAGAGAGAGAGAGAATTATTAAATAGATACGCTGACAAAAATTATAGCAAAACGAGAGAATCAGCAGACAGACATACAGACATACAGACAGACAGATAGACAGACGAATATATCAACAAATAAGAAGACAGGAAGATAGGCAGGGGGGGGGGGGTGGTAATCACTCGGCCACGCGGCGCCCCTTTAACCTGGTGTGTACAGTTGAAATAAACACAGTAATGGTAATAATGGTAATGGTAATGATAATAATGGTAATTGTGATCTGAGTTTAGATTGGGTTAGTCTGGGGCCTATTGGGTCTGGGGGGTCTATTACGATTGAGCCCTATTATAACTAGGGGTCTATTCGGACTAAGGACCTATTATAACTAGGGGTCTATTCGGACTAAGGGCCTATTATAACCAGGGGTCTATTACGACTAAGGACCTATTATAACTAGGGGTCTATTACGACTAAGGACCTATTATAACTAGGGGTCTATTACGACTAAGGACCTATTATAACTAGGGGTCTATTACGACTAAGGACCTATTATAACTAGGGGTCTATTACGACTAAGGACCTATTATAACTAGGGGTCTATTACGACTAAGGACCTATTATAACTAGGGGTCTATTACGACTAAGGACCTATTATAACTAGGGGTCTATTACGACTAAGGACCTATTATAACTAGGGGTCTATTACGACTATGCCCTGACTCTTTTATAATTAAAGGGAACCATATTAACACTGGGGCCATATTGACGTACACTCTGCTCCAAGTTATTTTTGACAAATTGTCTCTTTCTGTCATTTTTTCTTCTCTCTCTCTCTTTTCTTTCACTCTCGCTCTTTATCTGTTTGTCTCTGTCTGTCTACCTCTTTCTCTCTCTGTCTCTCTTTTTCTTTGATTATATGTCTGTCTTTCTGTCTCCGTCTCTCTCTTGATCTCTCTTTCTTTCTCTATCTCCTTGCTCTATATGTAGGTTTGTCTCTCTCCCCTCCCTCTCTCTCTTCTTCTCGCTTTCTCTCCCCCGTCTCTCTCACTCTCCCCCCTCACTCTCTCCCCTCCCTCTCTCTCTCTTTCTCTCCCCCTCCCCCCTCACTCTCTCCCCTCCCTCTCTCTCTGTTTCTCTCCCTCTCCCCCCTCCCTCTCTCCCCCTCTCTCTCCCCCCTCCCTCTCTCTCTGTTTCTCTCCCCCTCCCCCTCACTCTCTCCCCCCTCTCTCTCTTTCTCTCCCCCTCTCTCTCTCCCCCTCTCTCTCTAAAAATCGTGTTCTACCATTTAACCAAACCGGTTCACTGTGTCGTTCTGAACATGACATGAAAATTATGTTTAAATCTGGCAGTGATGTTTAGAGTCAAGTTGTGTGGATTGGTGACTGACTGACTGGCTGGTTGACTGACTGGTTGACTGATTGACTGACTGACTGGTTGACTGGTTGACTAACTGGTTGACTGACTGACTGACTGACTGGTTGACTAACTGGTTGACTGACTGACTGGTTGACTGGTTGACTAACTGGTTGACTGATTGACTGACTGACTGGTTGACTGGTTGACTGACTGGTAGACTGATTGACTGACTGACTGGTTGACTGACTGGTTGACTGACTGATTGACTGACTGATTGATTGATTGATTGAATGACTAACTGACTGGTTGATTGAGTGGCTGATTGACTGCCTAACAAACAGACAGACAGACAGACAGACAGGTGTGACCCCCCGCAAGGTTGGTAGTACCTCTCCCTAACTACCAATTACAAGGCGAACTATCTTCCCTATCTGCATGTTTGGCAGTACAGTAGTGGGCTCTGCTGACTCCTCGACTCGCTGTGAAAAAAACTTGGTGCTGTCATGGCGGGCCAGAGGAGACGATAACTGCATCAGGGAGGGGTATGTTGGCTGGCCTCTGTGTAGAGTTCTGTGTAGAGTCCTGTGTAGAGTCCTGTGTAGAGTTGTGTGTAGAGTCGTGTGTAGAGTTGTGTGTAGAGTCCTGTGTAGAGTTGTGTGTAGAGTCCTGTGTAGAGTCGTGTGTAGAGTCCTGTGTAGAGTTGTGTGTAGAGTCCTGTGTAGAGTTGTGTGTAGAGTCCTGTGTAGAGTTGTGTGTAGAGTCCTATGTAGAGTGGGTGTACTATCTCTCTCTCATTCTCCCTATCTCTCTCTCTCTCTCTATCTCCAGTACACACAAACTACATATTTCTCTTTAATTCTTCTTCATGGTCTCTCACTCTCTACTTTCAATCCCTCCCCCTCCCCCTCTCTCCCCTCCCCCTCCCCCTCTCTCCCCTCCCCCTCTCTCTCCCCTCCCCCTCCCCCTACCCCAGCCTTCAATACAGTACCGTACTTTCTTCTCTCGGAATAAAAATGTCCCCCGGTACCTTATTGTGTTGTAACAGAGACGCGCACAATGGCCAAATGTTTATAGCCTGTCTCTTCTCTTTCTTAGAAGACAACTCACTATATGCCTTTATACCTCACTATACGCCTTTATAACTCACTATATACCTTTATACCTCACTGTGCGCCTTTATAACTCACTATATGCCTTTATACCTCACTATACGCCTTTATAACTCACTATATACCTTTATACCTCACTATACGCCTTTATAACTCACTATATACCTTTATACTCACTATACGCCTTTATAACTCACTATATACCTTTATACCTCACTATACGCCTTTATAACTCACTATATACCTTTATACCTCACTATACGCCTTTATAACTCACTATATACCTTTATACCTCACTATACGCCTTTATAACTCACTATATACCTTTATACCTCACTATACGCCTTTATAACTCACTATATGCCTTTATACCTCACTGTGCGCCTTTATAACTCACTATACGCCTTTATAACTCACCATACACCTTCATAAATCACTATACGCCTTTATAACTCACTATATGGATTGGTTGGGGTGAAGTGGAGGGTTGGTTGGGGATTGGTTAGGGAGTGGAGGTGGTTGGGTGGAGAGGGATTGTGGATTGGTTGGGATTGGTTGGGATTGGAGGGGTTGGGTGAGGTGAGGTTGGTTGGGGATGGGAGGTGGTGAGGGATTGTGGGTAGGTGGGGTGGTTGGGATTGGAGGGATTGGTGAGGGTTGGTTGGGGATTGGTTGGGGATTGGTGAGGGATTGGTTGGGGTGAGGTGGAGGGTTGGTTGGGGATTGGAGAGGGATTGGTGAGGGATTGGTTGGGGATTGGTTGGGGATTGGTGAGGGATTGGTTGGGGTGAGGTGGAGGGTTGGTGAGGGATTGGTGAGGGATTGGTTGGGGTGAGGTGGAGGGTTGGTTGGGGATTGGTTGGGGTGAGGTGGAGGGTTGGTTGGGGATTGGTTGGGGTGAGGTAGAGGATTGGTTGGGGATTGGTGGAGATTGGTGAGGGATTGGTGGAGGTGAGGTGGAGGGTTGGTTGGGGTGAGGTGGAGGGTTGGTTGGGGACTGGTTGGAGTGAGGTGGAGGATTGGTTGGGGATTGGTTGAGGATTGGTTGGGGTGAGGTAAGAAGATTGGTGGGGTTTAGGTTAGGTTTGGTTAGGTTAGGTAAGAATTGGAAGGATAGGTAAGTGGAGAATGAAACTAACTATCCTTTAAGGTAAATGGATAGAAAAATAGAATAGTCTCATCCTTTTAGTTCACCCCCTCTTCCCTTCCATCCCCTTCCGCCGTCTCCTCTTCCACCTCTCTCCCCTTTTCCCCCCTCGACCCCTCTCCACCTTCCCCCTCCACCCCTCTCCACCTTCCCTCTCGACCCCTCTCCACCTTCCCCCTCCACCCCTCTCCACCCCTCTCCACCTTCCCCCTCCACCCCTCTCCAGCTCAACCTTTCAAAAATAATATGATTCTTTCCCTTAATTTAATAGGCTAAGAGAGGCCTATCCCTTTCAATAGACTCACGGACGGTAGGCATGGTCCAGCCTAAAGACTCTCGGCTAGAAAAGCTTTTGTGACGAGACTCACCAACTGTTGACGTAGGTAAGGATATTTTTTTTCTTAGGATAATTGTTTGTTTTCATTTATTTGTAGTGAAGAGTTATTTGTTTTTCTTATAATTCTCATGTCAAGGGAGTATGTATGTATGTATGTATGTATGTATGGTTTCATAGTACGCTAGGGTTACGTTCCGGTAGTCCCGTTTTTTATAGTAAAGTAACCTTACCCAAGTTCAACATCCGCCGAAATCCCACAAACCGTATTACCCTATACAGTATAGTCATGGGGGCCGACACACAACTTCAGAGTTAGATAACCACTCCTTAATAAGTCCAATATCTTGTTTATTTCTTCATAACATATCACAGAATGAGTTTCTTTTGTTTCTCACTCTCACCACCACGAGTAATGTCAATAAATTCCCTCTAGGGCCAATGATTGTGGTAAAATTCGACAATAAACAAAAATTATACGAGCGCGCATACCAGAGAGATGGTGACGTGGGGAGACTCAAGAACTAGCTTGCGAGATTATTATTATGATTATAATTTATTTAGGCAACCCCTTCTGGTAATAACCCAAAATAGCTGCATCATAAACTAGATAATTAAATAGATACTATAAGTATTTATATGAAGTTATATAATAAATAATAGGGACGCTGGGTGAGTAAACTCGTTTTTCCGTGAAAGACGCAAGGGATGCTGGGTGGGTTGGCTCAGGTGTCCAGGCGTAAGGGCGGATAAGGGGGTCAACTGCGTATAAATGGGACCACGTACTCTGGATACGCATACTTTTAGACCCCGTATCTATGTATATATGTAATCAGATATGCATAGAGTATATGGAATGTTAATACACACGCCACCAATATATACACACACAAACATATGGCACCACACTCTCTCTCAGCATCAGCACACGTAAAGAACAATCATTATCATACGCTAAAGAGCACCTCGTTATTACAGCCTCGCGGGGAACATATTGCGCCTGTGATTACCTCTGCTCCTTCCTCTGTGGTTGATGTTATTGTGGTCACGTTGTTATAATACTGCAATCACCACAGCTTAACCACTTGTTTCGTTTCTGCATCTTTATATCTGTGTGATTTATCTCTCTCTCTCTCTCTCTCTCTCTCTCTCTCTCTCTCTCTCTCTTAACAGAATAAATCATCTCCACCTCTCTCTATATCTCTCTTTAGCTGCCTCTCTCTCTCTCTTGCAATATGCTTCTAGGGGATGTCGTGTGGGTAGAGAGAGAGAGAGGGTTAAACTATACAAGGTTCAGATAGCTTAAGTTGGTTGGGCTGGATTAGGTTGGTTAGTAGGTTAGGTTAGGCTAGGTTAGGTTAGGTTAGGTTCGGTTAGGTTAGGTTAGGTTAGGTTCTGGGTGCTTGGTGTCCTCTACTCCCGCACACAATGTTTAACTCTACGCATTAAAAAAAAAAAATCAATAAACATCAATACAACAAAGAATAATAATAATAATAATAATAATAATAATAATAATAATAATAATAATAATAAATAAAATAAAATTAAACTAAACCGTTAATAATCTTTTTACAACATTGAACTATCTTTAGGACAAAGTCAGATTAAAATAATTTGTTCCTTGAGATGATAACATGTTGACCTGACCTTTAGGATTTTACCTGACCTTAAGTTACCGTATTTAAGGTATTGTTATCGTACTCAAGGGGTTAAGTTATCATACTCAAGGGGTTAAGTTATCATATTCAAGGGGTTAAGTTATCATATTCAAGGGTTAAGTTATCATACTCAAGGGGTTAAGTTATCATAGTCAAGGGTTAAGTTATCATATTCAAGGGGTTAAGTTATCATAGTCAAGGGTTAAGTTATCATACTCAAGGGTTAAGTTATCATACTCAAGGGGTTAAGTTATCATACTCAAGGGGTTAAGTTATCATACTCAAGGGGTTAAGTTATCGTATTGGAGAGTTTGTCAGACCACCAACACCAAACTGGGAAGGAAATAACATGACCTCGATATTGTTAGGAGACTTTACTGTACCTCGACGACTGCTGTACCTTGGCTGTAAAGTAGGATATTTATTTATTTAGTGTTGAGACTCGAATGTTGGCAAAATGTTGAGACATCATTAAAAATATGTCACAATATTGCTGGTGAGAGAGAGAGAGAGAGAGAGAGAGAGAGAGAGAGAGAGAGAGAGAGAACTATGTGTGTTCCAATGATCAGTACATATGTATAAGTCGGGGTCATTTAAAACAACACAGATTTCTCAATAAACACTAAGATCACCCTTGACGCACGCACGCACGCACGCACGCACGCACGCAACTCCCTCTCCTCCACACACACAGAGGACTCAGAACGTCCTCGGCTTCAAACGACCGGTTAGGTGCCGGATACGTTTTGTACCGGCTGTCAATTATGTAACCGGGCGGTGTCCAGCCGGGTGGGTAATGGGTGCATTGCCTGGCGATGCTGCGTCCGGCGAATATATATATCAATGTCATTAACTGTATCGGAGAGTTGTATGTAGTTATGTGTGTTTTCTGTGAGTATGTTTATGTCTGTCTATTATCGATATGATATGTGGTTATATTGACTGCTTCTCTTATGACCTCTTGTGCTATCATAACAGAACCGAGCTATATATGAATTAAGGTAGGGTAGGGTAGGGTAGGGTAGGGGAGGGTTGGATTGGGTTGGGTAGGGTAGGGTAGGGTAGGGTAATGGTAGGGTGGGGTAGGGTAGGGTAGGGTTGGGTAGGGTAGGGTTGGGGAGGGTAGGGTAGGGTAGGGTAGGGTTGGGTAGGGTAGGGTAGGGTTGGGTAGGGTAGGGTAGGGTAGGGTAGGGTAGGGTTGGGTTGGGTTGGGTAGGGTAGGGTAGGGTTGGGGAGGGGAGGGTTGGGTAGGGTAGGGTTGGGGAGGGTAGGGTTGGGGAGGGTAGGGTAGGGTAGGGTAATGGTAGGGTGGGGTAATGGTAGGGTAGGGTAGGGTTGGGTAGGGTAGGTAGGGTAGGGTAAGGGAGGGTAGGGTTGGGTAGGGTAGGGTAGGGGAACGTATGGTAATGGTAGGGTAGGTTAGGGTCGGGTAGGGTTGGGTAGGGTAGGGTAGGGTAAGGTTGGGTTGGGTAGGGTAGGGTAGGGTAAGGTTGGGTAGGTTAGGGTAAGGTAGGGTAGGTAGGTAGGTAGGGTGGGTAGGTAGGTTGGGTAGGGTAGGGTAGGTAGGTAGGTTGGAGGGTAGGGTAGGGTTGGGTAGGGGAGGGTTGGGTAGGGTAGGGCAGGGTAGGGGAGGGTTGGGTAGGGTAAGGTAGGGGAGGGTAATGGTAGGGTAGGGTAGGGTAGGGTAGGGTTGGGTAGGGTAATGGTAGGGTAGGGTAGGGTTGGGTAGGGTATGGTAGGGTAGGGTAAGGTAGGGGAGGGTAATGGTAGGGTAGAGTAGGGTAGGGTAGGGTAGGGTTGGGTAGGGTACGGTAGGGTAGGGTAAGGTAGGGGAGGGTAATGGTAGGATAGAGTAGGGTAGGGTAGGGTAGGGTAGGGTAATGGTAGGGTAGGGTAGGGTAATGGCAGGGTAGGGGAGGGTAATGGTAGGGTAGAGTAGGGTAGGGTTGGGTAGGGTAGGTAGGGTAGGGTAGGGTTGGGTAGGGTAGGGTGGGGTAGGGCTAGGGTAGAATAGAGTAGGGTAAGGCAGGGTAGGGTGGGGTAGGGCTAGGGTTGAACAGAGTAGGGTAAGGCAGGGTAGGGTGGGTAATGGTATGGAAGGGCAGGTAAATTTAAGCTAGGATATGTAACGCTAGCTTTCCTTAATCCCAATTTATTATCCAATCCCTATCCTCCCTTTAAGACTCCCTAACCAATCCCTGTTCTCCCTTAAAACTCCCTATCTATCCAATCCCTATCCTCCCTTTAAGACTCCCTAACCAATCCCTGTCCTCCCTTTAAAACTACCTACCTAACCAATCCGTATCCTCCCTTTAAAACTCCCTAACCAATCCCTATCCTCCCTTTAAAACTCCCTAACCAATCCCTATCCTCCCTTTAAAACTCCCTAACCAATCCCTATCCGCCCTTTAAAACTCCCTCCCTAACCAATCCCTATCCTCCCTGTTAACGTAAGGAAACACGAACTGCCTCCGTACCCTTGACTTAAGAATTATTATTTACCTGTCATGTTCCAGGTATGTTTTTCACGACAGGTTAACAGTGTACATTCATTATACACAGCCTCATACACCGGCCCTAGCGATGCTTGTTGTGCGGATCTTCGTTACATTGTTCACTTACTTATATCATACTAATGGTCATTAAACTCAGGTAAAGGTGTGTGTGTGTGTGTGTATGTGTGTGTGTGTTGTTGTTTTTGTTGTTGTTGCTTTTGTTGTTTTTACATGGTTGGGGTTAGGTTAGGTTAGAGGTATATTGGGTTAGGTTCAAAGTTGACTAGGTTAGGTTAGTGATAAGACAGATTAAGTTAGTGATCAGCTAGGTTAGGTTAAATTGGGTTAGGTTAGGTTAGAATAAGGTAGCTTAGGTCTGACCTCTAGTCGGTATTGAGACACTTACCTCATTCTTACCCTTCACCTCTTCCTCACCAGCCTTCCCTTTCCCCTTTTCTCTGTCTTTTCCCTCCCTCCCTCCCCCCGTCCATCCCTCTCCCTCCCTCCCTCCCTCCCCCCGTCCTTCCCTCTCCCTCCCTCCGTCCCTCCGTCCTTCCCTCTCCCTCCCTCCCCCCGTCCTTCCCTCTCCCTCCCTCCCTCCCCCCGTCCTTCCCTCTCCCTCCCTCCCTCCCCCCGTCCCTCTCCCTCCCTCCCTCCCCCCGTCCTTCCCTCTCCCTCCCTCCCCCCGTCCTTCCCTCTCCCTCCCTCACCACAAGACACACTGCCCACCGCTGAGAGCTAAACCACTGCGGATGAAACTAAACCCAAAGAAAAAAAAAAAAAGGAAAATCAGAGTGAGACCAAGAGACCCGCCATGTTATAAATCTCCAGGATGTCTTCGTCGGCCAAGAGCCAGGCGGGGGTTACCAGTCTATAACTCGATGTACGGAAGACGAACAGCGGCGATAGTGGGGGGTTTTTAAGGCGGAATGACAGAAGATTGATGTGAGGGGGGTTGTAAGAGGAGGGAGGGAGGGGTTGTAAGAGGAGGGAGGGAGGGGTTGTAAGAGGAGGGAGGGAGGGGTTGTAAGAGGAAGGAGGGGGTTGTAAGAGGAGGGATGGGGGGGGGGCTGTAAGAGGAAGGAGGGGGGTTGTAAGAGGAGGGAGGAAGGGGTTGTAATGTGGTGTAGGGGGGTTGTAAGAGGAGGGAGGGAGGGGTTGTAAGAGGAGGGAGGGAGGGGTTGTAAGAGGAAGGAGGGGGTTGTAAGAGGAGGGATGGGGGGGGGGCTGTAAGAGGAAGGAGGGGGGTTGTAAGAGGAGGGAGGAAGGGGTTGTAATGTGGTGTAGGGGGGTTGTAAGAGGAGGGAGGGAGGGGTTGTAAGAGGAGGGAGAGAGGGGTTGTAAGAGGAAGGAGGGGGGTTGTAAGAGGAGGGAGGGAGGGGTTGTAAGAGGAGGGAGGGGGGTTGTAAGAGGAGGGAGGGAGGGGTTGTAAGAGGAAGGAGGGGGGGTTGTAAGAGAGAGAGGTTGTAATGTGGTGTAGAGGGGTTGTAATTGTTGTACTCATTGAATTAGTCTCACTTTTTCCATCAAATTTTTTTTTACAATCATCATCAAAATTTGTGTGACTCGATTTCTCAGTACACACATATTGGCAGATGATTAAAACGGCATACTTTAACCAATAATAATAATAAATAACAATAATAATAATAATAATAATAACAATAATAATAATAATAATAATAATAACAATAATAATAATAATAATAATAATAATAATAATAATAATACAATACACACCTTCATTACTCTGTTTCCACAATGGTGTATTACAGTCTGTGAACATTACAGCAGGCATTAGACTACATAATATACGAAACTCTGAAATGTGCTGTATATTTAAAGATTCCCTTAATATGAAAGTGCAAGTTCCTATCATTTCACGCCAAGTGTGACTAACATTAAACCATTTAGAAGTTTGTTATTGCCAGACACGTGACGTGGAGTGTGTTAGGAGTGTGTGTTAGGAGTGTGTTACGGTCACCTGGCGGCCTTGTTGTCTTGAAAATGTGTTAAAATAAAGCCACGGGAGGCTGGAGGCTGCATAAATTAAACACACGAAATGTTTTAATGTTAGTAATGTTTATGTCTGATACACTGGGAGAACGAACACACTAACAACCCATACAACCACAACCTGACGATTACCCCCACATTGCACCTCTCCCTTCCTCTCCCTCATTACCCACCCACCCTTCTCCCTCACCTGCACCCCTCCACCCTTCTCCCTCACCTGCACCCCTCCCCTTCTCCCTCACCTGCACCCCTCCCCCCTTCTCCCTCACCTGCACCCCTCCCCCCTTCTCCCTCACCTGCACCCCACCCACCCTTCTCCCTCACCTGCACCCCTCCCCCCTTCTCCCTCACCTGCACCCCTCCACCCTTCTCCCTCACCTGCACCCCACCCACCCTTCTCCCTCACCTGCACCCCTCCCCCTTCTCCCTCACCTGCACCCCTCCCCCCTTCTCCCTCACCTGCACCCCACCCACCCTTCTCCCTCACCTGCACCCCTGCCCCCTTCTCCCTCACCTGCACCCCTCCCCCCTTCTCCCTCACCTGCACCCCTGCCCCCTTCTCCCTCACCTGCACCCCTCCCCCCTTCTCCCTCACCTGCACCCCTCCCCCCTTCTCCCTCACCTGCACCCCACCCACCCTTCTCCCTCACCTGCACCCCTCCACCCTTCTCCCTCACCTGCACCCCTCCCCTTCTCCCTCACCTGCACCCCTCCCCCCTTCTCCCTCACCTGCACCCCTCCCCCCTTCTCCCTCACCTGCACCCCACCCACCCTTCTCCCTCACCTGCACCCCTCCCCCCTTCTCCCTCACCTGCACCCCTCCACCCTTCTCCCTCACCTGCACCCCACCCACCCTTCTCCCTCACCTGCACCACTCCCCCTTCTCCCTCACCTGCACCCCTCCCCCCTTCTCCCTCACCTGCACCCACCCACCCTTCTCCCTCACCTGCACCCCTGCCCCCTTCTCCCTCACCTGCACCCCTCCCCCCTTCTCCCTCACCTGCACCCCTGCCCCTTCTCCCTCACCTGCACCCCTCCCCCTTCTCCCTCACCTGCACCCCTCCCCCCTTCTCCCTCACCTGCACCCCACCCACCCTTCTCCCTCACCTGCACCCCTCCCCCCTTCTCCTCACCTGCACCCCTCCACCCTTCTCCCTCACCTGCACCCCACCCACCCTTCTCCCTCACCTGCACCCCTCCACACTTGTCCCTCACCTGCACCCCAACCACCCTTCTCCCTCACCTGCACCCCTCCCCCCTTCTCCCTCACCTGCACCCCACCCACCCTTCTCCTCACCTGCACCCCTCCCCCTTCTCCCTCACCTACACCCACCCACCTTCTCCCTCACCTGCACCCCACCCACCTTCTCCCTCACCTGCACCCCTCCCCCTTCTCCTCACCTGCACCCCACCCACCCTTCTCCCTCACCTGCACCCCTCCCCCCTTCTCCCTCACCTGCACCCCACCCACCCTTCTCCCTCACCTGCACCCCTCCCCCCTTCTCCCTCACCTACACCCCACCCACCCTTCTCCCTCACCTGCACCCCACCCACCCTTCTCCCTCACCTGCACCCCTCCCCCCTTCTCCCTCACCTGCACCCCACCCACCCTTCTCCCTCACCTGCACCCCTCCCCCCTTCTCCCTCACCTGCACCCCACCCACCCTTCTCCCTCACCTGCACCCCTCCACCCTTCTCCCTCACCTGCACCCCACCCACCCTTCTCCCTCACCTGCACCCCACCCACCCTTCTCCCTCACCTGCACCCCACCCACCCTTCTCCCTCACCTGCACCCCACCCACCCTTCTCCCTCACCTGCACCCCACCCACCCTTCTCCCTCACCTGCACCCACACCTTCCCTCACCTGCACCCCACCCTTCTCCCTCACCTGCACCCCACCCACCCTTCTCCCTCACCTGCACCCCTCCACCCTTCTCCCTCACCTTCACCCCACCCACCCTTCTCCCTCACCTACACCCCACCCACCCTTCTCCCTCACCTGCACCCCACCCACCCTTCTCCCTCACCTGCACCCCTCCACCCTTCTCCCTCACCTGCACCCCACCCACCCTTCTCCCTCACCTGCACCCCACCCACCCTTCTCCCTCACCTGCACCCCACCCACCCTTCTCCCTCACCTACACCCCACCCACCCTTCTCCCTCACCTGCACCCCACCCACCCTTCTCCCTCACCTGCACCCCCGCCCCTTCTCCCTCACCTGCACCCCTCCCCCCCCTTCTTTCCGCACATAGAATAATTGAAGTCAACCTCATGATAGCCCTGAGGCTTCTGTGTGGTGATCCTGATAACATTGTTTCCTTAAAATTGCTAGAATGTATGAACCATGGGACTGGTGAGTCTAAATGGATCCAAACTACAGCTACACATATGAAGATGTTTGGGCTAGACCACCTGTACAAAGTTGAGACACAACAGCGCTTCCTGCCACCCTGGCGGACAGTTCCCTTCGATATCACAATACCGACATATCAGCCAAAAATATTAATTATACAAAGTATTTATCTCCAACACACTGCCAAAGTGAGAGCTCTTGAGCACATACACACTCTGTAAACTACACTAGTTGTCATACTCACAGCTAATATTGGTTGAAACCACTGTCACTGACAGTCTCATCCTCACCACTTGCCCTTGACGCCCTCACCTGAAGTTGTCACGCGCTTGTCTCTGAAGCCAGACACAAATATACGTACCTTGTTGACCGGGGTGTGTGAAATGGCACAACACTTTATATCTAATGACAAGATAGCCGACATATTAAGATTGTATCCACTTTTTTGCACTTAGTAGCTATATCAGTTCCCATGTACAGAACCAAACACACAATGTGCTTGAATACTTCTCACGCAAATGTGAATAACAAAGTGTGTGGCCAGACATACTGCCTCACACTCCTGTACTCACGCTGTTACAAATAAGTTACCCTCTCTGTACAAAATTAAATAAACAATGTATTGAATTACTGTAACATTTAATGCCGTAATATCCTAACCACTGGGGGTCTGTTATACACACCCTTTGTCACTCCCACTCTGTAAGCCTTTTGGGCAATAAACTAGCCGCTGTATGTGGCAAAATTAAAAACAAAAATAATTTTTTTCCCCACATCCCCCAACCACGCTCCCTCCTACACCCTCCCCACCTCCCTCCCACACCCTCCCCACCTCCCTCCCACAGCCTCCCCACCTCTCTCCCACAGCCTCCCCACCTCTCTCCCACAGCCTCCCCACCTCCCTCCCACAGCCTCCCCACCTCCCTCCCACAGCCTCCCCACCTCCCACCAGAACTAGGTAGGAATGCCATCACTCAGCTCACCACACCAGCAAAGCAGACGACCGCTTCTCACCCTTTCCGCCCCCTGCCAAACGCCCAGAGACGCGCAATAAGCCCTAAATAACGCGCCTAACTCAAAGAAAACATCAGACTAACTAGGAACAATCACCGGTAATAACGAGTAGATGTATTTTCCGGTTGGCAGGACAGAGTTAATGATGACAGCATTAATTAAGGTAGGGACAGTTGCGTTGGCCTAGGTGACGACGGCGGTAGTGTCAAGCGCCCCAGGGAACTCTCTCTCTCTCTCTCTCTCTCTCTCTCTCTCTCTCTCTCTCATTCCTGCATTCTCTCTTTTCTATTCTCTCTCTCTCTCCTCTCTTATTTCTCCCTCTTCTTTTCTCTCCCTATCGTTTCTGGGACGTTTTGCTATTTCACTTTCGAACGATTTGTGGGCTTCCCTCACAAACGTTTCACTGACTACTGCATCCAACGTTTCTCTGACTACTGTATCAAACGTTTCCCAGCCTACTGTATCAAACGTTTCACTGACTACCGTATCAAATGTTTCACTGACTGCTGTATCAAACGTTTCCCAGACTACTGTATCAAACGTTTCACTGACTACTGTATCAAACGTTTCACTGACTTCTCTCTAAACGTCTCAGCAAACGTAGATTTTCCTTCCCTTTGAGACATTTATTTTTTCTCGTCTCATCGTTGAAAAAAATGTTGTCATCATTATTCATAAGCTAACTTTTCTTTGTTTATCTTTCAGTGTGTGAGTTTGTCGTACGGTTGGTTGTCTGCCTATGTACACCTCATACGTGGAGCTACATCTACCAGTGTACACCCATATCTGTACCTAGATCAACGTCATTTCAGTGTACATTTATGGGAGTTTAAGCGACCAATTCCACCAGGCCTGAAAATAATAAACAGATTGACCTTTAAGACGGGATTATAATACACATTAATTCCTTGAGGATTTTTGTTTTGCGTCTCAGATTTTTAACAAACAATAGACCTAAACAAATTGTAACCTAGATGACTTTTTTTTTTTTAAGTATTTTGTTGTTGTTTAGGAATGTTAGTGGTTTTGTTTCGATTATCAGGTAAATTTACACACACACACACACACACACTCCTCCTCTTTAGCTTCCGTCTCCAACATCCACCCAACTTTTACTCCACCCAGTCAAATATTATTACTTTTTCCTCTACGGTTTAAAACAAAGTCGTAATCTTCTTCTGTGTCTTAAAGTCTAACTGTTTACGTCGCGTGTAAAGAACGACACTCCCTCCTGAGCTGTTACTTCGCCTTATCTACTGAACATTGATCCGGTTAGTCTTTGCCGAACTCTATGTACTACTAGTTTTTCAGGGAGAATCATGGTCCTCCTCTCCTCGCCCCTGGAATCTGATTTTTCACTATTTCAGATACTCCTAGCAAATGTATCACTGAGCCTCTCCTCTCCTCTCCCACTCCTCCCCTCCTCTCCCACTCCTCCCTTCTCCACTCCCTTATCGTCCCCTCTCCTTCGTGTATTCTCTCTCTTCACTGTTTCTGTATACCTAACAAACGTTTCTCTATTCTATTTACATCGTCTCTCCAGCGGTGTTCGTGTCATCTGTCTCGTTCGTCTATTAAGATCCCGAGAACTGAATCCGTCTTCACCAGGTTTTGTTTACATAGCTGACACATAATGTTAAACACGACTGCTTAAACTATTTCTTGTTTCAGACGATACCACCTTCACCGAACTCAATTTAGGTTAAGAATAGGGTAGATTAGGTTAAGTTCGATTAAGTTAATTTAGGTGAGTTACTGTAGGTAATATTAAGTTCAGGTTAAATGTCTACCGGAAATTAACAATGAAGTGGTGGGGTTCGTGTTACAATTTCAACACCGGCCATCTTGCTGTTCGGTGAATTATTTTAGGTAAAAGTTACGACAATGAGACGAGTGGGATTAATATTTTGATGCTCTCAAGGATGTATGCAAATGATGTAATAAACTTAAACTGGGGTTGTGTACGAGAGAGAGAGAGAGAGAGAGAGAGAGAGAGAGTCACATCGCGGAAACCCAGTATCATACCCATCATTCTAAACCCACACCCGCACACACCCACACCCGCACCCACCCAAACCTATCCGCCCACACTCACAATAAGACAAGGAGGAGAGTAAAAAAAAAATAATAATAATTTGTTTGCAGTCAGAAAATAACAGACGGCACCACAGCCATTTCTCCCCAGGACGCTGCCCGCTCCTACCTTCCCCACTCCGCCTCTCCCCACTCCGCCTCTCCCCCACTCCGCCTCTCCCCCACTCCCTCCCCACTCAACCCCTCCTCTTTTCCACACACCCCCTCCCCATGTCCCGTCACACCTGCTCACCCCAAACCCTTCACCTCCTCTCCCTCTTCCCTCCCATCACACCTCTCCTCCTCACCCCTTCCCACACCCCCCCCCCCCCCCAAGCCTCTTACCTGTATCTAGATGACCGTCATTCACCTGTCTTGACGTTCACGGTAAAATATTTATATGTATTAGAATTTTTTCCCCTCACTTTGGATCGTTTTCGGAAAAATTCTCCAGGAGACAGACAGACAGACAGACAATAAATGAAAAAACGGAAGGAAAAAACTAATAACTGCCAGGTAAATCTCGTCTGTTCCTCCTCCTCATATTATTGGTTTATATTATTAAACATTTCTCTATACGTTTATATATTACCTAGTCGTGTTTTATAGTGACTCACTGTACGACCCCACCACCAGCTGCTGCCAACGAACCCACGACCCTCCTTCCTTCCTTCCCTCCCCCCTCCCTCACCCTAATCATTATCCTAATCATTACTTCTCTTCTCTCATCCCTCACTTCAACCCCCCTCTCCCCCTCCCCTCCCCTCCCCCCCCACCCCTCCACCCCATCAGGAAAAACAAGCATTCGCTCACACCAGTCTGTCAGTGAAATCCTCGACCCAAGACAGATTTAGGTGAGCAAATCCACACTTCAGGATTTTCCCCAGAGTGAGGGAGATTTACCGCCAGTTGAAAACGAAAGGATATTGAATTTCCCTCATTTTCCGAAGATAAGAGAAACTGTGTGTGTATGTGTGTGTGTGTGTGTGGCGTGCGTGTGTGTGGTGACGTGCGTGTGTGTGGTGGCGTGCGTGTGTGTGTGTGTGTGGGTGTGTTGGCGTGCGTGTGTGTGGTAGCGTGCGTGTGTGTGGTAGCGTGTGTGTGTGTGTGTGTGTGTGGTGGCGTGCGTGTGTGTGGTGGCGTGCGTGTGTGTGGTAGCGTGTGTGTGTGTGTGTGTGTGGTGGCGTGGGTGTGTGTGGTAGCGTGCGTGTGTGTGTGTATGTGTGTGTGTGTGTGTGTGGTGGCGTGCGTGTGTGTGGTAGCGTGCGTGTGTGTGTGTGTGTGTGTGTGGTAGCGTGTGTGTGTGTGCGTGTGTGTGAATACATTTGTGTGAGTACATTTGTGTGCGTGCACGTGTGTGAATCCATTTGTCTGAGTACATGTGTGTACATGCATGTGTGAGTAGGCCTACATGTGTGTGAGTACATGTACGTGCATGCATGTGTTCGTACATGTGTGTTCGTACATGTGCATACGTGCATGTGCGTGCGTGCATGTGTGGTAGTACATGTGTGCAAACAAGCAAGCGTGTACAACATGTTGGTGCGTGTGAAGATGGTTCTTTCATTAGACCAGATCAGGGGGAGCATTATGAGCAGTTTTTCTCCTTTACTCTCCAGACGATGAAGCTCTCCCTCACAGCTCCCCACAAGACGTTATAAATCAAAGGGCGGCGTCGTTAGTCCACTCGGCCGTCTCCTCACCTCAATGGGTCGGTGGTACTCGCTCCACCCTCTCGTCTCTACGCCTCAATGGGGAGCAAATAGCGTCGTTACTAAGACCATCAGAACCCATTACTAATTGCCCGGGTTCAATCCATCCCTTTCACTCGGGGTGTTTTTGGCGGGCAGCAGTGTGTATAGCGTGGGATTGAACGCATCAATCTTCTTCTCTTTCCTCCCTCCCTCTCTCTCTCTCTATCTCTCCCTCCATCTATGCTAACATTATCCTTTTATCCACCTCTTCTTCTCTCTTCCACCTTCCTTTCAATTCACTCATTTCCTTGTAACTTAAAATTTGGTTCATAAACTTCAAGTTAATTTATCATACATGAAGATAAATGAGCATAAACAGATATAATACAGGTAAGTGTGTTTACCTGACGCCCATAACAAGTTGTAAAGGGTAAATATTACTGCCTTTGATCAATACATAACACACGTATTACAGATAACATTACCTGGTTCTTTCGATAATTTAATTCGATATATGTGTAGCATTTTGTTAAATTTTTTTTTGTATTTCGAATTTTTGAATAATTTGTAGCATTTTTTAGTACGATGGTTTAACAGATTGAGTACCATGACTTAAACTCCATAGTACGAGTAATTAATTCCCTTGAGTACGATGGTTTAACAGATTGAGTACCATGACTTAAACTCCATAGTACGAGTAATTAATTCCCTTGAGAACGATGGTTTAATCTCCGTAGTACGTTAACTTAATCCCCAGTTACGAAGAATTAACCTCTTGAGTACAATGACTTAACCCGAGTACGATAAATAAATACTTAAGTACTCACGAGGGTTAAGACATCGAACTATTTTCATATTAATATTTCCTAACATTAGAAAACAATGAATGATTTTTAATTAGAAAAGCCAGGTGTCATACTTTACCTTACCTTACCTTAACCTACCTTACCTTACCTTACCTTACCTTAACTTACCTTACCTTACCTTACCTTACCATAACCTACCTTACCTTACCTTAACCTACCTTACCTTACCTTACCTTAACCTACCTTACCTTACCTTACCTTACCTTACCTTAACCTACCTTACCTTACCTTAACCTACCTTACCTTACTTTACGCTAATTGTATTATATTCCCGGTGATATTTTTGACATTTATAGAGGAGAAATTATGTGTAAATATGGCTGGCATATATAGAAATAATATAATTTAAATATAATCTTCTCTGACATTTTGACATTAAAAATTATAAATATTTTAAGTTAGTATTTTCAAGTGCCACACTGAACTGTACCTTACTGCACTATTTAGCTTCACTACAAATTAAAAAAATATATATATAATCAGTAAAATCAGGCAATACAACCGTAAATTAATTATCTTAATATCACATTTTCTGATTTTTTTAGAAAGAAAATACATAAAAAAAAATAAGAAAATACTAGTGACAAATACAAAAATTTTTCCATGGATTTCAACGCTGTCATGAACGCTGTCATGGGTACTGAAACGAAGCCTCACGCCCGCTACCATACCTTTTTTCTCTCTTTTTTTTGGGGGAAGTGCATGAAAATTTTTGGTACTTGGAAAAAAATTATATTATTTTGTTTTTTATTTTTGATATATTGTCTTACAGGTGTTATAATTATTACTTTTGTTATTGTTACTGTTATTAATACTTGTCAGGGTAATGATGTATGTGTGGGGGTGGGTAGATGGGTGTGTGGGTATGTGGATCAGTGTGTGGGTATGTGGTCAGTGTGTGTGTGTGTGTGTGTGTGTGATAATAATAATAATAATAATAATAATAATAATAATAATAATAATAATAATAATTAACGGTTTATTGAAAAAGTTCGGCAGCCCGAAGGTTGAAAATATACATTGGACAAAAATGACTTATTACATACAAAGACATGGGGCGGGTGGGTCGTTTAACAAAAGCTTTCATTACTGGAAGAAGAAGGAACAATGATTGAACATACAAAACATTTTAGTTTACAGTTGATGGCCTTGGCCTGGACTGGTCATGGAGACACCAGGTGGTGAGGTGTTCACGTGGTGTTGTAACTCGTCCTCGGGTGTTGACATGAGGGACCCCGCGTGGTCATAGAGACACCGGGTGGTGTGGTGTTCACGTGGTGTGGTAACTCGTCCTCGGGTGTTAATATAAGAACATAAGGAGTCTGCAATAGGCCGGTTGGCTTGTGCATGGCAGCTCCTGTCGAGAGTTACTACCACTCTCTATCATCCATGAATCTATCCAGCCTCCTTTTGAAACTTTCCAGAGTTCCCGCACTTACTACAAAGTTGCTGAGCTTGTTCCACTCGTCCACCACCCTATTTGTGAATCAGTTCCTTCCTATCTCCCTCCTAAACCTAAACTTATCCAACTTGAATCCGTTGCTACGAGTCCTATCCTGCTCGGATATTATAAGAACTTTATCTATATCCCCTTTATTGATTCCTTTCACCCACTTAAATACTTCTATCATATCTCCCCGCACTCTTCGTCTTTCTAGGGAATGCAAGTTTAGTTTCTTTAACCTATCCTGATATGGAAGGTTTTTATGTCCCGGAACCATTTTCGTCATTCTTCGCTGCACCGACTCCAGTGAATTGATATCCATTCTATAATAAGGGCACCATAACTGAACCGCATAATCGAGGTGCGGCCTGACTAGCGCAAGATATAGTTGCAATAAGACCTCTGCACTCTTATTACTTACACTTCTAGATATGAAACCCAATACTCTGTTTGCCTTATTTCGAACATTAACGCACTGTTTTCTAGGCCGTAGGTCCGGGCTTACAAGTACCCCTAGGTCTCTTTCACAAGTCGACTTCTCTAGGTTGATGTTGTTAAGGCTGTATACATTGACAGTATTTGTTCTTCCAATATTAAGTACGCTGCACTTGCTGGTGTTGAATTTCATTTGCCATTTTTCAGACCACCCCTGCAGTGTATTTAGATCCTCCTGTAATGCATTTGCATCCTGCCCTGAATTAATCTGCCGCCCTATTTTGGTGTCATCCGCAAACTTGCTTATGCCACTGCTGATCCCAGTATCTAGATCGTTTATGTTGATATGAAGGACCTCACCTGGTCATGGGGACACCGGGTGGTGTGGGGTGGTGTCATAGTTCCTCGCCCTGCTGGGTGGTGTTGTGTTATCTCGTAGTCAGGTGCATAGCCGGCCGGCCCTCTGTTGTTCCCATGGTGGACTGATTAGCACCTCGTGGTCAGAAGATGGTGGTCAGTTAACATAAGAATATAAGAATGGAGGAAACTGCAGCGGGCCTATTGACCCATACTGGGCAGTCCTGTTTATGCCTTACCTCTATCGCTCATATATCCATCCAACCTATGTTTGAGGCTATCCAGCGTATTCGAGTTAATGATGATATTTGGTAACTTGTTCCATTCATCCACTACTCTGTTTCCAAACCAGTGTTTACCTATTTCACGCCGAAATCTAAATTTGTCTAATTTAAAACCATTGTTGCGAGTTCGCTCCTGGTTGGATAGTTTGAGTACCTTTGTAATGTCCCCTTTGTTTAACCCTGACTTCCATTTATACACCTCTATCATGTCGCCCCTCACTCTACGTCTCTCGAGGGAGTGCAAATTAAGATGCTTTATCCTGTCTCTGTATTCAAGGTTCCTAATGCCCGGGATTAGTCTTGTCATTCTCCTCTGGATTCTTTCCAAGGATTCTATATCCATTCTGTAATACGGTGACCAGAACTGAACTGCGTAATCCAGGTGAGGTCTCACAAGCGCTAGATATAATTTTAAGATGACCTCGCTAGTCTTGTAACTAACACTCCTTTGTATGAACCCAAGTACTTTATTAGCCTTGTTACGAGCAGAAACACATTGTGTACTTGTATTAAGGTTCCTACTTATCATTACTCCTAAATCTCTCTCGCAGTCGGATTCCACAATGACATCGTTGTTCATCTGGTAACTGGTTTCTCTGTTTACATCTTCTATACTGAGAACTTTACATTTGTCCACATTGAATTTCATCTGCCATTTTTCCGACCATTCGAAAAATTTGTTTAGATCTTCCTGTAGTTTTGCAGAGTCCTCATCAGATTTAATTACACATCCTATTTTAGTGTCATCAGCAAATTTACTTATGTTGCTGTCTATGCCGATATCTATATCGTTTATGTTAATAATAAATAATAATGGTCCAAGAACTGAGCCTTGGGGAACTCCACTAGTGACGTTGCTCCAATGCGATTTAGGGCCGTTTATGCTCACTCGCTGTTCCCTGTCTTGTAACCACGCCCTAATGCATTTCAGGTTATTACCTTTCTAAGTTGTCTTTCGTGGGGGACTCTTTCGAAGACTTTGCTAAAGTCGAGATATACCACATCATAATTGTGCCCCTCGTCCACCGATTCGAAAATTGATGAAAAAAATGTTAATAGATTAGTTAGACATGAACGCCCGCTTGTGAAGCCATGTTGGGAATCATTGATCAACTTGTGCTTCTCCAGGTGATCTCGAATAGAATTTGAAATAATTGATTCTAGTAATTTACCTACTATTGATGTTAGACTGATTGGGCGGTAGTTAGAGGACAGTGATCTATCTCCCTTCTTGAAAATCAGTATTACATTCGCTATCCTCCAGGATTCCGGTACTGCACCTGTTTTTAATGACATGTTAAACAACTTTGCTAAGGACATACTAAGCTCTTCGTTACATTCCTTTAATATTCAGGCAAATACCTTATCGGGACCAGGTGACTTATTAGGCTTCAGTTTGTCTATTTGCTTATTAACATCATTACCAGTCACTACTATCTCGCTTAATTTGTTTTCTTCACTATCTCTGAGTAGAGTTGGTGCCTCGGGTATCATGTTTAAATTTTCGGTGGTATCTGACTGTATTGGTCCAATCTTTTCTGGTGTTTTAGTTTGATACATTTGGTAGAATCCTTTGGGGTTTGTTTTCGCCTCCCCTGCTATCTTCAGTTCATAATTCCTCTTCGCTTTTCTTATCTCGGTCTTAACCCTACCGGACAATATCTTATAATACTCCCGTAGGTAAATTTCGCCACGGTTTATTCTCCTACCTATAGCCTTTCTTTGGCCAATAATGTTCTTTAAATAATTATTTATCCATTTAGGGTCATTGTTGTCTGATCTGAGTTTTTTGCATGGTATGTTCTGCCTTTGTGCATGAAGTAACTCATTATTTAAATTGTCATGGAACTCGGCCAACTCAGATCTCGTTATCAGGTTGGTGTCATCTGTCACGTTCACACTCAAGTGCGACACCCCCTCTCTCAGCTGCCTCTTTAAACTATCAAAGTCTGCCCTTCTGAAATCTGAGACTTTAATGGAATTCCCTTTACGTCTAACCTGAAAATCTAACTGGAATCTAATTTCTTTGTGAAAGCTGTTTGCAAGTTCGTTCCCTACCTCGACATTGCTAATGAGGTTTTCTCTGTTCGACAGAACTAAATCGAGTATATTATTACCCCGGGTGGGTTCGGTTATATGTTGACTTAGAAAACAGTCCTGGATCGTGCTTATCCCACTGGTGGGTCACTGCTCTCACTGGTACTGTCTAGTACTGAATTCACTGGCTTAAACACTGTTCATCACTGTTCCACACAGATCCCACTTCTTTCCGAAACGAAATTGTCACTTTTGATTATGTAGACATTCCGGTGGTGAGAATGGGTCGGGGAGAGGGACTTGGAGAATGTGCCGAACATTGGCCAAGGGGGGCCGCTGCTCAGCGGGAGCAGCGCCTGAATAGGTCTTGACCCTACGGTGGTCAAGGATGTGTGTGTGTCTTCTTGTAAACATATTATATACACATTAATGCATATACATAAACCTATACATACTACATACATACACGACACATAAATACAACCTACATACTACATATACACAATTACACATTATACAGACATACACTTACATGCATACACACACAGATAAACCTCCATGTACACACACAACACACGCACACAATCACCACCCACAACCATCATCCCCAATATAGTGTTCAGGTAATTACGTAGATTAATCAATTACCTGAGTAGAACAAAGACTATGAAGGTGATGGGAACACCTTATGGCCACGTGCTGGGTGGTGAGGGTGTGGTGAGGGGTGTGATGAGGGTGTGGTGAGGGGTGGTGACGGGGGTGGCGAGGGGTGGTGTGGGGGTGGTGAGGTGTGGTGAGGGGTGGTGACGGATGTGGTGAGGGGTGGTGAGGAGTGTGGTGAGGAGTGTGGTGTGGTAAGGGGTGTGGTGGTGAGGGGTGGTGACGGGTGGTGAGGAGTGTGGTGAGGGGTGTGGTGAGGGGTGCGGTGAGGGGTGTGGTGAGGGGTGGTGAGGGGGTGGTGAGGTGTGGTGAGGGGTGTGGTGAGAGGTGTGGTGAGGGGTGGTGAGGGGTGGTGACGGGTGTGGTCAGGGGTGGTGAGAGGTGTGGTGTGGTGAGGGTGTGATGAGGGGTGGTTAGGGGTGGTGAGGGATGGTGAGGGGTGTGGTGAGGGGTGGTGAGGGGTGTGGTGACGGGTGTGGTGAGAGGGTGGTGAGGGGTGTGGTGACGGGTGTGGTGACGGGTGTGGTGAGGTGGTGTGGTGAGGGGGTGGTGAGGGGTGGAAAGGGGGGTGGTGAGGGGTGGTGAGGGGTGTGGTGAGGGGTGTGGTGAGGGTTGTGGTGAGGGATGTGGTGAGGGTTGTGGTGAGGGGTGTGGTGAGGGGTGTGGTAAGGGTGTGGTGTGGGGTGGTGAGGGTGTGGTGAGGGGTGGTGAGTGGTGTGGTGAGGATGTGGTGAGGGGCGTGGTGAGGGTGTGGTGAGAGGGGTGGTGAGGGTGTGGTGAGAGGGGTAGTGAGGGTGTGGTGAGGGGTGGTGAGGGTGTGGTGAGGGTGTGATGAGGGATGTGGTGAGGGATGTGGTGAGGGGTGGTGAGGGGTGGTGAGGGTGTGCTGAGGGTGTAGTGAGGGGTGGTGAGGGATGGTAAGGGATGTGGTAAGGGATGTGGTGAGGGGTGGTGAGGGTGTGGTGAGGGATGGTGCGGGTGCGGTGAGGGGTGGTGAGACGTGGTCAGAGGTGGTGAGGGGTGGTGAGGGATGTGGTGAAGGGTAATAAGAGGTGTGGTGAAAGATGTGACACACAAACACAAACAACGTAAACACCTCGAAAAAGTGCAAAAGAGGGCATGCAAGATTATTCTCTCCCCTTCCTACTCCACATATCAAGAAGCGCTCAACACACTGACTCTCTCGGCTCTCACTAACCATCACCACGACCTCATCTGCAAATTTGGTGAGCAGCTTCTGCACCATCCTCTGCACCGGCTCCGACTACCACCCGAGATCCCTCGTCTGCAAATTGCTGTTCGACACCACAACCGCATCCAGCCCATACGAGCACGAACTGATCGCTATAAGAACAGCCCAGTCCCAACCATTGTAAAAATTATCAACGACTCGCAATTAACCAGTGTATTCACTCCCAGTCAATCTTACCTTTTTGCACTGTCACTATGTTGAAATGCCCTGTAGTATAACCTTCTCCGCATCTAGTTATTATACAGGGTGTTCCGTAAATACCTTTCATAATTCAGGGGGTTTATTCCTGAGACATAAATACAGATAAATGACTAAATGACCAAATAGTCAATTCTCAATAGTTTCGGAGTAACAGAATATGACAGGTTTGGTAGGGATGTGTTAGTGACGTTTATTAACAATAATAATGCCATATGATTTGTATGGGTATTAACATTTAGAGGAAATATTCAGGGTCTGCCCCTCTTGCTCAATGCAGGGTTCAGCCCGTCGCACACGTTCACAGACCCCAGGGGTGTTGTGAATGTTGTCACACTGTCCAGTACACGGCGCCACACAGTTTGCGAACCTCTCTAACATACACCTTGTCTTTTACGTGACCCCACAGGTAGAAATCAAGGGGATTTATGTCAGGTGACCGTAGGTTTCATCACATTCCAACCAAACCTGTCATGTGCTGTTACTCCGAAACTATTGAGAATTGGCAATTTGGTTATTTAGTCATTTATCTGTATTTATGTCTCAGGAATACACCGCCTGAATTATGAAAGGAATTTACGAAACACCCTGTATATCATATTTGTATCATATATTTAACTTGTATATTATTTTTCAACCAAGTGACCCATTCCCCAATTATGGAACTGTATATTTTCAGCCTTCTGGATACCATGCTCTTTCAATAAACCGTTAATTATTACTATTTACTATAATTATTATTGCACGCACTCACACACACGCACGCACACGCTACCTTTTATAAACAGCCATTTGTATTTATAGACTGACATCTGATGGAGTTTGAAGGTTGTGCGGGTGAATAGTTTAACTCTTTGATGAGGATGGTTTAATCTCTTGTGGACGATGGTGTAACCTTTTAAGGGCGACATTAAACCCTTTGAGAATGATGGTTTAATATTTTGATGAGGATGGTTTAACACTTTGATATCGAGGGTTTCACTTAATAAATAATACCTATTGCTCGGTGTTTAATGCTCCTGGTACATGACAAACTTACACCACAAACGAGTAAATGATAATAATAGTCTAACAAGCAGAGCAAAGTTCCCGTGTTTACGTTTTCCTACACGGTAAACACAGTATCATATCATCAAACATCACAAATAAAAAACTAAAAAAAAAGTCTGAACCAACTCGACACCTTCATGAATACATACACATGTACCTCACAACATCATAAGATCCGAGAAAACTATCGTTCCCTTGGTGTTCGATCCTGCTTGGAGGTAACAGGAGTCGGTTCTTGAGTCTGAAACACCACCAGTAGGAAGGGATTCGGATTGTTTTTCTCCTCTGTTCTTTGTGTACGTTGGTGGTATCAGCTGTGAGGGGATACGGATTCTTTTTCGTCTATTCTTTCAGGGTGACGACACAAACAAGGGACTCGGGAGGTAATATCCGGGGAGAGTATTATCCTGTTCTATTAGCAAATTGGGTTTTGGGGGGTTTCTGGTCGATGTGAAAAAAGTCCATATTCTTACGTCACAAATATTACCATCTATATTACTCTATATTCCTCCACCTGCTTTGTAAATATCCAGGAATTCTATTATGAAGTCCAGGAAACTAAAGAAATTCTAAAAAAATTCAGTGTTGGATGTAAAAAAAAAAGTCACCGTTGGATGTATATAAAAAAAGAAAATATATTAAAAAAAAATTTAGTTAGAATATTATCTGTGATTTTGATTACCCGAGAAACATAACACAAATTTTCAGTATAATTTACATAAACTTAAAAGAAAAAAAGAAATCCACATTAATAAAATCATAGTAAGAGGGATAAAAACAAACACACACACACGCTAGCAAGGTTTGGCAGTGGACTACTGCACCATCCTCGTCATCGCCACCTCCTGCCACCGGCAGTCCCTCGCCCACCTCGCGTAGTCCGCCACTGCAACAAAATTCAGCCCATTAGAGCCCGCGGGGGCGCTGATGGTAGAGCGGTACCGCTCTTGCCTCGCAAGCAAGATGTCACGGGTTCGATTCCCGGGCCGGCGGAAGTTGTTTGGACACTCTTCCTAGCCCCCTTGGTCCCTGTTCACCTAGCAGCACAGCAGGTACCTGCTGTAAATCGGAAGTTGCGAATTCGTATTCAGGGACAAGTTGGAGCTTCCAATAACTTGCTTAGACATAACCATTGACTCTTCAGGCTTTTACGCCCTTCACTCCTGAAACATACGGCAAGCATGGACTTAGCATGCTTCCCTGTTGGACGCTGTAAACGCTTCTGCGCTTCACCTTACACAAGGATGTAGGGGGGGGGGGGGGGGGAGGGCAATAAAAAAAAATAAAGCCCGCACCGATAGACATAAGAACAGCACCATCCCATCGATTGTTAAAAATAATAAACAACTCCTATTTATGTACTGTACAGCCCTGTAAATGTATTTAACGCATATCATCATGTCTAGATCACATGTAAGTTTGTATATTTTCAGCCACCGGCTGCAAATCTATTAATAAACAGTTTATTGTTATTATTACTATCATTATTATTATTATTATTATTATTACACACACAAACACAGACACAGACACGCACGCACGCGCGCACACACACACACACTACATCCTTGACCACCGAAGGGTCAAGACGTACCTGGCGCTCCTCTTGGAGCAGCCAGGTCAACTGTTAAGTTGGCCTATACCATTGTATACCAACTCCCTCCCCTGAACCCTCCTCCCCACCGGAATATCAACAAGTTCTCGCCAGAAGATACAATTTCATTTAGGAAAGGAATGGAACCAGTGTTAAACAGAGGTGAACAGTGGTGAACAGTGCTTAGGTCAGTGAGAACAATTCAACAGTAACAGTCGTACCCAAGTTAACCTTCACACAGTGAGGTCCCAGGTACCCAGTGATAACGGCCCGTGAGACCCAACTACAACCAGCGATGTGTTAATCCGTCTACGATAGGAAGGCCTGGGACCACACCTCACTCATATAACACCATCTGTGAAGGAATTACTACACCACGTCAGGTCCCTCATAACACCATCTGTGAGGGAGTTACTACACCACGTGAGGCCCCTCATAACACCATCTGTGAGAGAATTACTACACCACGTGAGGCCCCTCATAACACCATCTGTGAGGTAATTACTGCACCACGTGAGGCCCCTCATAACACCATCTGCGAGGGAATTACTACACCACGTGAGGCCCCTCATAACACCATCTGTGAGGTAATTACTACGCCACGCCAGGTCCCTCCTAACACCATCTGGGAGGGAGTTACTACATGCTTGCTGTTCAACACCTACATTAATCTGTATGTTCACTGTATGTTCCTTTACCTTTCTCTAATGAAGGCTTTTGTTAAACCACCAATGTATGTAATAAGTCATTTATGTCCAATGTATATTTTCAGCCTTCGGGCTGCAGAACTTTTTCAATAAACCGTTAATTATTATTATTATTATTATTATTATTATTATTATTACACACACACACACACACACACACACACACTTAGACGAAAATAAAATACTTTAAATACTGACTATAATCCTCCGTGCCCATCTTTACCAACTTATCCTTATCAAAAGTGGGTATTTCAGGTGACCTTTGACCTCTAAAAAGGGTTAAAAAAATTTCAACCCCTAGAATAATTTATATTATTACTTACAACCTGTATAAAGGATATTTCAATAGGCTTATGTACTGGGATTAAATTATAACAGGTGACAGGACCCCCCCCCCTCACCCCCCCACACAAATTAGGTCTTTTTTGTGACCTCTGAACCCCATATAAAACAAAACAAACGAACAAACACACAATTGCCTTATTATATATATATATATATATATATATATATATATATATATATATATATATATATATATATATATTTTTTTTTTTAATTCCTGAGCGAGACCAATAGAACGATATATCTTTGCCACCATTTATCTTAACTGTGTGTGTGTGTGTGTGTGTGTGTGTGAGTGTGTGTTAACTGATCTCAATATGACCAATAGTATGCGAGTTTGTTTAGTGGTTTGACCTTTGACACCGCGGCATCCTTAAAAAATAAAAAAAAATAAAATAAAAAAAAATGAAAAAAAAGTCTTAAGAGTATTGGACAAAATAGAAGTCTGACGGGTTTCATATTATTTGACTCAGAACAGAAGGAGTGGCGGTTGTGTGTGAGGTGTTTGAAGGAAGAGGAGGAAGGGGGGGGGGGGGTGAGGAGGAAGAAGAGAGGATAAAGAGAAGGATGATGAGGAAGAGGAAAAAGAGGAAACACGGGAAGAGGAAGAAGAGGAAAAAATTATCAAATTGACAAAGTATTAAATCTATTAAGGGAAAAATACCCAAGTCGATAATATTCAGGAAAATACAAAGATCCCTCATGTGACTACAGTACCATCAGTCAGGTCAGATAAGGTGGACATTAAAGAGATGATTAAAGGTAAGAGTAAAATAAATTAATTGTTTTCGTTGTATTGTAAGCGTAAATATTCTCAACCTCTCTCTCACCCTCCCTTGTTCCCCCACCCTCCCTCCTTCCCTCACCCTCCTTTGTTCCCTCAACCTCTCTTGTTCCCCCACCCTCCTTTCTTCCCTCACCCTCCTTTCTTTCCTCACCCTCCCTTGTTCCCTCACCCTCCCTTCTTTCCTCACCCTCCCTTGTTCCCTCACCCTCCCTTCTTTTCTCACCCTCCCTTGTTCCCTCACCCTCCCTTCTTTTCTCACCCTCCCTTGTTCCCTCACCCTCCCTTCTTTTCTCACCCTCCCTTGTTCCCTCACCTTCCCTTATTCCCTCACCCTCCCTTCTTCCCTCACCCTCCCTTGCTCCCTCACACCCTCCCTTATTCCCTCACCCTCCCTCCTTCTCAACCCCCTCCATCACCCTCCCTCCCTCCAACACTGTGACTCTTCAACCATGAATATTCAGACTCCATTCTCCTGGTCTTCATCTCACAGAACTAATCACTAATTTTTGTGTGTGGAACAGCCAGCGCCTTTACCTATCACTGGCTATCAGGGTGGTGTGGTGAACTGTGGTGGTGTGGTGAACTGTGGTGTTGTGGTGAACTGTGACGGTGTGGTGGTGTGGTGAACTGTGGTGGTGTGGTGAACTGTGACGGTGTGGTGAACTGTGGTGGTGTTATGAACTGTGGTGTTGTGGTGAACTGTGACGGTGTGGTGAACTGTGGTGGTGTGGTGAACTGTGGTGGTGTGGTGAAGTGTGGTGGTGTGGTGAACTGTGACGGTGTGGTGAAGTGTGGTGGTGTGGTGAAGTGTGGTGGTGTGGTGAACTGTGGTGGTGTGGTGAACTGTGACGGTGTGGTGAAGTGTGGTGGTGTGGTGAACTGTGGTGGCGTGGTGAACTGTGGTGGTGTGGTGAACTAGAACCCACCACACAAATACAACCCCCACAAACACAACCCCCCACACAAACACAACCCCCACCACACAAACACAACCCCCCACCACACAAACACAACCCACCACACAAACACAACCCACCACAAACACAACCCCCCACACAAACACAACCCCCACCACACAAACACAACCCCCACCACACAAACACAACCCACTACAAACAGCCCACCGACTGTAAGAAAGATTTAGGAGTAATGATAAGTAGGAACCTTAAGCCAAGTAAACAATGTGTATTTGCTCGTAACAAGACTAACAAAGTACTTGGGTTCATACAAAGGAGTGTTAGTTACAAGACTCAAGAGGTCATCCTAAAACTATATCTTGTGCTTGTTAGACCTCACTTGAATTACGCAGTTCAGTTCTGGTCGCCGTACTACAGAATGGATATAGAATCCCTAGAAAGAATTCAGAGAAGAATGACAAGACTAATCCCGGGCATTAGGAACCTTGAGTACAGAGACAGGTTGAAGCATCTTAATTTGCAGTCCTAGAAAGACGTAGAGCGAGGGGCGATATGATAGAGGTGTATAAATGGAAGTCAGGGCTAAGCAAAGGTGATATAACAAAGGTACTCAAACTATCCAACCAGAAGCGAACTCGTAACAATGGTTTTAAATTAGACAAATTTAGATTTAGGCGCGAGATAGGTAAACATTGGTTTGGAAATAGAGTAGTGGATGAGTGGAACAAGTTACCAAACATCATCATTAACTCTAATACGCTGGATAGCTTCAAACATACAGCAGGTTGGATGGATATATGAGCGATAGGGGTTGGGTGTAAACGAGACTGCCCAGTATGGCCCGCTGCAGTTTCCCTCATTCTTATGTTCTTAACACGCAACCCACCACAAACAATGCACTACACACACACACAATGAGCCAGTTGTTACTCCCAAATTAAAATATTGATTACAATCACTTTATAATAATCATCACTGCATAAAACCATAACATTACCATCACCTGTTTATACTGACAGGTAAACATCCAGGTAAATAGATACACAAATAAATAAAATCACTAATGAGAAAATAATAGATGAATAAATATGTATATGTGTATATAAATAATTAGATAAATAAATAGAATGAATAAAAATGTGAGTTTTTTTCTATACATAATGGGGCACTGCACTCGGCGACCTTCCCTTCCCCAACTGCTAAGGCAGGTGACCATACAAAGGTGGGTGCCAACCAACGACCCTTAGGATGGGAGGTGAGAGGTACATCAACTCAGCCACGGCTTCCCGAAATATAGTAATAAACAAAGTGATTATTTATTACTAATTATAACGTAATTATAGGCCGGAATAATTAAATATATAATAAAACCAAAAATATACATAAATTGACGAAAAAATGGATAAATAAAATATAATTAAAGGGATTAAATAAGTTCTACAATACCTGATTAATTAGACGAATAAAGTTAATTAATGTAATAAATTTAATTAATACATGACAAAAAAAGTTGGCATCACGCATGAAATTAAAAAGATTAACAATGGATTAAGAGTCGAATTTAACGAAGGAATTTGTTGACAATATAATTAATGTTACATCATGATTCTGACCTGATCTGGTGTGTGTGTGTGTGTGTGTGTGTGTGTGGTAATCTAACCTTTACCTGAGAAACTAATGAGAGGATTGGCTTTACACTGCAACAACGGGTTCATGGTAACACCCCCCCCCCCCCACACACACCTCCCCCCAACCCTGATTAGCATACAATTATGATTCGCCCTCTCTTTCATGAATACTGCAGCCTGATTGGTTGAAAAATATATCTAATCAAGACGTGGATTGGCTATCGTTCCACCATAGCCTTCATGAATGTTGTACTCTGATTGGTTAAGCAAATTCCCAATCGTGACGTTGATTGGTTGTCATTCTTGTTTAATAGTCGTGATTTGTTGACGTAATTTGTATAATTTTTTTTGTGATTTTCATTCTACTCCATCGTAAAAAAATATGTGAGTGTGAAGTTTGTTGTGTGAGTGAGTGTGTGTGTGTGTGTGTGAGTGTGTGTGTGTGCGAGTGTCTGTGAGTGTGAGTGTGTGTGTGTGTGTGAGTGTGTGCGAGTGTCTGTGAGTGTGTGTGTGTGTGAGTGAGTGTGTGTGTGTGAGTGTGTGAGTGTGTGAGTGTGTGTGAGTGTGTGTGGGGGGGAGTCCATACCATATAAACGAGTGTGTATTTGTCTGACACAACTCCACACCTTCACCTTCTATGAAACAATCCGGAGCTTATATGAAACATCTGATTAATTATTTTTAATTGGAATGTCGCCTACGTCCTCTCCCCTCCCCTCCTTCTCACCTCCCACCCTCTCTTCCCTCCCCCCTCCTTCCTCCCCACTCTCAACCTCCCTCTCCCCTCCCCCCTCTCTCTCAGTGCCTTCAATATTAATTTACTTCTCTTTTTGGTGTCTGTTTGTTGGTTCTTTTATTATTATTATCAACATCATATTTCATCATCATCATCATCATGAACCACCATCACAATCACCACAATTACCACCATTACCTTCATCATCATCATCACCACCACCACCACCACCACCGTACTGCTACAGGTAATTAGTTTAACACCAGGTAGATCAAGCTAGAGTTCACAAACAGTACAGTAGCTACCTGGCCAGTAATTATATAAACCGATGACCCTAACTTTATGATTAGTAAATTAAATGGAGATAATTATTGACTGTAATGTTAGATAATATATATTTTAATCAACAACAATACTAATAATAATACCAATAATAATAAAAATAATAACGATAATAATAATAATAACAATAA
Organism: Homarus gammarus; assembly: GCA_958450375.1. Lineage (NCBI taxonomy): Eukaryota > Metazoa > Arthropoda > Malacostraca > Decapoda > Nephropidae > Homarus > Homarus gammarus. Next base: position 328,289 of record CAUDMG010002131.1, on the reverse strand, counting down.
CAATAATAATAATAATAATAATAATAATAATAATAATAATAATAATAATAATAATAACTTTTGGTCTATTTTAAGTAACAAAATACGAAACGAAAGAGGGAATTATACGGAAACAGGTAAAGACAGTCTGCACAAACAAAGAATATATCCTCTCACTGGGAATGACAGGAGGAGATGAGAGGAAGGGAGAGGAGGAGGAGAGAGGGGGTTAGGGGTAGGGAGGAGGAGGAGAAGAGATTGGGAGGAAGAGAGTAGGGAGGAGGAGAGGGGGTTGGGGGGAGAGGGAGGTAAGGAAGGGGAGAGGAAAGGAGATAGAAGAGGGGAGGGAAGGGAGGAATAAAGGAGGAAGAAGGAAGTAGAGCAGAAAGGAGGAGGTAGGGAATGGGTAAGATAGGAAGTGATGGGAAAAAGTGAGGACAAACTCGTATAATGAGGAGGAGCATTGGGAGGAGGAGGAAGAAGAAAAGGAAGAGTAAGGAGGGGGAGGGAGAAGAAATGGAGAAACAGGAGGAGGAAGGAAGGGAGGAAGGAAGAGGAAGAATGGGAGGAGCTGGTCAAGAAGAAAGAGGGGAGGAGGAGGAACAACAAAGGGAGGAGTAAGAGAATGAAGAAGAAAGGGAGGAGTCACCCCCAGCAGGTAAGAACACAGGTAATCTCGGTTAATTAGCCCCAGCCTCTTCAGAAGGCAGAAAATTTACTTCATATTTGCATCCTTCTGCAGTCAAATTAATACTTTTTTGGCACATCCACAAACTCCGTTGTCAAAAATCGAAAAAGTATTCCATATTTTTTTTTATTATAAAGGAGATTGCAAGATATTACACCTGCTTTAAAGACTAGATTTGACTTTCCTTTTGCAGGTTTGGTTAGGTTAGGTTAGGTTAGGTTAGTGGACATTACTTGTATTATCCGTGTCAAGTAGAAGACTTTATCAATATATTACCTCAACATAAACTCTCTTTTATACTATAATTCTTTCACTAATCAACTAACAAAAACAACTAATTAAGAGTTATATCCACAATAAGTTTCAAAATATCTCTGTCATTAAGTGCTGGCGAAGTTACGACAGTCTGGTGAAGAGAGAGAGAAAAACTCATCCCAAAGTAAAAATCCCGGAATCGCTACAAGAATCTCAACGCATCACAAAAAACAAAGCAAAACACCTCAAGATCACAACAAGGATAAGCATCTAACACATCCCCTGGCGTTGAGTGCAGGCGAAGCTACGACAGCCTGGCGATAAGGGAAAAGCAATTTAGGGGAAGGAAAAAATAACTAATTCGATTAAAATTTGGCGCAGATGATGGCGGCGAGACGACCATCCATCAGAGGGAGATAAGTTATAGTAGTAGGAGATGACGTCACTAGCTAGAGACAAAACACCCACTTATGTCGACGTCTGGCTCCTCTTACTATCAGGAAGAGGAGGAGGGGGAAGAGGAGGGGGAGGAAGAGGAGGAGGAAAACCAGCAGTAGCTATATCAGAAGAAGAAACAGGAGAAAGATGAGAAGAAAGAGGAGGAGGAGGAAGAGGAACAACAGAAGGAGGAAGTGGATGGAAAAGTGGACAGGGAAGAAGAGAAGTAGCAACAGGAAGAGAAACGGTAACAGAAGAAATAGAGGAACATAAAGCAACCGCAAAAAGGAGGAGGAGGAGAAAGAGGAGCTTGGAGGAGCAGGTGGAGGAGGAGGAGAAGTAGGAGGAGGAGGAGGAGGGACGCCAACAGCAAGAAACAACACACGCACTTATCTCAAACGTCCACTCATCTTGACGTCTCTCTCACAGGCAACAGACCAATACTTGGGAGACACACACACACACACACACACACACACACACAGAGGAGGAAGCACAATAACAGTGATATAACAGAAAACAGTGGACACAGGCGGTAGGGAAAAGCAGAAGCAGGCAGGAGGAAGGACAGCTAGAGCAGCAGAGAGGTTAGCAGGTACAGGAGGAGGGAATACAGCAGGAAAGACGCCGTAAGAAGCAGTACGTGAAGAGCCAGCAGGGGTAATAGCTGTAGAGGAAGGAGAGAGAGAGAGAGAGAGAGAGAGAGAGAGAGAGAGAGAGATTAAGGAGTTCATAACACGGCCCACCATACGAGTACATCAGTCAGTTAACACAGTCACTCATATTAACAAGACCATCAGCAGTGTGTGTGTTCCCGGTGCCCACTGACACGAACTTGGTACCGAACCTAATTTTCAAGCTAAAACAACGAATTTTGAGCGAGGTTTGGCTCGGGTCATGTTAGTTAGTGAGTGAGTAGAAAGGTAAGGGAGGGAGGGAGGGAGGGGGGGGGAGTGGTTTGTGTTGGGGGTTGTGTAAGGGGAGGTAAGGGGAGGTAAGGGCTAGGGAGGGAAGTAAGGGAGGACACGAAGATATAATGTATGCAGATGACATCACTCAACAACACATCGAAAAACACCACGAGCACTACAGGTCGACAACACCAGACGGGAAATAGAAAGGGTAAATAACTAAGGGAAAAAGAAAAGAAAATCTAAACCAGTCCCCCGAAATTTACAGTAATACCCTTATGTAGAATGAAAACCCATCCATTATTAACCAATAATTAATGCCCAGATAGAATACAAAAGCAGAGGCACCCTCCTGGGCCTGTATATATCCACGACAGGTTACTCCCATCAAGTCCACACCAGGAAGGAAAAGGCAAGAAGAGAGCTGAGAAAACTATACCGCTTTAACGCACTTTCTGAGAAAATAAAACTCCGCCTGGTGACATCATTTATCATACCGATGTTAACTTACCCAGCAGTACCTCTTCATACTATGAGCACCACTCAAATATTAAAATTACAGGTGGTCCAAAATTAAGTCCTAAGATTCGTCACAAGTGAAAGATACCCCTTCACCAGAACCACAGCCGAGATACATAGAGACTTGAGAATAAAACCCATCAACCAGCAGCTGCACACCCTGGCCAGCAGAATCTGGCAAAAGATAGAACGATCAGAGCAAGAACTCCTTCAAAGACTCCCACCAGATAACGACAACAACCATACATGGTTCCCCCAAAAGTTACCAAATCTCAAAAGGTACATTACCATCCCCGATCTATATGGCCAGGCAATAGACAACCTCCCTAGACCAGCATCCGCCAGTAGGGTCGGCGGAATATAAAATAAGGCCCTCAAAACACCCATATATGGGACAGGGTAGGATGTCTAATGCCTGTGTCGCCGGATTATAACTAACCCATGACACAAACCTGACACACTATTAGCTTACCTAACCCACAGCAAGGCGGTCATGTCC
>CAUDMG010002131.1:317500-320000 GCA_958450375.1 Homarus gammarus | reverse complement strand
TGAGGATGTGGTGTTAACTGTGAGGGTGTGGTGTTAACTGTGAGGGTGTGGTGTTAACTGTGAGGGTATGGTGTTAACTGTGAGGGTGTGGTATTAACTGTGAGGGTGTGGTGTTAACTGTGAGGGTGTGGTGTTAACTGTGAGGGTATGGTGTTAACTGTGAGGGTGTGGTGTTAACTGTGAGGGTGTGGTGTTAACTGTGAGGGTGTGGTATTAACTGTGAGGGTGTGGTGTTAACTGTGAGGGTGTGGTATTAACTGTGAGGGTGTGGTGCAACATTTACGTGTGGTATGATTTTGAAGTAATTGATTATATTGCAAAAAAAATATTAATGATTTCTTTACTTTTACCAACAACCACTTTAATAAATCCTTTTGAAATGACAACTTTTGCTAAATGTTTCTAAATAAAGAATGTCAATACAATTTATCCATTAATGCATGAAGGATAATCCCAAGTAATTGATAGAAGACAGGAGAGCAGCTGGGTAGGGTAGGGTAGGGTAGGGTAGGGTAGGTTATGCTAGGTTAGGTTAGGTATACAGTAAACAAATAATGTATCTCAACAGCTCGGTTGGTTTGCCTGACTGTGAAATGGATTCTTTTAATAATATCGTAATAATATTTGTAGCACCTCTGTATCTTACCTCTGGAATGAAATAAATTGCACAATAAACTTTTAAAACCAAGACGCCACAGTTTACTTTGTTTTAACGTCCACACATTTAGAAACATTCAACACAGGAGATACGTTTGGCTATATCAAAGGAGACGAGTTGCCACACTAACACATGAGAGGAAGCGTGTGGCTGTAGTGAAAAAGTTAACATAGGTTACTATTGTATTTCTTGACCTGTAATGCGAACTCAGAGACACGAATTTAATGTTTAAATTGGTGAGTGTTAATGTTTAAAATGTGATACTGAAACTAATACACATGTTTATTGTGTTTATACTTACTGTTACAAACACTCATATTCCCACTTATATGAATTAACAAACCTCAGTCATAAGTATTTACCTGAAAAGTCGATTTTTTCCGATTACAAAGTGTGGTTGATTTTATTCGACATTATTTCCACATAGGAACACCACCCAGGTCGATAATGTCAACACGTATCATGGTCTTGGTGTTGACTCGAGTTGTTGAGCTTTGTGAGTAAACATTATCACTATATGCAATCAGTACACGATATATAAGTCTTAAATACAGTCTGATAACTTTATATAATTCTCATCTACTCTGTGAAATATTTAATTAATTGTGTTTATTTACGTTTAATCACTTCTAAGAATGATAGCCAGAGTGAGATACAATACAGGAAGTTTTCTTTACTTAAATAACACAAAAAACCCACAGGTAAGATATTCAATTTTCTTCCCTAAAACAAATAAAAGGAAAAAAACAATTGTAATAAATAAAACTAAAACAAAAAGTACAACAACAACAAAAAACTTCCCATAAGACACACTCATGTTGTTGTGTTCCCCTCCAGCATCACCCCCCGCCCCGCCCCGCCCCGCCCAACACCCTCAACCAGGTGCCGTATGAGGAAGCCTTTACCAATACCTACACGAAGGAGGTGTGCCATACAAGGTAATCGTTATCACCCTCATCTTATTCCCAGGCTTGACACGACCTCCGATATATCACCAGTTTTTGTTGACTTACTGACCACTAAACACCTTAGCTCAGGCCACCCACCTATAACTAACACCTGGGACTCAAGGGTTATGGGGTTAAGTTAGGTTAAGTTAGATTTGGTTAGGTTAGGTGAGGCTTGCTTAGTTTGGTTGCGTTGGGATATTCTAGGTTAAGTCAGGTTAAGTTAGGTGAAGTTAGGTTAGGTTAGGTTCGGTGAGGCTTGCTTAGTTTGGCTGCGTTGGGATATTCTAGGTTAAGTCAGGTTAAGTTAGATTTGATTAGGTTAGGTGAGGCTTGCTTAGTTTGGTTGCGTTGGGATATTCTAGGTTAAGTCAGGTTAAGTTAGGTGAAGTTAGGTTTGGTTAGGTTCGGTGAGGCTTGCTTAGTTTGGCTGCGTTGGGATATTCTAGGTTAAGTCAGGTTAAGTTAGGTTAGATTAGGTTAGGTTAGGTCAAGTTAATTGAAGTTAGACCAAATCAAACCAGATTAAGTTAGATTAAGTTAATTCGCGTTAGGTTAAATTCAATTAAGTCATAAAGTTAAGGATAAGAGAATCACCATTGGAGAGTTAGTTAAGTCAGCCGCCAGAAAAACGTGTGGGAAGTAGCAGATGGCAGCAGGTGGTGGCAGGGAGCGGCAACACGAAGGGGGCCAACACAACACACGCTAGCCTGACAACACCGTGACAACAACAACAACAACAACGACAGACACAGAGGCAACAACAACAACAAAACAACAAAACCATAAACAATGACAACAAGAACAACGCCAAACACAAGACGTTAAATTACCTTAGAAAAAAAAAGCTGATTTAATGTAGTAAATAAGAGAGGAGAATTAAGCGTGTTGACAT
>CAUDMG010002131.1:145000-312500 GCA_958450375.1 Homarus gammarus | reverse complement strand
TCTTCATCTATCCCTCCCTTTCCTTTATACACTTCCCCTTTTCCCTTTCCCCCATAACTACCACATATCTCCATCCTCTTATCTCACTTCCCTTCTCATCTCCCTCTCTTCTCCCTCATCTCCCTCTTCCCCCTCCCTCTTCCCCCTCCCTTCTCACCTCCCACAAGGAACAGTATCGTAGAAAACTTTATCACTGAGGTAGACGGAGGCATTATTACCATCGCTGGCCTTACAAGCAGAGGTAATATAATACATAAGGGTACAGTAATATCTGGTAACAGTGGGAGTTATGAGGGTTGATTGCGGACATGGTACTACTGCTGGATAAACTTAGGACCGATACCTCTTCTTCTTGAAACTTTGAAATTTTCTTTGTCAAGTTTCATAAGAGACGTTTAGTAAGAATATATTTTTTTTTTGTCAAATTGAATCGTCTGGTTTTAATAATTCTTAAAAATATTTCAAAATTTCAATTAATTTTTGGGGGATTTTTTTTTTATGGTGTCACGGAATCGTTGAGATTTTGGATATTTTTTAAAGAGGTTTTCTCGTGTTTTTTTTTTAGGATTTGATGGACATTTTTAGGTGTTTTAAGGGTTATCAATGTATTTTTAAGGTTGGTTGTCAACAGTGGTTATCATTTGAGAGAGTAAAAAAAATAAATTCGTTTCACTTATTTATAAAAGTTTGTTTGATTCTTTGACAAGGAAAAGTGAGACAATGAACTTACTTTTACTTTAAGGCCAAATCATAGTCCAAGTTATTTAAGTAAGTAAACACGACAGGGTCTTCCGGAAACTACTACAGCACAGGCTCTCAGTTTAAGTAATACAAGTAACAAGACTTATAACTTAAGTACACATTACACTATAGTTAACAGGATGATACAACTCTCTAAACTCTTAATTTACTAACCTTAAACTACACCCTTAGTGGAGGTAATCTACTATAACTACCTTGTGTACGGGTCGGGTCGGGTCAGGTCGGGTCATAAGATGGTCAACTAACTCCCTTGTGTAAGCCGCGGCTCCCCTATTTGCTGAATAAAATCGTCTGTCATTGGTTAAATAAAATAATAAACGTGGTATAGTGAAGGGGTTAAAGACCTTAGTTATTGAAGCTCAGTAATACATCACATCAACAACAAGACTCATGCTTAAGAAAATAGAACCAAAACACCCCCTCCCTGCCCCACACCCCCTCCCTCCCCCACGCCCTCTCCCTCCCCCACACCCCCTCCCTCCCCCATACCCTCTCCCTCCCCCACACTCCCTCCCTCCCCCACACCCCCTCCCTCCCCCACACCCTCTCCCTCCCCCACACCCCCTCCCTCCCCCACACACTCTCCCTCCCCCACACCCCCTCCCTCTCCTTCTCCCCCCCCCCCAAAAAAAAAATACCACTGAGGCCTAGACGAGAAAAAAAAAAGCACATACCTGATCCAATTTCAACACTCGGCCGAGGGGGGAGAGAGAGAGAGAGAGAGAGAGAGAGAGAGAGAGAGAGAGAGAGGGGCCGAAGGTGTAATCTATGCACAATTCTCCTTGAGCGAGTTTGTTGCGAGAGACCAAGAAACGTATTTATAAGAGGGAGGGGTAGGGGTGGGGAGGGGTGGGGTAGGGGTGGGAAGGGGTAGGTAGGGGTGGGGTAGGGGAAGGAGGGGTGAGAGAGCAAGAGTGGGGGGGGGAGGGAGTGGGAGGTAGGGCGGAGGAGGGGAGAGGGTGTAGGTGGGGGGGGGGGGGCCTTGGGTCGTCTCTCTCTCTCTCTCTCTCTCTCTCTCTCTCTCTCTCTCCCCTCTGTGTGTGGGGAGAGATTGTAACTAGGGGTCAGGTTAGGTTAGGTTAGGTTAGGTCAGGTCAGGTTAGGTTAGGTTAGGTTAGGTCAGGTCAGGTCAGGTCAGGTTAGGTTAGGTTAGGTTAGTCTCCTACCTGTCACTTGATACACCTGTCGTACCTTCTGGTTTAAACGTCTGTAACCCTTAATCACACACACACACACACACACACACACACACACACACACGAAATAGCATACAGACAGAAAGACAGACAAAATAACAGACAGACAGAGACTTAAAACAGTACAGACAGAGAGAATTAAAACAGTACACACATGCAGTGAAACAGACAGAGCTAGACAGTACAGATAATGAGACAGACAGACAGACAGACAGACAGACAGAGACAGAGATAAAAGCCACAAGACCCAATGAATAAATCAACTGCAGGATCTGTACACACCGCTAGTCATACCAGTTACTTACAGTCACACCAGCACACAGTCATACCAGTTACTTACAGTCACACCAGCACACAGTCATACCAGCACACAGTCATACCAGCACACAGTCATACAGTCTGTGGCCTTTAATATTACAAAATTTGTGTTGGTCATTATTAACGCTAAGTGAATGGGAGGAGGAGGAAGAAGGGTGTGGAGGAGGGGCGGAGGAGGGGGAGGTGTGAGGTGGAAGAGAGGAAGAGGAGGAAGGGTGAGGAGGAAGAGGAGCAAGAGGGATGTGGAGGGGTGAGGAGGAGGAGGGGTGAGGAGGAGGAAGAGGCGTCTCTCTCTCTCTCTCTCTCTCTCTCTCTCTCTCACTCTCTCTCTCTCACGACCATGTAAATTGAAATCGTTGTCTTTTTTCGTTCATTAGTTTGATCCAGCGGGAACGAGAGCACCTCCAGCCGTATACAACGACCAATGTAAAAAAAAAATGAGATAATTACCTGCCAATTAAAGCTATTTCTAAAACTATTTCGTCGAAAAGTATGAAATTATTATTAATTTTTGGGGACCGAAATTCCCTTTGAGTGAGGAGAGACGTGGGGAGGGTGGGGGAAGAGGTGGAGGGGAGGTGGGGGAGGTGGGGGGAGGTGGGGGGTGGGGGAAGAGGTGGGGGGGAGGTGCGGGGGGAGGTGGGGGTTAGGTGCGGGGGGGAGGTGGAAGAAGTAGGAGGTTAATCACGGTCATATTTTAGCCATAGGTAAAAAAAAAACAATATATTACCCAATTTTATTTTTATTAAACATAGAAAATAAAATAAGCATTCCTTAATTGGTTATTATATTGGCTATACAAAAATATATACGTACGAATTTTAGATAGAACTCAAATGAAATGCTATTTATGACCTTGACCTTTGACCTATTGGCCCTAAAACCACAAAGGCTCTAGAGGAGGTCATGATAGATATGTAAAGTCGACCCAAAATAGTTCCCAAGCGCTCTGAGGGTCACACAATACAGTACAAGAAAACCAACGAGAAACCTAAGTTCTTTTGTAAATTAAATTACTTATTTCCACTTACCATAAAGACGAGAGCAACATGTTATTACGAGTTATTGAGAGGCATTTACCAACCAGGCATACCAACCATTCTGTGATGACACGAGCCACAGTGTTAATTCTGAAATCTGTCGTGACCAGCTGTTGAGACGTTTTTTATGCCGACTGTATTTTTACAATTTTGTGTGAGGCAATATGACAACAGGAGTCGCGGTGTTCGTTTTGAAATTCATCGGACACTTCCGTAAAGATGATTTTTTGGTGTGTGTACAAAACAAAACTCGTGTCGCGGTTTTGTCCGAAGATTAAATATAACTCGTGAAACATTATGAGAGCCCCGCCCCCTACCACACGGCAGAGCGCACCAAAAGTTCGGCCCTTCAGCATATGTTTTCAGCAAATTTCACGACACGACTTTTGTCTTTCATTGTACACTGTTTAAATTTTGTACAGTTCACGCCACTCATAAGCCACACAAAATGGCGCCCTCGAAATTCCTAAGCCAGCAACTTGGCTGGGTCCCCCCCCCCCCTAACCTCCAGAGACACTCAAGCCAGGTAATTAATCGATGGTCATCAAAGGTGTAAAGTTAACGCTTACCCCTGAACACGTTAGCATGGATAAGTTTTGAGAATAAAGAACGAAAATATGATTTTAAAGTTGTTTATCCATTCTACCGTGTTCAAGGTACTAAGTGTCGACTGTACATGTATTCTTAACCCACGGGTTGAGGAAGGCCTATACCGAGATTAAGTATCAAAATTTCAAACTGCAGTGAATGTTAGACCAATTAATTATAATAGTTTCAACATTATGACCACAGATCCTTAATCCAACGTCACTTCCCTAGCTAACAAGTTCGACGAGCTGGCAACTACAGTCAGGTCAGCCGCCGCGAGCGTCGTTGCCATATGTGAGGCTTGGCAAATTGTGCCTGAAACGTGTCATATTGAGGGATATCAACTCTTTCATCACCTTCGTTCACATAGACGTGGAGGGGGCGTTGCCCTCTTCTGTCAAGATGACCTACACCCGTCACGCCTGGATGTTCAAGTCCCAGCAGATGTGGAAGCATTATGGGTACGTGTCGTGCTACGGGCCCTCCCGCGCAACACTGCTTCCATCATAATCTGTGTGGCATACCATCCGCCTCGATCACCCACCAGAGACACTCTTATCAATCATCTCATCACCACCTCAGACCACCTCAGAGTTAGGTACCCATGTGCCAAGTTAGTATTATGTGGGGATTTAAATGAAATTGACACCACTGATATCCAGGACCAGCTATCACTATCACAAGTCGTGACCTTCCCCACACACGGTCAAAATACCCTTGACCTTATCTTAACTGACTTAGCGGACCAGTACCAACCACCTCAACCAATGCCTCCTATCGGGTGTAGCACACACTTATCAGTGCTCTGGTCCCCGGCTGCCACTCCCACTCAAGTACAGAGACCCTACATCAAGACCTACAGGCCGATTACTGACTCTGCAGTGCGCCTCTTCGGGCAGTGGATAGTTCACCATCCCTGGACTGAAGTACTTAGCGTGGATGACGTGGAAACCAAATGGATAAATTATACCAACACCACCACGGAAGCTCACCACCACTTCTTCCCCGAGAAGTCCGTCAGATCTCACCCAGCTGACTTGCCCTGGATCACACCTCGGATCAAAAGACTTATGCAACAGAGAGACAGAGCCTTTCATCTCAATGACCACATCCGCTACAGGTCCCTTCGCAACCGAGTCATCCGCGAAATACGCACTGCAAAGAAGTCCCACTACCCAACCAAATTACAACACCTGAAGCAGACCAACATCAGTCAATGGTATGGTAAGCTTAAAGAACTCTGTGGACTAAACAATAAGACACACCCCCTCCCCTTCCTTAGCCATCTCACTAATGTTGACGCAGCTGAACAAACAAATAACCATTTCGCTACAAAAGGCCAGACGCTCCCCCGGCTTGACACAACCACTCTCCCTGCTTACCTACCAGCCCCCCTTCCCACTGACTTAGTAGAAGAATTTGAAGTAGCAAAACGTCTGAACAAACTAAAATTAAAACGCTCTACCACCCCCATTGACTTACCAATGAAACTCTACAAGGAGTTCTCCCCGGAGCTTGCTAAACCCCTATGCTCCATCATCAATGCTTCTCTCAGTCAAGCCAGATGCCCAGCTGACTGGAAGACCTCTTATGTATCACCAGTGCCCAAGTCAACCAGCCCACAATCCTTAAATCAGCTAAGACCTATTGCAATCACCCCAATACCCAGCCTAATCTGTGAAAGTTTTGTGTTCGACTGGGCTTATGCTGATATTGCAGGAGTCGTAGACCCTCAGCAATTTGGCAACATGAAAACTTCCTCCACCACTCACTGTCTTGTCAGCTTTCTCGATTACATATACCGCCATCTCGAGAAACGAAAAACGTCTGTAGCTGTCGCCTTCATTGATTTCACTAAAGCGTTCGACCTAGTCGACCACAATATAATCATCAACAAAGCTATTGACCTCGGGCTTCGGAGAAGTCTTATACCATGGCTTACGGACTTCCTCAGTGACCGACGCCAAGCTGTACGCTTCCGAGGGGCTGTCTCCACCTTTCAGTCACTCACCTGTGGCGTCCCCCGAGGCACCAAGATGGGACCACTCTGCTTCCTTATGCTCATCAATGATGCCCTAAGAGAAACCCCTGCTCGCTGGAAATATGTCGACGACTCCACCATTGGGATCAGCGTCAACAATTCTGCTCCCAACTATACCGCCCTTCAGGATTTATTGAACAGTCTCCAAAACTGGGCCACCAACAACCATGTCACCATCAACCATACCAAGACCATGGTTATGCACATCAACCTCTCCTCCGACATTGTCCCACCTCCTTCCATTACTCTAGGTCCGAACACAATCCAGGATGTAGATTCCACGAAGCTCCTCGGCGTCACCATAGACAACAAACTAAATTGGAAACCACACGTCATTGAAGTTATCAAATCCTCCAGTTTCCGTCTCCACCTCCTCCGCCGACTCAAGTCCCTCGGAGTTCCTGCACACGAGCTCCTCAGTGTTTACACAACATTCATACTTCCCAAGCTCACCTATGCCTCCCCCACCTGGTCTTCCTCCCTAAATGCCACACAACGTAAACACCTAGAAAAAGTGCAAAAGAGGGCATGCAAGATTATTCTCTCCCCTTCCTACTCCACATATCAAGAAGCGCTCAACACACTGACCCTTTCGACTCTCACTGACCATCACCACGACCTCATCTGCAAATTTGGTAAGAAGCTTCTACACCATCCCCGACACCGGCTCCTACTACCACCTGAGATCCCTAGTCCGAGAATTGCTGTTCGACACCACAACCGCATCCAGCCCATACGTGCACGAACTGATCGCTATAAGAACAGCCCAGTCCCAACCATTGTAAAAATTATCAATAACTTGTAATAAATCAGTGTATTCACTCCCAGTAAACACTACTCCTTGCACTGTCACTATGTTGAAATGAACTGTAGTTTGAGCTTTTCCCCATCTAGTTATTATATGTCTTATTTGTGTCACTTATGTTACTTGTATATTATTTGTAATTCGTAACCCATTCCCCAAATATGTAACTGTATATTTTCAGCCTTCTGGCTGCCAAGCTCTTTCAATAAACCGTTACTTATTATTATTATTATTATTATTACTATAGAGAGATTTTGAGGAATTTTTTTTCCAATTTTTTCAAAAAATGAAAGTCATATCGTATCCCTCCGACGATCATAGCAACATAAACAACGGCAATAGAAGCCACACAAAAACAGCAGCAGAAACAGTAGCAGCAACAGTAGCAACAACAGAAACAACAGCAGCAGAAACAGTAGCAGCAACAGTAGCAACAACAGAAACAACAGCAGCAGAAACAGTAGCAGCAACAGTAGCAACAACAGAAACAACAGCAGCAGAAACAGTAGCAGCAACAGTAGCAACAACAGAAACAACAGCAGCAGCAGAAGGTAAGCAGTATGGCAGGAGCTAGGAGGGAGGGGAGGAAGAACCTAAGAGCCTTCTATATTAGCATGTCAAAGGTCAGGTGTGAGTCTCCAAGGAATACAAAGTAGGAGGCTGTTTCATCTTGCACACCAAACATCATACTCATCTTCAATTTGATAAAACATGAGTTAGAGATTCAGTTAAACATACAGAATACATAATCTCCCCCCCCCCCCCCCGCCTCCCTGCTACCTCGTCACTCCATATCCTCCCATCCCCTTCTCTCCCCTCTATCCCACCCTCCTACCACCCTACCTAACCTAGTCCTATCTAGATTAAGTTGTCGATGGCTTACAACAATGTGTGTCTTGTTATTACGTGAGGATAAATAATCAAACGAGTGTTTCATCTATCACATTAGGCCTGTTTTACAATCATCTTTTACAATGGGTTAGGTTATGGGTAGGTTAGGGGTAGGTTAGGTTAGGGGTAGGTTAGGTTAGGGGTAGGTTAGGTTGGGGGTAGGTTAGGTTGGGGGTAGGGTAGGTTAGGGGTAGGTTAGGGGTAGGTTAGGTCTGGGGTAGGTTAGGTTGGGGGTAGGGTAGGTTAGGGGTAGGTTAGGGGTAGGTTAGGTCTGGGGTAGGTTAGGTTGGGGGTAGGTTAGGTTGGGGGTAGGTTAGGTTGGGGGTAGGTTAAGTTAGGGTTGGGTTAGGTTATGGGTAGGTTAGGTTGGGGGTAGGTTAGGTTGGGGGTAGGTTAGGTTGGGGGTAGGTTAGGTTGGGGGTAGGTTTGGATGGGGGTAGGTTAAGTTAGGGTTGGGTTAGGTTAGGGGTAGGTTAAGTTAGGGGTAGGTTTGACCCATCCTTCGTGCGAGTGGAAGGAACTTCTTGAAACTTGGTGAAGACATCCCTTTTCCCCCGTCATACTAAGAAGTTGAATAAGTTTAATAATAAGCTGGACCCTTAACATTACCCATGAGGGGGGGAGTTGTATTAAGGGTGTTCGGGGACATATCGCGTGTTGGACCATTGTTTATTACCAACACGCGGCGTCTAGTTAGTAAATAAGATGATCTGAAATATAATACTGTGTAGTCTTAAGCTCCTCACCTGACACCACCCTCACGACAGCTTCTCCTCCTACAAGACGGTGGTTATCTCGAGGATGAAAACACCACCAAACATGACATAAACGGGCGTGAATCCTCCATGTTAAGGCGTATTATTGAGCCTTAAGGGACGACGTGGCATAGTACTATCTTGCCTGAGCGTGGTAGAGTAAAACATTAAGGCACTTGCAGCTCGCGAGGCAAAATGTCTGAGTCATGAATATGGTAATGAAACCTGCCTCATTTTTTCCCCCTGTTGACAATACGTGAGTGGCGGTGTGGCGGCTGACGGTGGCCTCACTCCTGTGTTTTTTTTTGTGTGTGTTTTTTTGTATTGGTTCTAATTAACTGACGTAACTCTGGAGCTGGTTTGGTGGGGTAGAAGGTTCGACTTGTAGACCAAAGATCCCGGGTTCGTTTCTCGACCAGAATGGAGAAGTTGGGTTCATTCCTTACACTTTAGTTCTTGTTTTCTCACCAGTATAAGTGTTGGGTTCGCTGGTCGATGGTGAAACAGTAGCTGAGTATGGTGAGTAGGCCTATGGTGATGGTATGGCTTGGTGAGTAGGCCTATGGTGATGGTATGGCTTGGTGAGAAGGCCTATGGTGATGGTATGGCTTGGTGAGTAGGCCTATGGTGATGGTATGGCTTGGTGAGTAGGCCTATGGTGAAGGTAGACTTGATGAGTATGGTAATAATTAGGAAAAAATTAATTGAGTTTTATTATCAATGTACAGTTCCCCAAAATGCCTCCTTAGCCACGGGATCGATGTGATTAGCGGCCTTTGAGCATTGAATGAGTGTATGTATGTTATCGAATGAGTGTATGTATGTTATCGAATAATGTGAATCCTCCGAGGCTTCAGTTCATATATTACATACCTCGAGGTGGATGTTGTAAATGGACACCACCGCCAGGCCAGTTATCAACGGGATCTTACATCGACTGGAGCGAGGAATAATCGGGGAGACTCCTCAAGGTGAGAGAGGCGCTATTATTGCCCTTCACAGCCATGGTATACTTAACGCTGGGATAATACTGCGAGCTGTGGTGAGCGAACCCACAGTATCGCGGTGGGTTAGGGGCCATGAAACAACTGCTGCCACACTGATTTGAAACCTTATTACTGTGTTAAACCAATGTTATTTATATATCAATAACATAACAGATCCCATGTAGACTGATATATTGTAAATTGCTGAAGCTGTTCACTTTAATATCAAGTACTAGTTGTTCAGCCACTCTTCATAAATAAGACAAATCGTGAACAACATGAATTAGTATATTGTGAATCCCAGTATGAATGAATCTCCATTAGTATAACGACGTCATGGTGATATGTCTGTTTTGAGGCCAGTCTCAGTTATGATGTTCCTAAACGCTTCCATTTAATGTATATTTCAGTGTTATGGTAATCATCAGTCAGTAGCTTGCTTACAGATGTCTTGCTCCTACCCAGCCCGAGACACACATTAATATAGCTTAATAGATTTCTTGTTATATTGAAGTATCTAGTATGGCATACAAGGACGACTTTCTTCCCCAATCCCTCACCAACCTCCAGCTGTTGTTGATATGGCCAGCAGGTGTACCAACTTATGATGATCTACTGGGGATCACACCAAAACATTTCGTCTAGTGTTTATAGTTGACGAAATGTTTTAGTGGGGGGTGGGGGATGGTGGGTGGGGGGTAGGAGGAGGACTGTACATCACAAAGTCTCTCTCCCTCTCCATGTTTATCACCAAGTACAGATGCAAGAATAAGATAACAGAATTTTTACTATTGGTTCTCGAGTCAGCGATGTTGACGAAGGCGACGAGACCCTCCAGAGAGACTCTCACGGGTGGTGTCTGGCCCAACACACACACACACACACACACACACACGCATCAGAATACCTTATCATTATGTTATTCCTAAGTTGCTGTTGATTCGTGTCTTTAAGCATTCATTAATATGTCTTTTTTTATCTCTTTTTAAACTGTTATTATTTAGTGAGTATTTTGACAGTGAGGTATTTGTTTTATAATATTTTTGTGTTTTTGCGAATTTTTTTGTGTTGTATTTGTTTTTAGTTTGTTTTACCACGTGGATAGACTTTGTTTTATCCCATTGTTTTTGTTTGCTTCATAACTACCAAACCACCGTGACTGCAAAAAGAAATGGGTAAACGCCAGGCGATGGAAGGTGTAAACGCCAGGAGATAGGGAGGATTTCTCTTACTGGCGTTGTGTTTATGATACGTCGCGCCATTGAGCCAGTTCGCGGCTCTTTCCCTGGCTACAGCATCACCTCCTCCGTCACCTGTACTGCTGGAGCAACACCTCGACCCACACACGCCTCCTCTCACAGCACTCGAGTGTGAGGGAGTGTGTCTGTGTAAGGTGTAGGTAAGAGTGAGTGTGTGTGTGTGTGTATGTATGTGTGTAATAAATAATAATAATAATAATTAACGGTTTATTGAAAGAGCTTGGCAGCCAGAAGGCTGAAAATATACAGTTACATGTGTGTGTGTGTGTGTGTGTGTGTGTGTGTGTGTCCTCTATACAAATATATGCTCATATTTATATATACTGTATAAATACATATGTATCTGCATGGAGAGAGAGAGAGGGGGGGGGGAGGATATAGATGAGGGGAGAAAGAGGGGGAATGGGGGAAGAAACAGAGCAAGGGAGCAAGGGAGGGGAGAAAGAGAGAAACAGACAAAGACATATGGAGAGAGGGAGAGGGAGGGAGGGAGGGAAAGAGAGGGAGAGAGAGGGAGAGAGAGGGAGGTAACGCATCACTTAGGAAGGAAAGGCCCTGTTATATTTCTCTATCTCACTACAGTACCAGCAGGTCTTCGTTAACCCACTACAGCATCTACAAGTGTGTCTTAATCATCCTCAAGTGTTTCCTCTTTGACTCACTGAGGTCAACATACACCATCATACACCTCCTCTCAACTACCACTGACCTTGTTAACACGTTACTTATAACTACTTAATCGATCTCCTTAAATTATTCAAGTTAACTATAAACCTAATCACTCAAGGTTAATATTTACAGGAAAAAACTGATTTCGTTATCTAAATGCCCCAACTACTGTACCGTAACCACCTGCCTCCCCCCCTCCCCCCCCCCCCCTTTCACTAACAAGACGCCTCCTCTCCTCAACAAATCGTTAAGAGGTTTGACTCACTATCAACGAATAATGAAGTCAAAAGAAACAAGCACAAAGAAATCGTCGGGCCTTACACTCCACAACCATTCATCTTCACCCCTGACAACATCGACTGAGTCCCGTGAACAACACACAATTGCAACACTATAATGGTCCTTGTTTTATCCTATATAAACCCTTAATAAAACAAGGGATATATAATAACAAAGAACGGATCACCTGAAGATTAAACCCCCCCAGCTTATTTCACCTGATAATTAATTAAATGCCTTAATGATACCTGAGGAGGATCAGGTCCAAGTTAAGGTGTTTAATCATCAGTTTAATTATGTTAGGGTGGCTAATCTTCAGGTGATCTAAAATTACGTTATTGACAACTACGATTATCTCATTACAGAAATATATCTCTTCTCTCTCATAACCACAAGCTATTCCTCCTCTTATTAACAACATACAACTACAGTATTTACAAATCCATGTTATATAATTCACCCCAATAGCCAAGCACACGCGCGCACACACACAGACATACTCTCTCCCCCCCCCCCACCCCACACTGCCACCTCCCCCACACTGCCACCTCCCCTACACTACCACCTCCCCTACACTGCCACCTCCCCCACACTACCACCCCCACACTGCCACCTCCCCCACACTGCCACCTCCCCTACACTACCACCTCCCCCACACTGCCACCTCTCCCACACTGCCACCTCCCCCACACTGCCACCTCCCCCACACTGCCACCTCCCCCACACTGCCACCTCCCCCACACTGCCACCTCCCCTACACTGCCACCTCCCCCACACTGCCACCTCCCCCACACTGCCACCTCTACCACACTGCCACCTCCCCTACACTGCCACCTCCCCTACACTACCACCTCCCCTACACTGCCACCTCCCCCACACTGCCACCTCCCCTACACTGCCACCTCTCCCACACTGCCACCTCCCCCACACTGCCACCTCTACCACACTACCACCACCCCCCACTGCCACCATCCATCACACCACGAACTGTATTTGAGAACATCTTGTCTTGAGTATAATGTTCAACCTCGCCTCAGTCAACACTTCTCGCCACTCTGTCTAGCGGTGCAGTGTGGCCAGGCGAGAGTGGGATGTGGCAGTGGAGTGTGGCCAAGTGGTGGAGAGTGTGGCCAGGCGGTGGAGAGTGTGACCAGGCGGTGTAGAGTGTGGCCAGGCGAGTGGGATGTGGCAGTGGAGTGTGGCCAAGTGGTGGAGAGTGTGGCCAGGCGGTATAGAGTGTGGCCAGGCGGTGGAGTGTGTGGCCAGGCGGTTGAGTGTGTAGCCAGGAGGTGGAGAGTGTGGCCAAGCGGTGGTGAGTGGAGCCAAGCTGTAGCAAGTGTGGCCATGCGGTGATGCGTATGGCCACCCTATGATGTGTATGTGTGTGGCCAAGCGAGAAGTAACAGAACAGAGTAGCAGAGACGTCACGACGAAGCAGATAATACTCCTAAGACTGTCTACGGTTATACAGACGGGGTCCACTACCGTCTACGATAAACTACGTCTAACACCGTCAACACACACACAGTATACCTCAAAAATAGACTCCTTAACACACACACACACACACAAGGGTGGTAGAGTATCGTTGAGTTTAGTCCACTAGGGGGCGGGGGGGGGGGGGGGCGGTGGTCAGTGTCAGTCTTGTGCAATATACTGATGAGACACTGAGAGAGAGAGAGAGAGAGAGAGAGAGAGAGAGAGAGACAAGAGACACTGGTAATAAATCTCTAGCTTCACTAAATCTCACATCAAGAGAGACAGACAGACAGACAGACAGATAGACAGACGGAGACAGAGAGACAGACAGGAGTTCTCTCAATATCTGAAGCATATACAGTATGTTGGGTAGGTTAGGTTAGGTTAGGGTAAGTTAGATAAGGTTAGGTTAGGTTAGGTTATGTTATGGTAGGTTAGGTTAGGTTATGGTAGGTTAAGTTAGGTTATGGTAGGTTAGATAAACTTAAGTGTCTCCTCAGGCTAAGTTAGGTTAATATAACTTAAGTCAGGTTAAGTTTGTGATCCGAAAATTAGTCAACAGGGGAAAAAAATGAGGCAGGTTTCATCACCATATTCATGACTCAGACATTTTGCCTCGCGAGCTGCAAGTGCCTTAATGTTTTACTCTACCACGCTCAGGCAAGATAGTACTATGCCACGTCGTCCCTTAAGGCTCAATAATACGCCGTAACAGGGAGGATTCATGCCCGTTTATACCATGTAACTCAAGACTTTTTTTTTTTTTGTTTCTTTCACATACAGGTAACAGAGTCAAAGGTTTATTGTGTATGGTCACCCAAAGCTGTTAACGAGCCAATTAGGTCAAGTGATTATTCTTAAATCAGATAAATTTATTGGCACAAACTTTATCAATTTATTTTATTTTTATATTGTATTTATTAATTTATTAACTATTTCTTTCTTTTTATTTAACTTTTTTTTCTATTTTCTATCA
Source organism: Homarus gammarus (assembly GCA_958450375.1). Classification (NCBI taxonomy): domain Eukaryota; kingdom Metazoa; phylum Arthropoda; class Malacostraca; order Decapoda; family Nephropidae; genus Homarus; species Homarus gammarus. The sequence continues at coordinate 298,456 of CAUDMG010002131.1, read as the reverse complement.
ATTTGGTTTTGGTGGAACAGAGGAAAAAATAATTCAGTATTTCGCAATTTTGTGTTAAGCCAAACTACAGTATTTATATCATTGTTTTGTGCGTGTGTGTGTGTGTGTGTGTGTGTGTGTGTGTTTGTGTGTGTGTGTTTGTGTGTGTGTGTGTGTGTGTGTGTGTGTGTGTGTGTGTTTCTCACTTTCATACTCTTTCTCTCTCACTCTTCTTCTAACTCTCTCTCTCTCTCTCTCTCTCTCTCTCTCGACGGTGCTTCCCTTCCAGCGTTCAAACTCCATTTACTTACCTAACTCTCCCTTCCCTCTCCCTTCCCTCTCCCTCTCCTCTCACTCTCTTCCCCTCCTCTTCCCTCACTGCAATTTCGACGGGAGTGATATATGTACATAAAGTCTTTACCTTATACGCGTTCAAGATGATGTGTGGCGTTAATTGCCCCTCAGTACTGTACCTCTGCTGTAACCAAGTTTTGTAATCTGTACCAGTTTGTATTGAGAAGCTATTTCTGTAGCTGAAGTGAACTCTCTTGGATTAGTACAGGAAATTCTGTTTTTTTGTAGTTATTTATATTTTTGTCTTTGTAGCCTGAATCTGTAACTTTACCTGTACCTGTCTATACACCTGTACCTGTATATATACCTGCACCTGTACCTGTATATATACCTGCACCTGTACCTGTATATACACCTGCACCTGTACCTGTATCTATACCTGCACCTGTACCTGTACCTGTATCTATACCTGCACCTGTACCTGTATCTATACCTGCACCTGTACCTGTACCTGCATCTATACCTGCACCTGTACCTGTATCTACACCTGGTCTTGCACCTGTACCTGTATCTATACCTGCACCTGTACCTGTACCTGCACCTGTACCTGCACCTGTACCTGTATCTACACCTGGTCTTGCACCTGTACCTGTATCTACACCTGGTCTTGCACCTGTACCTGTATCTACACCTGGTCTTGCACCTGTACCTGTATCTACACCTGGTCTTGCACCTGCACCTGTATCTACACCTGGTCTTGCACCTGTACCTGTATCTACACCTGGTCTTGCACCTGTACCTGTATCTATACCTGGTCTTGCACCTGTACCTGTATCTATACCAGTTCTTGCACCTGTACCTGTATCTATACCAGTTCTTGCACCTGTAACTGTATCTATACCAGTTCTTGCACCAGTACCTGTATCTATACCAGTTCTTGCACCTGTACCTGTATCTATACCTGGTTCTTGCACCTGTACCTGTATCTACACCTGGTCTTGCACCTGTACCTGTATCTATACCTGTACCTGCACCTGTACCTGTATCTACACCTGGTCTTGCACCTGTACCTGTATCTACACCTGGTCTTGCACCTGTACCTGTATCTACACCTGGTCTTGCACCTGCTGGGTTTGGATTAATAAAGTTATATGAAATAGCACCCTCTAGTGTTCTCTCGCCAGACAAGAGGGGGAGAGAAGGAAGGAAAGGCCAAAATGTAGGAGAACCGAGAGACAAGGAGAACTGGAAGAACAGGGGGACGAGGAGAAGAGGAAGAGAAAAACACTGGAAGAGGAAGAGGAGGAAATGGAGAAGGGAAGAAGAGGAGGGCGGGGAGTGGAGGAGGACAGGGAGAAGAGGAGGACGGGGAGAGGAGGAGGACGAAGAGAGGATGATGACGAGGAGAGAAGAAGGAGGAAGAGGAGGAGGAGGAGTAAAGATGGAGAAAAAAAGAGAAGGGTAAGAGAACTGGAAGGTGGAGATGAGGAGAGAAAACAGAAAGACGAAGACATAACCTGGCAGAGAAAATATGAGAAATGGGGACAGAGAGAGAACGAAAACAGAGAGAAGGAGAGAAAGGAAAACAGAAAGACAGTAAACAATGAGAGAGAGAGAGAGAGAGAGAGAGAGAGAGAGAGAGAGAGAGAGAGAGAGAGAGAGAGGTTCACAAATAAGCTGTATTTTCCCGCTTGTGTGGAACCTCGAGAGCTTTTTCGATTCCGCTTCTGATTTAGTGAACACTTGGCGCAGTTACAATCCCTCTCTCTGTCGGGAGTCTCTGGATGGAGTCTTGGCCACCCCGGGGAGTCTTGGCCAACCAGGGGAGTCTTGGCCACCCCCAGGGAGTCTTGGCCACCCCTGGGAGTCTTGGCCATCCCTGGGAGTTTTACTCACCCCCGGGGAGTCTTGGCCAACCCCGGGGAGTCTTGGCCACCCCAGGAAAACTCTATTACCCAATGAGACTTTTGGAGAATACGGTAGTCATTCTAAATCCCAGGAGACTCTACCACGCCCCAGGAGACTCTACCACACCCCAGGAGGCTCTACCACAACCCAGGAGACAATGCCGTACCCCAGGAGGCTCTACCACACCCCAGGAGACGATGCCGCACCCCAGGAGGCTCTACCACAACCCAGGAGACTCTACCACAACCCAGGAGACAATGCCGCACCCCAGGAGACTCTACCACAACCCAGGAGACAATGCCGCACCCCAGGAGACTCTGGCACCCTGGTGGAGTGGACACAACTCGTGAAGGAGATTTGGCCGGGGCGGTGGACAACTGCTTATCGGGGAAACATTTGGTTGGGCAGCGTTATGGCCCACTACCGGGGACTTGTGGGATGGGCGGGGAGTGTGGGCGGGGAGGATGAGTGGGCGGGTGAGTGGGCGGGGTAGGTGGTTGGGTGGGGTAGGTGGGTGGGAGAGCAAGATTATAGGTCGTCAATAGACTGTGGATGGCGAAAGGAAGGATGGAAGTGTGTGTGTGTGAGAGAGAGAGAGAGAGAGAGAGAGAGAGAGAGAGAGAGAGAGAGAGAGAGAGAGGGAAGGGCTGTGGGGTGAGAAAAATAACACCACCATATATGTAAATTACACAAATGCAAAATTAAAATCCATATCCAAATCCTCAAGTCGGATTCGAGTTAAAAACGACAACACTAACAGCACACCGTCAACAACATGCCAGACAATTAGAGTTACACCGAGACACACTGTACAATTCTTGACCTAATTACAACGAAATGATCAACTTAAATCATTGTCATTAGTAGAGAGTTGATTAACAGGCTAAGTGAAGCGATCTAATTATCTTCTCTTTGACATTTATTCTGTTGCAGCCGATAAAGGATTTAAGACCTGTAATTACCTGTTGATTAATTATCATACCTGGCCGAGCGAGACCTGACACACACAGGTCAGGTCAGGCTGGACAGTGAAAGCGATTGTGTCCGCCGTAGAGGAGACATAGGTCAAATATTTCACCTTTTTTTATTGACTTTTTTTTTTATTCTTTTGTCTAAAATATCGAACGGAGAGAGAAATTGATCCTCCTAGCCTTTGAGAATTCCTACCTGTGTCGTAACTAAAATGCAATGGTTAGATACATACAGACACGCATCTCTCTAATTAGATACAGGTACATAAATTAGTGTAAGAACCTTTGAGAATCTAGTGAGTGAGTGAGTGAGTGAGTGAGTCCATACCGGGCCCCTTAGAATCCATCTTTGTGACTTAGATGAAGCAGTTAGAGACGACACACTGAATCTACGACCAATGAGAGGCGACCCACTGATTCTACGACCAATGAGAGATGATCCACTGAATCTACGACCAATGAGAGATGATCCACTGAATCTATGACCAATCAGAGATGATCCACTGATTCTACGACCAATGAGAGACGACCCACTGAGAATATTACCAATCAGAGACGACCCACTGAGAATATGACCAATCAGAGACGACCCGCTGAGAATATGACCAATCAGAGACGACCCACTGAGAATATGACCAATCAGACACGACCCACTGAGAATATGACCAATCAGAGACGACCCACTGAGAATATGACCAATCAGAGAGGGGAAGAGCTTCTAGGTCGACGAAGAATAGAAATTGCAACGAGTGGGTGTGTGTGTGGGTAGGGATAGGTGTGTCAGTGGGTGTGTGGATAGGTGTGGGGTGTGTGGATAAGTGGATGTGATGTGATAATGTGAATATGAGAGACAGACAGACAGAGACAGACAGACAGACAGACAGACAGACAGACAGACAGACTAATAACCATCAACACTACTAACAACCTTCGCTAATGTTGCCCTCTTATTACTTTATCCTCCGCTTCCTCTAATTATCTTTCTTTTAGTAGAAGACGAAAGAGGAGGAGGAGATGGAGGTGGAGGAAGGGAGGAGATGAAGGAAGAGGAGGAGATGGAGGAAGAGGAGGAGATGGAGGAAGAGGAGGAGATGGAGGAAGAGGAGGAGATGGAGGTGGAGGAAGGGAGGAGGTGGAGGAAGAGGAGGAGATGGAGGTGGAGGAAGAAGTGTAAGGAGGAGAAGAGAAAGATGGAGGGAGAAGGAAGAGGAAGAGGGAGAAGAGGAAGGATTAAAGAAGGCGGATGAGCAATAAAAATTATCAAAAGGAAGAGAATAAAAGCAAGAATACACACACACGCACACACACACACACACACACGCACACACACACACCAAACAACTATTGATTCATATTAACACTTGTTTGTGTTCTTGTTGTTCCCCGCCTCAACAGCTTCCACAAATTGCTTCTCGTTTGTCTGTCTCTTCCCGTTTGTGTGTGTGTGTGTGTGTGTGTGTGTGTGTGTGTGTGTGTGTGTGTGTGTGTGTTGTATAACTAAAAAAAACGAAAAAACTAAAAAAAAAAATAAAACTTGGTGATTAAAGTTTATTCCTTTGTTTTAAAATACCAGAACAAAAACAAAAACCAAGTGTATTAAAAAAACACAACGAAACAAATAAACAACAGATAAATAAAAAAAAAAAACAGCAAAAAAACACAGAAGACGTCTCCACTCTCTTTCCTGTATTAAAAAAAGTCATAAAAAAGTCGTGGGCTATTTTGGAAAACTCAAAATTGGTCACAAAAACTTGGAAATGTTGAAGGATCTTGTGTCGTATGGAAATGTGGGAGGGGACATATACATTACATACTGTATATGTACTTTATCTATGTATATATGTTCGGTTTATGGCGGGAGTGTGTGAGCCGAGTCGTGAGGGAGAAGTAGACGGGGGTGAGGAAAGGAGGGAGACAGGGAGGAGAAAGGGAGAGAGCGAAGGGAAACACTAAGGGAGGGAAGGTGGAGGTAGGTAGGGAGGAATGGAAGATGATAGGTAGATAATTACGAAGGGAGGTAGGGAAGGAGGAGGAAGGAAGGAAGGAAGGAAGGATGAGGTATATACTGTAGGTAGGAAGCTAGGGAGGGAGGAGGTAGGTAGGTAGGGAGGGAGGGGAGAGAATTTACCTTGACAAAAACACAGGAACCAATTTTCGTAAAACAAAGTTGTACAGTTAGGTTAGGTTAGGTTCGCAGCTTACACCAGCAGTGACTGTTGGAGACGAGAGTAGCGACTGTAGAAGGTATCAGCCTACAGGAGGAAGTGAAGGTGTTAGGAGTTACTACATAAAAGTTAAGAATTTATTTTCATCATAAATGTTGGTGAAATATCTACCGACCTTCTACATATATACAGTCGATAAACATACATGCATATCCATAGCTATATATACATACATAACATACATAAATACATAACATAAATACATCTATACATACATACATATACAGTGGAGAGAAAGACTGAATACTTTACAACAGCTCTCTCTCTCTCTCTCTCTCTCTCTCACGTTCACACTACCGCAGCTTGTCAACAATTTTTCAGATCAAATTTGTAAGCAATGAATGTCAAGCACCAACCTTTGAGAACCCATCCTGTCTTCGTACCATTAATGAACCAGTACGAATCTCTGTGAACCTTAACTTCAAACCGCCAGTAACATGACCAACCCACCCATCGACCCACCCAACCACCCACCCACCCAGTAAGCAAAGTGACAGAGTTTATTTTCAGTGCCCCAAATTAAAGTCACACTTACTGGAACCAATTTGACTTTTTAATATGACAGCTAACGAGGTAAAACCGCAGTTTAGCCAATCGAGAAATTTGTCTCCGGGTTTCAATTGCATCCTCCTAGTAGTTACCAAGAAGTGAGTGTGTGTGTGTGTGTGTGTGTGTGTGTTTCCTCGACTTGGGTGTTATTTCCGTGGACTGCACAAAAAATGGAAAATAAGACTTAGATCAACATAAATAAGAAGGGAGGGGGCGTCTGGCGGCTAGTTATGGTCCAAGTGACGGATTTTTTATACCAATTACATTTTAAGTTTGAAAAGGTGGTAAAAATTTAACGTCATTTTATAATTAAGTAGGAATAGGCCGCTAGTAAAAGGTGTCACTAGAAAACTCCGAAAACTTTAAAAAAAAAAAAGATAGTTATTTGCTTATTGATAATTTGTTTTCAAGAATTTAGAAAATGTAGCGAATTTCCATTTTAGGCGAAGTGTGGCGGACCCCAATATGACCAGTAAACACTTGATTATGAGACACAGGAGTGAGGGTGTGGATGTTCCTGTCTTCAATGATAGTGAGCCCTTAGTCACTTGGTGCCAGCCCCCTTAATACTTCATCAGGTCAGCCCCCAGCCCTGCAAGGTACAAGGGCAGGGGGGAAGGGGGGGTGTCGAGCCGCTGAGGTGGGAGGATAACACCTGATATATTCAGTTAGTTCATCTGAAATAATAAGATTCTACTTATAAAATAATTTTCCATTTCCACACACACACAGTGGACTACTGCACCACCCTCGCCATCGCCACCTCCTGCCACCTGCAGCCCCCCACCCGCCTCGCGCAGTCCACCACTGCAACAAAATTCAGCCCATAAGAGCCCGCACCGATAGATGTAAGAACAGCACCATCCCATCTATTGTTAAAATAATAACAACTCCTGATTTATGTACTGTACAGCCCTGTAAATGTATTCAATGCATATTATATCATTATGTCTAAATCAAATGTAAGTCTGTATATTTTCAGCCACCGACTGCAACTCTATTAATAAACCGTTTATTATTATTATTATTATTATTATTATTATTATTATTATTACACACACACACACACACACACACACACACACACAATATATGTGGAGGGATTTATAAATGAAGGAGGAGGATGATAAGAGTGAGTCACAACACTTCAGGTAATGTTAAGAGACGAGAATGTTGAGAAGATCAGGATGAAATACACAGACAAAATGAAAACATTGAAAGAGCAACTTGCAGCTCAACAAGGGACCAAGACTCATGAAGGTTCTGGAAGGTAATACAAATAGAGAGGAAGAAACCGTCTGCTGTGTGTGCGTGTGTGTTGAATATCTGTAATAGGAGTTCCACTTAGTATCGCACGTTAGGTCAGGTTAGTGTTAGGTAAGATTAGTGTTAGGTTAGGGTAAGTTTAGGCTAGGTTGGGTCAGGTAAGGTTAGTATTCGGCTAAGTTAGTGTAAGGTTAGGTTAGGTTAGGTTTGTGTTTGGGTAAGTTAAGTTAAGTGTGCTTTATTTTTCTGGTCGGAGGCATGTATGACCAGCTAGGATAAAGGGGCCGCGTATGACCAGCTAGGATAAAGGGACCGTGTATGACCAGCTAGGATAAAGGGGCCGTGTATGACCAGCTAGGATAAAGGGGCCGCGTATGACCAGCTAGGATAAAGGGACCGTGTATGACCAGCTAGGATAAAGGGGCCGTGTATGACCAGCTAGGATAAAGGGGCCGTGTATGACCAGCTAGGATAAAGGGGCCGTGTATGACCAGCTAGGATAAAGGGGCCGTGTATGACCAGCTAGGATAAAGGGGCCGTGTATGACCAGCTAAGATAAAGGGGCCGTGTATGACCAGCTAGGAGAAAGGGGCCGTGTATGACCAGCTGAGATAAAGGGGTCGCTGGCAAGCCCCCTACTTCTCTCTTCCTCTCACCCCCCCCCCCCCCCCATCGCCCCCTCACTTCCCTACCTTTCTCTCCATCTCACTTCCCTCTCTTTGAATCTTGACCCCTCTCACCAGTGAAAACATTATACACTAGGTACAGTTGGTGACTCAGCGGCACTACGTTTTCTTTTGAGTTTAACGAAATTCCCCTATTTTCTCCCTTTCCCAGACCCCCCTTGACGATTTCTATCCTTTTCGTCCAAGTTTCGTCTCCCTTCGTTCCCTTTGATTCCCTGGGTGAGTTTATGGCTTCAGGGGTCACACTTCTTTGCGTTGGTTCGAATCCCAGCAAGACAGGGATTGACCCGTGCTTTAGATGGACTGTCTATCTGTCTGTCTCACTCGACACTGAAAAGATCTCTTGGGGGACTTGACCACCTCCGTCCGTCCTTCTTTCTGTCTGTTCGACCTCTTCCCCCTTCCTCCTCCACGTCTGTTCGACCTGACTTCCCTTTCTTCCTTCCTTGCTTCCTTCCTTCCTTCCTTCCTTCCTTCCTTCCTCCCGAGCCTCTTGGACATGCTCTGTATATACGCATACTAAGTCCAGCCTTCACCTTTCTCTCTCCTCATCCAAAAACCTCCTTCAGAGGCTAAGTCAAGGACCTCCTCCTACAGGACACTCCTCGTGAAGGACCACCCCCCCTCTTAACACATCCTTCTTCCTACAGGACCCCACTGTAGTAAAGGATAGTCGAGAAGGATCCCTCCCTCCTAGAAACCTGATTATGTCTCGTAGGACCGTAAGTTGAGGGAGTTTAAGAGTCACAGGACGCCGAGAGTTGGGTAGTGTGTTTGCATATGTATGTGAGTGAGACTGTGATCGATACATTATTTGAAGCTTCGTCGTCATCTGGGAACGTAAAATGAGCGGCGCACTGGTTTAAAGGTATGTGTGGTTTACTGCCGTGATGGTGGTTTAGGTTGGGTTTAATGGTGTGATGGTGGTTTATGTTGGGTTAATTTAATGTAGCTGGCTTAGCACCAAAAAAATTCAACTCAACCTAACCTAATTCAACCTAACCCAACCCAATTTGATCCAACACAAACCACTTACAGTATCACAACAATTTAAATTATATGACGTTATTTTAACAAAGACAACACAGCAGACACCCCACCCCCCCTCACAACACAGCAGACCATCACCCCCTCACAACACAGCAGACCTTCACCCCCCCTCACAACACAGCAGACCATCACCTCCCTCACAACACAGCAGACACCCCACCCCCCTCACAACACAGCAGACCATCACCTCCCTCACAACACAGCAGACCATCACCCCCCTCACAACACAGCAGACCATCACCTCCCTCACAACACAGCAGACACCCCACCCCCTCACAACACAGCAGACCTTCACCCCCCTCACAACACAGCAGACACCCCACCGCCTCACAACACAGCAGACACCCCACCCCCTCACAACACAGCAGACCATCACCTCCCTCACAACACAGCAGACACCCCACCCCCTCACAACACAGCAGACACCCCACCCCCTCACAACACAGCAGACCTTCACCCCCCTCACAACACAGCAGACACCCCACCGCCTCACAACACAGCAGACACCCCACCCCCTCACAACACAGCAGACCATCACCTCCCTCGCAACACAGCAGACACCCCACCCCCTCACAACACAGCAGACCATCACCTCCCTCACAACACAGCAGACACCCCACCCCCTCACAACACAGCAGACCTTCACCCCCCTCACAACACAGCAGACACCCCACCCCCTCACAACACAGCAGACCATCACCCCCCTCACAACACAGCAGACCATCACCTCCCTCACAACACAGCAGACACCCCACCCCCTCACAACACAGCAGACCTTCACCCCCCTCACAACACAGCAGACCATCACCCCCTCACAACACAGCAGACCTTCACCCCCCTCACAACACAGCAGACCATCACCCCCTCACAACACAGCAGACCTTCACCCCCCTCACAACACAGCAGACCATCACCCCCTCACAACACAGCAGACCTTCACCCCCCTCACAACACAGCAGACACCCCACCCCCCTCACAACACAGCAGACCATCACCCCCCTCACAACACAGCAGACCATCACCCCCCTCACAACACAGCAGACCACCACTCCCTCACAACACAGCAGACCTTCACCCCCCTCACAACACAGCAGACCATCACCTCCCTCACAACACAGCAGACCTTCACCCCCCTCACAACACAGCAGACCATCACCCCCTCACAACACAGCAGACCATCACCTCCCTCACAACACAGCAGACCATCACCCCCCTCACAACACAGCAGACACCCCACCCCCTCACAACACAGCAGACACCCCACCCCCTCACAACACAGCAGACACCCCACCCCCCTCACAACACAGCAGTCACACCACCCCCCTCACAACACAGCAGACACCCCACCCCCCCCTCACAACACAGCAGACCTTCACCCCCCTCACAACACAGCAGACCATCACCCCCTCACAACACAGCAGACACCCCACCCCCCCCTCACAACACAGCAGACACCCCACCCCCCTCACAACACATTGTTAACCCAGGAAACTAACTGACTACCATTGGCTTTGTAACACATAAGTAAACCTATTGACGTGACTCTAAAAACCATAGCTAATCGAAAATTTTTATTCTAGTGATTCCTAAAATTATTGTTTCTGTTGTTTTAACCTCAATTTAAAACAGTGAATGAAACTAAACGAGAAAAACACATACATAAAGAAATAATGTGAAGTAAAAAAAAATATAGTGAAGTATAAATAAACATGTAATTATTTAGCCCCCAGTATAAGCAAAGCATTGTAAAGTTACCGCTTGAGAGATCCTGAACCAAACAAACAGATAACCTTCCTGTTATACTCTACCAACAAGACTGATATACAAATCCTCATTTTTATGCTTATACGAAAATATATGCGACTATGTATATACCCGTACCTTCTATACATGTATGCGAGAATACATGTATATGCTCTTAAGTTGGTACCATAGCGTATGTATTTATAATTGGGTGATTATACCCCCACCCCCCCCTCTCTCAGAATATGATCATTACCACCATACCATAACCAACGCACTATTTCAGGGCCATCCTCACCACCCGGCCACTTGCCCGCCCGCCCGCCCACCCACCCATGGCGCCTCTCGTAACAGCTCAAGACCCTGGAGGACCATACAGAGCTCTTACTAATTTCCACGTACACTTTGGAAAAACTGACCGTGAATAAAGCCATTAACCTAAACTGTGCTGACTTGACCTGACTTGACCTGACTTGACCTAACCTGAGCTGAGCTGACTTGACCTATCCTGAGCTGAGCTGACTTGACCTATCCTGAGCTGAGCTGACTTGACCTAACCTAAACTGTGCTGACTTGACCTATCCTGAGCTGAGCTAACTTGACCTAACCTAAACTGTGCTGACTAGACCTGACTTAAAATGAGCTAACTTGACCTAACCTAACCTGAACTGAGCTGACTGACCTAAACTGAGCTAACCTAACCTAATCTAAACTGAGCTAACTTGACCTGACTTAAACTGTGTTGACTTGATCTGACTTAAAATGAGCTGACTTAACCTAACCTGAGCTGAGCTGACTTGACCTAACCTAAACTGTGCTGACTTAAGCTACCCTGAGCTAACCTGACCTAACCTAACCTGACCGAACCTAACCTAACCGAAGTATGTGTACATATGTATCAGAATCTGTATAAATCATATTATCTATCCCTCTCCCCACCTATCCACCCACCTATCTATCCACCCATCTGTCTATCTACCCCCTGAGCCATACCCTTAAATTAATCATCAATAAATCACACACATAAATCACATACATAAATCACTTACAAATATAACACCTAAAAACCACAACATATCTCTTACTTGACCTCCTAGTTGGTTATGTCGGGGGGGGGGGGAGGGAGGGGGGCTGAGTATATCCTGGTATATCCACACAGTATATCATGGTCCCAGTATATATCCCAACTTGGTTTCGTAAGTCCCTCCGGTATATCTTATACGAGTTGCTATAGAGATTCGTTCGTCTCTCTGAAAGGTATATCTGAGTGGTAAATGGTATAACAGCGTGGTATATCAGTGTTGTGTAATGGAGTGTGTCTACAATGTAAAGGTATACCCATATAGTATACTAGTACACTAAAGTATGATACATTTACTTGGTATACCACTCAATGTATTTTCAGTATCACACACACACACACACTATACTGGCCAAACAGCCAAGCCAAGCCGATATTGTCAAGAACCTGTGGGCACTTTGAACTGATAGGCCGAGACGCGTGGTACATCCTGACACAAAGACGAGTGCGGCCTTTATAAAATCAGTTTGTGTTGGAATTTTGTGGAGAGGTGTAGTGCGTCGGTGGGAGGCAGGTGTCTGGGTGTACTGTAGCTGGTAAGCCCTTAAGTTGCCTTAGTTATGAGATACGTGGTCCCCTAAATACATGAAAGAACGATATGAATGAATAAATGACTATGATTACGTTCTTAATGCCACAACAGTCACGGTCATATAGCGTCGGAGATAATTAACATTAAAAGGTTAAACAAAAGCCAAAATAACTGAAAAGGAAAACAAACCCGGAAATAAATGACCCAAGAGAGAAGAATAAAGACATCGATAATAAAAAGAGGAGGCCACACGCAGACGGGAAGAGGCTATGGAAGAGTCATCCACGTAGAGTATGGTACACACGTCCTGGGGGCACACAACTGGCTAGGCCATTGATGGTTAAGGCAAACAGGGAGACACGGAGGACGCTGCCCTGAGGAACACCCTCATCCTGTGAGAGGGTGGCCGAGAGGGCAGTACCCACCCTCACCCTGAAGGTACGGTCACCTAGGAAGGCTCGAATAAACAAAGGCATCCGATCCCTGAGGCCAAAGGAATGTAAAACCTGCAGTATCCCGCACCGCCAGGCAGTGCCATACACCTTCTCAATGTCAAAGAAGATGACACGTGCTGTCGAGATGCACAAGCCCGACAGATGGTAAAGTCCAACCGAAAGAGTGCATCCATCGTCGAGAGGAAGACGAAAAACACACTGGGCAGTCGAGGTATGGCCACCCTTCTCCACCACCACACCAGGAGCGTGTTTACCATCCTCTTGAACAGCTCCAGCGTGCCAACTGTCAGGACTATGGGCCGGTAGTTGAGAGGAGCAGAAGCATCTTACTGGGCTTAGGGAAGGGGATGACAACGGCAGTCTTCCAAGAGGAGGAAATAAAACTATTCCTCCACATCACAGCCCCAGCAGGAACGACAGGGACTCGCTACTGAGGTGATGGATGGGGTGTCTGACCCGGGGGAGGAGTCACTACACAGGGAGGGAGCGGATCATAGTCCCATTAGGGAATAAGGGATATTGTAACACTCGACCCCACAGGACAAGAAGTCCAGCTGACGTCACTCCTGGGCCTCCAACTGGCGACGCACAGCTGGAGATCCCTGTAGTGCGACTTGACACTCCAGCGAAGACACCAGCAAGTCCGCCAGCTACCGACACACGGTCAGTGGCCTTGAGGACCAGTGGAAGGCTCAGAGTGAACTTTCCTGTTATCTTACGGATCTGCTTCTATACCCGCGACATGGGTGTTGTGGCGTTGGGCGAGGACACGAAAGAAGCAAAGGACTTACGACAGGCATCCTTAAGGACCCGACGGGCCTTGACTGTGGCGCTCTTGCATTCGCCACGATAAAAGTCAGTCTTCTGCTGACAATACCGACCATACGCCCGACGACGTTCATCACAGCCTGTCTGCCCTCCTCAGGCCACCAAGGAACCAGCCCGGAGGTCTGAGGGATGGAAAGGTCACCGGAATATTGGAGAAGGATGAAGTACTCGACAGCGCTATCAACTCCCGTGATCTCTGCAACATCCCGGTCCACCGTGGCCAGCCCCTGAAACAACACCCAGCAAGCCCTGTCCAGTCACCAGCGAGGGACGCGTGGTGACGGGAGAACGTCGGGAGAAGACAGAAGGATGGGATAATGGTCACTCCAGCAGAGATCTCCCGTAACTCTCCACGTGAAATCGAGAAGGGCGTCGGGAGAACTCAAGGAGAGATCACGTACAGAGGTTGTGTCTGCTTGGATATGGTAATGTGTGGTCACCGGTATTTAGAATACCAAAATCCAGGGCATCGACCACGGAAGCCACCATGGCTTTCCTGAAATTGGTGACAGTGTCACCCCATAGGGTGTGCCGTTCACTAAAATCACCAAGTATTAAAAACGGGGGAGGGAGTAGACGGACCATAGACAGAAGAGTCTCTCTGTCAACCGTTGAGCTAGGTGGAAAGTCGAGGGAACACAAAGTATACGTGCACCACAGGTTGAAAGAGACACCCCGTGAGGTAACTATAAAAATAGCTGCGCCCCCATGATGGCTGTGTGCCGGACCATGGAGGGAGTAGAAAGCAGAGTAACCCCTGGGGGGGGGGGGGGGACTACGAGCCACCCATGGTCTCCTGCAGACAGAAACAGACCGGCCGGAACCTGTGCAGGAGAAGTTGGAGCTCCTGCCCATAACCAACGGAGATCCCACGGAAGGAAATGGGACGTTGATATTACCTAAGGGGCTTAGAAGGGCCCTTAGACGAGAGCTTCTCAGCACCAACTATATTTTCTTGCTCTGCCTGTAAGCTGCTGGCATCGCTGAGGAGGAAGAGTGATCCGTCTTCGACGGGCCGGTCACTCGCCCCGCGAACAATGACTTGGCCGCAGGCTTGTTGGTACTGGCAGCATGAGGCCGAGAGCAAACCAACAGATCCCGGGGAAACTGAATCTTCACAGAGAACCTCGCAGGACCAGCCTCCCGTGAGGGAGCGGCCCCAGGGGCCTGTACACCAGAGTCATCCAGCAGAGAGACAGCCAGACAGCAGGGGCCACTAGGAGAGGGGGGGGTAACCGTCACAGCCGACACCGAGGGGAGGGGGATTCAGAGACCCACCAAAGGGTCCTTTAGGAGGAGGAGTCTCCTCACTCCTGGACCTTTTATGGTTCAACGAAGTACCAGAGACGGGCTCCCCGAACCTTCCAAGAGGGAGGGACAAGAAAATGGCAGGAACAGGAGCAGTGGGGGGAGAAGAACGGGGAACAGTAGAGGAAGTTTTAACATTAGGTCGAGGCAAAATAACCGCGGGACGCCGAGTGAGAAGGGAAGATAACATCGAGGCATACGGGACTCCCGGACGCACAAACCGAGAGAGCTCGACGCTTTGCCTCGGCGAAGCTCACCTCCTCCCTCTCGAGCTTGTAGCGGCATCACTCCTTAGTCGAGGCTGAGTGAGCCCCACGGCAGTTGGAACACGAGACAGGGCCGGGACAGTCCTTGCCATCATGGTCCGACACACACACTGGGAAGGCCATCCTGCAAACGGCGACATGAGCGACCAACATGCCCAAACGCCTGGCAGTGGAAGCACCGCCAAGGGTTGGGCACGTAAGGTTTCACACATCAGTAGTGCCAAATGAATGCCATTATATCCACACACACACACACAGGAGATGACCCAGGAAAATAAACGCCTCACGATAAGCCATAAAACGCTATCATGTTCTCAGTTGTTTTCAAAAGGTAAGCTGAGTGTGATCCCCCTTAACACACTCTCAACTATAACCTGTATATACTGTCTTCACCAAACCACTACCATGAACTTTAAAACTGAGGCAATAAATTAAAAAACTCAAGCGACATAAAACAAAGAGCCATTAAACTAGAAGAGTCCTCCCCTCCTCCTCCTCTTTACCCTTCAAAAGAAAGTTCGAGAGACTGAACCATGACTCAGATTCAGAAAGTTCCTAAGTTTAACCCTAGAGCCGAATGAGACGATTGATCAGAATGATTCGTTCAACTCGTGATACATTCGGGTGGATTCTCGCAAGTTCACACGTTCAATTTATATCCCTAAAAGGTGATATATTCGACTATCTATTTGGCTCAGCTTAAACCATGACAAAAGGATCGATTCTCGGTGGTCCGTATAAGTTCCCCTAAGTAGAGATACGAGACACTAACACACTGGCAACACCAAACGGAAAAGCTTTACAAATCAGTTCAGTTCCAAAGTTCAGAGTTCACGTTGCATATTGATAGCCATTTATGTCACCAACGATGAATTTTGTTTTCTTTCTATATATTTCATGTTTATCTACTTACACTTTACAGGAGAAACTTTCATGCGAGTAAAGATAATAATATTTATATACATTATGGAGGCTGGGAAGGGGGGGTCGCGTGGCCAAGTGCTTGCTGCTGCTCGCAATAACAGGGTCGCTGTATAACACAGTTGGTCGAGAACAATTTATTTCCTCGTTACTCTACTGTCAGTCCGGTGCTGGATCTTGATCACCAGTACAGCACAGTTCTGATAAACCCGTTCAGTGTATATGTTAGTTTCAGTCTTTGTATATTTTAAAACCACGCACACACACACACACACACACATGAGAAGTCCGCCAGACTACACCCAACAAACCTGCCCTGGATCACACCTCAGATCAAAAGACTTCTGCAGCAGTGAAACACAGCCTTTCATCTCATTGACAACAACCGTGAAATACCCGCTGCAAAGAAGTCTCACTACCCAACTAAGCTGCAACACCTGAAGCAGACCAACGTTAATCAGTGGTAAGGTAAGCTTAAAGAACTCTGTGGTTTAAGCAATAAGATGCACCGTGCCCCTCCTCTAAAGGTGACGCAACTGAACAAACTTATAATGATTTCGCAACTATGCTAGACGCTCCACTAAGAATTTGTAGTTTCAAGGCGATTGGACAAACTCAGGGTCAAGCGCCTCACCATTCCCAGTGACCTACCAATGAAACTCTACAATGGGTTCTCCCCGTAACTAGCCAAACCCCTCTGTTCCATCATCAATGCTTCCCTCAGCCAAGCAGGATGCCCAGCTGATTAGAAGACCTAATATGTCACCAGTGCCCAAGTCAACGAGTTCACAATCCTTAAACGAGTTACGACCCATTGCCATCACCCCAATACCCAGCCTAATCTGAAGTTTTTGTATATGACTGGGCATATGCTGACACTGCAGGAGCCAAAAATTCTCAGCTATTCGGCAACATGAAAAATTCTTCCATCAGTCACTGTCTTGTCAACGTAAGATACCTGTGGCGACCTTCCTTTGACTTCACCACTCAGCTTCCTCATCCTCATCAACGATACCCTCAATGATACTCCTGCTCGCTCGATATATGTCCACAACTCTACCGTTGGCGTCATTGTGAACAACTCAGCTACTGACTACAGCGCCCTCCAGGACACACCACCAACCATACCAAGACCATGGTTATGCACATCAACCTCTCCTCTGACCTTGTCCCACCTCCCTCCATCACACTAGGTTCCAACACGCTCCACCAGGCTCCTCGGCGTCACCAAAGATCACAAGGCTGAACAAGAAGCACACATCAGTACAACCGTCAATGTTTCCTGCCGTCTTCTCCACCTCCGTCGTATCAAGTCCCTCGGAGTTCCCGCGCCTGAGCCTCTAAGTGGTTACACATTCATACTCCCAAAGCTCACCTATGTTTCTCCTGCCTGGTCTTCCTCCTTAACATCTTTTCTACCGCGCACTCCGCCCAATGTAAACAACTTATCCCTCTCATACCGCACCCCGCACCACGACTGCACAGTACAAGAGGGGGTGTTATAATTACCCCTGCACCTACACTGTCGACTCTGAGTTCATTATTTATACCTCTACGATCACCTAAACCCAACACAGTGTACTGCCAATGATAAAAATATAAATAATGTCATTATTTTTGTACGCTTCCATCTATTATACTGTATAATATTATACTAAAATGTTCATACCTGGGAAATGGATAAATACCGACATGTGAACTATATAACATACACAGAGTACTGTTAACTTTATTTACCTTGTGAGTGGTGTCGAGTTCTTGCAGAACAGTCTTGTGTGGAGGGCCGGGGAGGGAGGCGGTGAACCACTGCTGGCCGGTAGTTTAGCATAGGTGCTGCCACGACTACTGTCTTCAGTAATGTCTATCTCTTCTTCAGGATCATAATCACTGTCATAATCCTCTAAAGAGTCACTTCAAAGTTTATCGTCACTTTCTGAGTAATTTTCAAACTCATCTTCACTATAACAGTTGTCTAATGACGCCATGACTACAGCGGATAATGCATGTCCCTCCCTGGCAGAACACAAGAGTGTACTGTGTGGCCACCGCTCCACCACCACTCCACCATCTTGACACCAACTACATAGTCAAACATCTCAGGGGTTATCTCAAAAATTTTCGAAAACAATTATAATTGGTTGAGGAAGCAGCATGAAAAATGGGTGCGGATTGTTATTGGTTGATTTTCGAGACGTTTCATTTCGGCAGTAGTTCACGAGAGTTTGTTGACGTAAGAGAAGAGTGTTGCCACCACGTGGTGTACAAAAAAAGGCCCAGACCAGACCAGACCAGACCAGACCGTGCTTACCTTCCTTCTGAAAGCATCCACTTCTTAGTGTGGTACCTACCGGGTGCAGGGGCAGACGACAGCACCTTACACTCCTCGGAGTCGCCATCACTGAGGTAACAGTAAACGATGCGTCTCAACGTACAGAGTGAACCAGACATTAACTTAGGAATCTTTGAGAATCTAAGTTTAAGTCGTGGTATTAAGTGAACCAATAAATACACTCACACACAACACCGCTTAGGAAATAAATTTTGCCTACGAACATCTGGGAATCAATCTTTGCGTCGTAATTTAATTGGGTGAGCTACGTTGTTGCATCTCCATTTACGGTTCTCGTACGGTTCTCTGATAATAATCGATCTTTATGTCGTTTCTAACACAATACATACAGTACGGTACGTTTTCACATCTACAGTTCCATGAAAAAATTGCCATACGGACCTTTAATAGATCCAGCTGTCTAAGTTGTAATCACAGAATAAAAAAATAAATAAAAGAAGAATTTATCGCACGACACGCCGAGAATCCCACGTTGCCATCACAGTGAGTGCGGAATAAGATGTTATCGAGACGAAATACTGCCGAGAGTCAGACAACTTTGGCTATAAATCTGAGGCTCCCCTTAGTACTGATCGTTGGGGGTGATTCCTAAGTTTACGCCGCGGTGGATGGGAGATGGGCAGTTTAGGGGAGAATACTGTGGAGGCTAGGACTATAGTAGGGGAGGGGGGGGGGCACTAATAAGCCCTTCTCACGTGTGTCAGAGCCAAGACTCGAAGAGTGCATAACTCTCAAATTGTGTCCTTGGTTTAGTTCCTGACTCCGGACGCTCGTGAGAAGAGTGTTTGCCTTCCTCTCGGCAATCCATTATAGATATTAATCGATAGAGAGAGAAAGGATTTCTTTAAGTCTACCCTTGAATACCAGGAAATTAAAGTGTGGTTAAGACAAAAAAAAAAACGTAATGTCTACATTTAACGGAGTAACTCTTATATTCTGTAAACTGATCAATCATAACACTGTTTATACCGTCAATTAGGCCTGGCAGTACTGTACTCCAGCCTTCAGAGAGCTGACTCCAGGGCTTCACATAAGAACATAAGGAGTCTGCAATAGACCGGTTGGCCTGTGCATGGCAGCTCCTGTCGAGTTACAACCACTCTCAATCATCCATGAATCTATCCAGCCTCCTTTTAAGACTTTCCAGCGTTCCAGCACTTACTACAAAGTTGCTAAGCTTGTTCCATTCGTCCACCACCCTATTTGTGAACCAGTTCCTTCCTATCTCCTTCCTAAGCTTAAACTTATCCAACTTAAATCCGTTGCTACGAGTCCTATCCTGCTCGGATATTATAAGAACTTTATCTATATCACCTTTATTGATTCCTTACACCCACTTAAATACTTCTATCATATCTTCCCGCACTCTTCGTCTTTCTAGGGAATGCAAGTTTAGTTTCTTTAACCTATCCTGATATGGAAGGTTTCTAAGTCCCGGAATCATTTTCGTCATTCTTCGCTGCACCGACTCCAGTGAATTGATATCCATTCTATAATAAGGGCACCAGAACTGAACCGCATAATCGAGGTGCGGCCTGACTAGCGCAAGATATAGTTGCAATAAGACTTCTGCACTCTTATTACTTACAATTCTAGATATAAAACCTAATACTCTGTTTGCCTTATTTCGAACATTAACGCACTGTTTTCTAGGCCGTAGGTCAGGGCTTGCAAGTACCCCTAAGTCTCTTTCACAAGTCGACTTCTCTAGGTTGATGTTGTTAAGGCTGTATACATTGACAGTATTTGTTCTTCCAATATTCAGTACGTTGCACTTGCTGGTGTTGAATTTCATTTGCCATTTTTCTGACCACCCCTGCAGTTTATTTAAATTCTCCTGTAGTGCATTTGCATCCTGCCCTGAATTAATCTGCCGCCCTATTTTGGTGTCATCCGCAAACTTGCTTATGTCACTGCTGATCCCAGCATCTAGATCGTTTAGCGCCACTTCAGTTCTGGGAAAACTGTGGGAACAAACCTGACCAGCCCCGTATCCGCCTGCGTCTCCGTTTCCGTCTTGTCCCCGTCTCCTGCTCCTCCCCGTCTCTATCCCGGTTCTGTCTGTTTCCTTCTTCACGGACAGTCCTTATATAAACAATATGTGTTCCTGCACCTCCTAGCAAGTCCCGGATGTAAACAAGACCTACAGCTTCATCGAGGTAGTATATCATTGGTTAAATCTATCTGTACCTGTAGAGTCCCACCAATAAGACTCATGAGTACAGTATTACCAACGTGTATTATTGTTACACAGATTACCATACAGTAATTCACCCTTAAAAAACATAGTTATTGTTGTTGTTCTTAGTTGTTGGTATTGCTGTTGTTATTTTAATGTTGTTGTAAATTACTTCTATAATGTTTATCTCTCAGACCAAAGCATCCAGGCCAGTAGTATAGCATAGACCTAGCAGTAACCAGGGGAGCACGGAGGTTGACACACCCTACAGTGACTACGGTGAGACAAAGACCTGACCCAAAGGAGGTCAAGGTCACAAAGGAAACCAGAATTCTCACCGCCACTCGATTAGCTTAACCCGGCGTCATGACCTTGTTAATTCAAGGAATTGCTATCCAGCCAGCGCTTCTGTTACCTGACTTAACAGTCGGTCTAGACACACCCAGATTAGTGTTAATTAAGAGAGGTCGTCAGCCGGCTGGAGATCTCCAATACACAAGGCCCTGCAGCTCCTTTCACGATGATTGTTCTTATAACCGTGAAGGGCCAGCAACACACGTCCCCACTCCCGCTCGTCGTCTCATCGAAGAAGTCGTCACTAAGTGCAGCGAGGTCTCAGCCCAGTCCATTGACGGTGTGCTACCCTCTCATCGTGTCATAGTAAGTCCTGGCTGTGTAGACGGTAGTTGTGCGGTGATCCTGAACCTCCCCAACGATCGACAGTTAGTTGTTAAGTTATGGGAATATTTCATAGTCTATCATACATTGTGTACGAACCCCCATTAATCCCCCCGATTGATCTAGTAAAATAAGCCTGCAACACTCATTGGTGTTTCATATACTGCACTTGTACTGAGCCTGTGTTGATATGGTGGCCGGTAATAAAGTCACAGGAAAAAGTCACAATTTTGGCTAGGAAAAAAATTCACAGGAAAAAGAGTCACAATTAATTTATGGTGGCCGGTTAGGTTAGGTTCTGCATATTCCTTTACTGAAACTGATTGACATATTAACCTTAAAAAATGTGAGAATTCGATAGTTAACTTTTCTTTTTTTCCTGTGACTTTTTTTCCTGTGACTTTTTTACCTGGATTCGTTATTATACAGTATTCTTCACCCCCTCGAGTCACCCTACCCACTTCCCTCACTATACAACACTACTGCTATAACTCCTACCTCACCTCTTCATATGTTAACCTCATTATACTTCTGTTGTTACTTTGGTTATTTTTGTTTTTAAGTTGTTCCTGGAGTTGTTGATTTGTTTGTTGTTGCTTACAGTTGTTTATGTTGTAATTACTCATTTTCTTGCTCTTTTTAATGTTGTTATTGTTGATGGCCTCGTCTCGATAATACAAAAAACAGGAAGGAAGTAGATGGATAAAATTCAAGAAAATGGATCAGAGGGAAATTTGGAGGACAGACTATTTTCCTTTTCTATTTTTTCTTTTTTTTTCAAATAGGTGATGAAGGGAGAATCCCTCTAGACAGTCGCCCCGGACCACCAGCTGCAAGTGACGACCTCCCAGCTCACTCCTGATTGGCCTCTCACTCTTCTCTCTCTCTATATATGTAATAATAATAACAATAATAAACGGTTTATTAATAGAGTTGCAGCCGGTGGCTGAAAATATACAAACTTACATTTGAATTAGACATAATGATATGCATTCGATACATTTACAGGGCTGTACAGTACATAAATCAGGAGTTGTTTATTATTTTAACAATAGATGGGATGGTGCTGTTCTTATATCTATCAGTGCGGGCTCTTATGGGCTGAATTTCGTTGTAGTGGCGGACTGCGCGAGGTGGGTGGGGGACTGCCGGTGGCAGGAGGTGACGATGACGAGGATGGTGCAGTAGTCCACTGCCAAACCTTGCTAGTGCTTGGTGGTGGAGGTCACTGAGGGATGGCATTACCAGGGTGGAGAGAGCGTTGGTGTAGCCGGAGTAGTCTGCGCCGAGCATGATTCTGCAGGCCCTTTTCTGTACCTTCTCTAGCTGACGTTGTTGGGTGGAATTGAGAGAAGACGACCAGGCTGGTGACGCATACGTTAGTTTGGGGAGAATAAAGGCGTTGTAGATAGTCCTCAGCTCTGGCGTGGGTGTCCCAAGTGACCTGAGTCGTCGTAGCATGTAGAGTCAGTATGAGGCTGCCTTGATTGTGTTGTTTACATGGGCCTTCCAGTCCAGTTTGTGGTCTATGGTAACACCCAGGAGTTTGGCAGACTGCACCAGCTGGAGAGGATGGGCACCCACTGTGACTGCTGGAGCTTGCACTGGAGTGGTGGCGGTATTGATGTGCCTGACTACGGTTTTGGTGTGGTTGATGGTGACCTTGTTCTCCGTGTGTGTGTGTGTGTGTGTGTTTATCTCTCTCTCACCATCGAATTCATAAAGATCTCAAGAGACAATTAAGATTAACTTGATTTCTTTCTATCTATCTATGTCGTCCAAGCGTACACCTCCATATCAGGGTACAGATAGCTTTCAGTGAGGTCCTAAAGGCGTTTAATGGGCCTTAACGAGGTTCAATGGAGCTAAAATGGCGTTTAGTGGGGCTATAATGGTGTTCAATGGGGCTATAGTGGCGTTCAATGAAGTTCATTATGCGATGGGAGCGTTGATTATGCGTTGAGAGCGTTGATTATGAGTTGAGAGCGTTCATTAGGCGTTGAGAGCATTATGTGTCGAGAGCGTTCATTATACGTTCATTGTTGTGTTACATTTACTCTAACTTCTATTGGGTTCACGACTAAACGAACTCTTTACCATGAAACGTTTCCACAGACTCGTCAACCCCACATGTAAGTGAAGCAAAACCAACGCGTAAAATAACTTGATATAATTAAACTATTTACAATGTATTCTAGAAACAATAATAACTTAATAGGTTTGTTCAGTAGGATAATGTACCCAACGACACAACATAATACTAATAAGTCTACAATTAAATCATTTACAATGTACCATAATTAATATAATGGAGCAGAAACACTATAAGAGAAGACAGTTCATTATAAATAACAATGTACTCATCACTATGGAGGAGAAGGTGGCGACTCACAGCAGGTAACCACACGAGTGCATAATTAACCCAACACCAAACCTCGAATGAATGAATCGAAGCATTAACTGAAGCTTCGACTCATCCAATATGGTTAGTAAGATGGCCCAGTGTGGTGACGCTTGGCAGTCCCCATAACTACTGTCCTTAACCACTAGATGGCGACACCTACCAGACACACATTGTAGATGGCTGGTTTATCACATAGGTGAATACATGTTTTCAATACATAAATAACAGTAGAGAAAACTGATCAGTACATAAAAGATACTGTAGTAAAATTACATGATTCCCTAAAACAACAAAATACAAATAAAAGAATATACCTGTACAGATGACGTTCAATTACCGAGTGTCATGACAGGTGTAACTATTATCAATTCATCTATCTCCTTTATTCATTTGTCTCTTTCGCCTTTATTTTCATTTCTATTCGTTTATTTTCATTTTATTTTCTTCTCTGTATTTATATGCGTCGTGACACACACACACACACACACACACACACACATACATACATACACACACACACACACACACACAACAATATTAGCGGCTGGTGGTCGACAGTGACTGATAGTACTAAACGATGGAAGTAAATTATTGTCGACAGTGACCAATTACGATAGGAATGCACACTGGTAAGGAAGTAGAAGTTAAGATCTCTTCTGTGTTAAGTACGCTTTAAAGCTTACTTACGCCCCTGAGCACACAAAGCATACGTCATTCAAGGGACATTAAAACACTTCCAAGCTTAGATGATTGAGGGGGTTTAACACATTAAGCTTATGTCATTCAACGCAGATTAAAATACATTCAAGCTTACGTCATGCAATTGGAGATTAATTAAAACTCTTCCAAGCTTACGCTATTCAGGAATATAAACACAAAGCTTACATCACTCAAGGGAGATTAAGATCACTAAGCTTACGTTATTCAAGGGAATTTAACACACTAAGCTTACGTCATTCAAGGGAGATTAACACACTAAGCTTAGGTCATTCAAGGGAGATTAACACACAAAGCTTACGTCATTCAAGGGAGTTTAACACACTAAGCTTACGTCATTCAAGGGGTATAACAGGACCTAATTAGTGTTGGCAGCCAGGCAGGTAAGAGGTGACTCAGACTGTATTGTATACCAAAATCTTCCTGCTAGTTGACGCACAGTAGAAGGGGGTGTCTATCTCTCTGTCTGTCTGTCTGTCTCTTTGTTTCTCTCTGTGTATGTCTGTGTGTCTGTCTGTCTCTTTGTTTCTCTCTGTGTATGTCTGTCTCTGTCTTCCTGTAAGTCTGTCTGAAACTATCTCTCTCTGTCTCTCTGTTTAACTGTCTGTCTGTCCCTCCCCTTCCTTCCCCCTTACACCCCCTTCCTTCCCCCTCACACCCCCTTCCTTCCCCCTCACACCCCCTTCCTTCCTCCTCACACCCCCTTCCTTCCTCCTCACACCCCCTTCCTTCCCCCTCACACCCCCTTCCCTCCCCCTCACACCCCCTTCCTTCCTCCTCACACCCCCTTCCTTCCCCCTCACACCCCCTTCCCCCTCCCCTTACGGCGTGTTCATTAGCCGTCATTATTCACACCATCAACATTTCAGGTATGTCGAGGAAATATCGCGTGTTCGATGCACTGCGAAAATATACAACTGGTGGAAATAATTTCTTAATAACTGAGAGAGAGAGAGAGAGAGAGAGAGAGAGAGAGAGAGAGAGAGAGTACTTTATTATATTTCAGACGTATGAACTAAAGGGAAAAACCCCCTCGTGATTCTTAGCGACTGCAGATGGAGTAGGGGAAATTCCCGGAAGGTTTCGGACTGCCAAGCACACGCCGAGCTGGAAGGCTTTAGCCAGACCCGGGGAGGATGTGTTCGCTCTACCTGTCTACCATCTACTTTCATTATCCTGTAAGGTGTAAAACTGCTTGTAGGGTGACATCATGTTGGCCCAAAAAGGTGCTGGTGGTTGTTGTTGTTGATTGTTATTTCAAATTGGCTTCGTCTTTTTTCTTCTAAATTTTAATAGTTATGATTATTATTATATTATTATAATTATTGTTATTATTATTTTCATTATTATTATTTCTAGTTGGTAGTACTGTAACTACTACCACCACCACCACCACTACCACCACCACCACCACCACTACCACCACTACCACCACTACTACCACCACACCACCACCACCACCACTACCACTACTACCACCACCACCACCACCATTACTATTTACTTCAATTTGTCTCTTTGTCTTGAGCACAATTTGGTGAACTCTTATTTAGATAATGATATAAACAATAATTGACAATTAAAGGAAATAATTAATAAGTGACAAAATGAGTTAAGGATCAATTATCATTTCTGTAATTTGTGACTGCGTGGATATGCAAATATTCTGGAGCTCATTAAGATTAGACACTGCAGCTTATTTCACTTGATGTTTAAACACTCTAGTGCTTACCTATTCCAACCTAACCTAAACTAACCAAATCAAACGTATACTAACAGTACGTAACCAAAGCTAACTCAATCTACCCTGATTAGATCTAACTTTCAGTAACCTAAGCTTCCTTGACCAGACCTGACCTGACCTAACCTAACCTAACCTATCCTAACCTAACCAGACTTGACTTAACCTAACCTAACCTATCCTAACCTAACCAGACTTAACCTAACCTAACCTAACCAGACCTAATCTAATCTAACCTAATAATATAACTCTTGCTGTGTCATGCATCAGTTTCTCGTGTTACAGTTACTAGTAAATCTTAGTATACAATCATAAGCACTAGCCTCTAAGCTTAAATTGTCCAGAAAAGTCCAAAAGTATAAGCAAAATAAACCAAACCGGTACACCTTAGCTAACGTATTTTATAGCAGTGGACCCAACACATTGCCCTGAGACACACCACCTTTTGTGTCATACCGTATCTAACACTTCATGGCAATTATTGTTATTATTATTATTATTAGTGTCAAATCATACACTTAGTTACCATAAGAAACACGTAAGTATAGAAACAGGTAATTAGTTATATTAATAAAATATTATCATGAAAATCTTCGTAATATTTGTTGACCATTCACCTTACTGCGAGACATAACAATGGTTCTACTGTAATAAGAAAGGTGAGCTAGTTTATAATAGTTTGTTTACTTACCGAGGGATGGCGTCATGGAGCTGGTGATGCTTGTTCACGAGTTATTTAAGTAATTCACTATTTGGGTCACTTATCACACTTGTAACATGATCCAGTACTGTACGTAAAGTGTTCTTCGCTGTTTGGGTCACTTATAACATACATGGTCAAGTAGGTAAGGTCTCCCTCACTAACACCAGTCAGTTATCACCACAGAAAACGGGATCACTCCACGGTAGAGTCAGACGTCTTGAGAACAATTTATTATTTTTCTTGTATTGTTTTCTCCGTATTTCCACTGTAACTTTTTTAAACCACAAATTAAAGTAAACATTATTCTTGTATATTATTATGTTGAACAAGTTTGCTGACATCTTGTTACGCTAAAACTTGAAACACACTCAGTCTGACAGGTCACACGTTTGTTTTGGTCTTGGTGTTGACAGTGGGCGACACACTTCTGTAATGCTAGAAAAAAAGTCAATATTATTTTTTATTTTATCCTATTTACTTCTCACAGCGAAGGATTAAATACTTACAAAAACTGCCAAGTAAAAACATAACGTAATTAATTACAAACTGTTGCAGAAATTAATTATTAAAAAGTAATGTAATCATGGGGCACTAGGCGTTACATATTTCGAAAGTCATTATCCAAATACTAGAGTGGGTGACGATAAACTATTATTATTATTATTATTATTACAAAAGGTGACATCATACGTAGCGAAAAGTGGTCCTAACGTAGTATCATATAAAATGTGATTCATCCTTATTGTCGGGGGGGCAAGGGAGTTTTCCCGGGTCCTTTCCCCGAGATTACTAATACTTTTCCTCACAGATGGAAGACTTCACTACTGACGCAAGATAGGCCAGATACTTTAAGTCATAACCATTAAATCGTGTGAAGATACGAGTCGAAATTAACATTAAAATCTGACATAACTAGTTGCAACCTCTCAGCATAAAGGGACAGAACCGATGTGAATCAGAATTAGTCGTGTGGACCCAGTTAAAGCGATCTGTTTACTTGAACTACAAATGCGGAAAATGTGTTCTTAGGAAGCTCCTGGTGGTGACGTGTGTGGTCCTCTGGTGTAAGAGAATATTTAACGACCAACGTTTCAAAACAAAAGTCATTCTCAACGGTGATCTACCATAAGTAACAACACAAGAGTGGAAACACGATCTGTGAGACGCGGTGTGGAATATCGAGAACTAAAACTCCTATTTTGCGTTTATCAGAAAGTGACGAAACTGCATTATTTTTGTCTCAGACGGCGTGTTAGAACAAGAACAGAAGCACAAAAGAATCAGAGCAGCAGTAGCCTCTTTTCTCTAGGAGGTTGCAACAAGTCACAAGCGGTTTATGTTAAGTCTCCCCTCCCCAAGAACACTATAGAAAATGAACCCCATCAGCTGGCTTGAGCTACAGTCCACCATGAACTCTGAGAACACTTCGTTAAGAAAATTCAAAGACATTAACGCTTTCTGCCAGGCGTATATGTCTCCTGTAGGTGGCCTAGAAGGTACTGGAGCTGTAGGTAGTGATCTAGGTCTTGTTCCTCGGGAGACATCACAGCCAATTGTCCACTGGTCGGGTGAGGTAAGGGATTCTCCATAGTGTTCTCTCTCTCTCTCTATTTATTTACGTGTTTAATAAGCAAGTCTCCATGTTATCTAGGTCTCTCTCTCTCTACACATCTTACTACCAAGTAATTCTCGTTTATCTCTCTATCTGCATCCCACTGTCTTTCTCCTTCTCTGTTTATATATCCATCTGTCTCTCTATCCATCTATTTATTTTCATTCTCTCTCTCTCTCACATTATTTCAACAAGCGAGTCACTCCTATATATAATAACTTAAGTCAGTAAAGATTAAATGAATGCATGAAGTGTTTCCCGTCACAGGAGTGTCAGACATGGGCCAGTGATGTCCTACAGAGGCGAGGACTCCACAGCTCCAACGTTAATCTCTGGCACTTGAGTCTTGTCTCCGGCAGTCAGTTACTAATGTACACCAAGAAGGATTTCTGTGACCTGGCTGGGGCGTCCTACGGTCCTGTCCTTTACCGGGAGTTCCAGAAATTAAAGTCACGCGAAAGTCAAGGTTGGTGCTAAGTGTGTAATAATAATAATAATAATAATAATAATAATAATAATAAACGGTTTATTGAAAGAGCTTGGCAGCCAGAAGGCTGAAAATATACAGTTACATATTTGGGGGGAATGGGTTTCGAAATACAAATAATATACAAGTAACATAAGTGATACAAATAAGATATATGATAACTAGATGGGGAAAAGCTCAAACTACAGTGCATTTCAACATAGTGACAGTGCAAGAAGTAGTATTTACTGGGAGTGAATACACTGGTTGATTACAAATTATTGATAATTTTTACAATGGTTGGGACTGGGCTGTTCTTATAGCGATCAGTTCGTGCACGTATGGGCTGGATGCGGTTGTGGTGTCGAACAGCTATTCTCGGACTAGGGATCTCAGGTGGCAGTAGGAACCGGTGTCGAGGATAGTGTAGAAGCTTCTTACCAAATTTGCAGACGAGGTCGTGGTGATGGTCAGTGAGAGTCGAAAGGGTCAGTGTGTTGAGCGCTTCTTGATATGTGGAGTAGGAAGGGGAGAGAATAATCTTGCATGCCCTCTTTTGCACTTTTTCTAGGTGTTTACGTTGTGTGTGTGTGTGTGTGTGTGTTCTTTATGCATTTCCACAGTTTTGAAGATAGTTGAAATTAGGTAGGGAGGTGCGGGTGACTTAGAGGATAGGTGTATAGAATCTTTTTTTCTTTCACCCTGGACGACGCTGAGTAACTATTATTATTATTATGATTGGTATTATTATTATTATTATTATTATTATAATAGAACATTAAGTATTTATTACTATTTTCTAGCATGCCAAGGCCACACTCCCCAAGGCCACACTCCTCAGTACTACCATGACTCCTGTGAGTGCAACAACGCTAACGAAGGGACTAATAATATCCTGCCGGAAGAGAGTTCTTATCCTGACAGCGGCCTCGAATCTGTTAGCAATCAGCAAAGGGATTATGAACCTTTGTACTCGGATCCTCACAGTATGAACTTCCAGGAGATGTCCCTAGGTGAGAGAGGGAGTCTATCATACATGTATATATGTATGTTTTTAGGATTAATACTCATGAATATACCGGTTATTATTACTTCGCTTCTCAGTATGGCATGTATGTTTTCAGAGGAGCAGCAACAATACTGGAAGGTGGAGGGGGAGGCGTACTACCAGCGGGAAGAGGGGCAGGAGTACTACCAGCGGGAAGAGGGGGAGGAGGAGGAGGAGGAGGAGGTGGGGGCCAGAGAGAAGCGTTGTTGTGAACTAGACCCGGAGTTATTGGAGGTGGCACGTGAACTGCAGGCCAAGATCCTCTCAAACGCCAAGAGAAGGAGATGTGGGTGTTCCTTTTCATGTGTGTGTGTGTGTGTGTGTGTTTTAATGTACATAATTGCGGAATATTATGTGTACATAACTGCCTGCTTCAGATCGTCAACCAACCAGCTGGGAGTTCGTGGTTCGTCTGCTGTGTGACCCGAGAACCAACCCCTCCGTAGTAAGTTGGGAGGAGAGGGAGGAGGCCACCTTTCGTCTGGTCCAGCCCGACGTCATAGCTCTCATGTGGGGACAAGGAGGAGCCGTCCCTAAGCAGATATCCTACTACAACTTCGCCCGATCCCTGAGGTGAGACAACTCACTCACTCACTCAAAATTATCCTGCATCAAACAACAATACTTATATAGGAACACATGCAAGATCATTTACTATAACAAATATATTAAAGTATATATAATATAGACAGTCTTTTAAAACATTTGCTGATAGGCGAGTCCAATAGGCGTGGCGACTCGTTGGGGCAGTGTGGACAGAGGACACTGAACCTAACTGCTTTCACTTCCCCAATGGTAAAATGAGGCGCCCACTAGCAGCTGGGTGGACCTTAAAATACACTCGGCATCAGACTAGTGACCCACAGAACAAAACCTGGCTTAACTTTTATCCTAACCTAACCAACTTTACCTTAACCTAACCTAACCAACTTTACCGTAACCTAACCTAACCCATCTTCGTCTTGTTCCAGGTACCACTACTCGACGAAGGCCATGAAGAAGGTGTCGGAACACCAGCTGGTCTATGGCTTAGGACCTGAAGGACGCCGCTACTTAAAGGACATAGAGACACGGTCCTCCTGAAGAAGGGCGGGGAGGAGGAAGAGAAGTACACGAGATAAATCGTGATAAAGATAAGATAAGTCAAAGGAAAACAATAACAAAGGAAAGAGAGAGATGATGTATGAGGAAATAAGAAGAAAGAAAATTAATGAAGGAAATAAGACAATTATCACCAGGAGGAAAATTAAAAGGAGGAAGAATATGAAAAGGAAGACATTTGGGAAGAAAATAAGGACTGAAATGAAGGTAGATAAGATGAAATAAGTATCAGCTGTTATTGTACTCTTATTATTTCACGCTCTGACTGACTGGTTGACCGACTGACCCACTGGCGGAAAAAAGTTACCACTGACTCACCCACTGACCCACTGGCGGAAAAAAGTTACCAATGACTCACCCACTAACTCACGGATGGAAAAAAGTTACCAATGACTCACACACGGACAGTATTAATACCTCGTAGTTGTTAAATCACATAACTAACCTATTTAAGATGTATTTATGAGATAACTTTAGTTTTAATATTTTTATAGTATTTACCCCAAAGATAACACGTGTAACCAATACGCTTATATTTATAACTTAATGGATGGGATATTGTCTCACCTGACCTACTGACACAAGAGTTAAGATCTAGTGAAGAAAGACAAGAATAAAGAGGAAAATATATAGACCCAAACTGAACCTTTTACCAGAGATTTTTATAACCTTTATGAAGAGAGAGGCTCCAGGCTCCCGCGTTTATAAAAACTCACATTGGGTCTCGAGGCTTATATTTGACGGTGCCCTCGGATGTCTTCTCGCCCTGGAGGACGGTGTTGGTCTATGTAAATGATGGATTTTCCCGTATGGATGCCGGAAATGACCCGGAAATACCGATCTTGGCATTATTGCTTTTTCAATGTGGGTCGGCAGGTCCCCCCTTGGGTGACGCCGCCGGTGTGGGGAGCGTCGATCGTGTAGGAGGAGGAGGGGAGGGAAAGTTGCCCGCCTCTCCAGATATTAGACTTGGAACGTAAACACAGACGTCTATGATATTACACTTATCCAGCATAAAAAAAAGTCTGTATTCTAATCCCTCATCCTGGAAGCTACAGAGGTTATTGTTTTCTTTTGGTCGGTGTGTTTGTCTACCTCGGCACCACCCTAAAGCCTTACCTGGTCTCCTTCCTATTTGGTTACTTTGGCCCTTTTAGAAGCTGACTACTTAATATTAGTCCTCTTTGTGATATTCTCCCCAGGAACAGTCACAGGTTCTTCCAAATTAAACTTTAAATACTCATTCAATTTCAGGATCACAATAAACAATATGTTAATAAAGTCAAACATAATATCGAAGAATTCCAACTCACAACATTAGTCTGCTACAGAACACGGACCCAATGCAACATACTGTACACTTGTAACAAACTACACTCAACGGACTACAGATAACTCGTTACACCGCTTAACAGGACATACAGTACATATATAATGACTATGTTTCGATAAAGATAAATAAGAAAATAAGAATGTTTTTTGTTCTTTTAACAAATTTATAGGTGTCAAGACCTGACTGAATTACTCAGAATAGGGAAACTGTACTACAAGCTTTGCCAATAATTTAAACAAAAAAAAATACATTCTTATTTTCTTATTTATCTTTATCGGAGGAAACTGCAGCGGGCCATACCGGGCAGTCCCATTTACACCCAACCCCATTGCTTATATATCCATCCAACCTATGTTTGAAGCTATCCAGCGTATTCGAGTTAATGATGATGTTTGGTAACTTGTTCCACTCATCCACTACTCTATTTCCAAACCAATGTTTACCTATCTCGCGCCTAAATCTAAATTTGTTCAATTTAAAACCATTGTTACGAATTCACTCCTAGTTGGATAGTTTGAGTACCTTTGTTATATCACCTTTGTTTAACCCTGACTTCCATTTATACACCTCTATCATATCGCCCCTCACTCTACGTCTCTCGAGGGAGTGCAAATTAAGATGCCTTAACCTGTCTCTGTATTCAAGGTTCCTAATGTCCGGGATTAGTCTTGCCATACTCCTCTGAATTCTTTTTAATTTGTCAGCTTTGTTTCGAGCAAATACGCATTTTTGTCTTCGTTTAAAATTCCTACTTATCATTACACCTAAGTTTTTCTCACAGCCTTAACATCGTTGTTCACCTGATATCTGGTTTCTCTGTTTACATTTCCTAGACTAAGTACTTAAAATTTGTCCACATTAAATTTCATCTGCCCTTTCTCAGATCACGCGAATTTTTTTTTTTTAAGATTTTCCTGTAGTTTTGCGGAGTCCTCATCAGATTTCATTACACGCCCTATTTTAGTGTCAACAAATTTACTTATGTTCCTTCTCTACGCCGATATCTATGTCGTTTATGTATATAACAAATAGTAGCCTAATGGCCCAAGTACTGAGCCGTTAATGCTTATTCGGTGTTCCGTCCTGTAACCACACCCTAATCCATTTTAGAATATATCTTCCAATTCCGAGCCTCCACTTTATGTACTAGTCTTTCGTGGGGGACCCTGTCCAAGGCTTTGCTAAAGTCGAGATATACCACATCACAACCGTGTCCATCATCCACTTATTCGAAAACAGTTGAAAAGAATGTTAATAGATATGTCAGACATGAACGCCCACTAGTGAAGCCATGCTGGGAATCATTGATCAAATTATGTTTCTCCGGGTGATTTCGAATCGAGTTTGAAATTATTACTTCCAGTAATTTGCCTACAATTGATGTTAAACTAATTGGACGGTAGTTTGAGGATAGTGAGCTATCACCCTTCTTGAAAATCGGTGTCACATTCGCTGTCCTCCAGGATAGCCATATAACATGGAGGAACCACAGACAATACCTTGACACAAAGATCTAACAGAGTGAACCCTCCAGCTAATGCCGACGGTGGTCCTGCACTGGAGGGTGTGAGCACTCCGCCCCCTCCTTAACCAGCCCCACACACAACTAGAGGCCTACAAGTGGACTATACCTTTACTCCCTGCCTGTCCCTCACAACGGGACTTCCACCAACAGGCTTCCCGGTCTGGTATAATCCACACTCCATCACCTACTCTGCCGAAAGGGTTTGGATACTCTCGTAAAGCACGATACCTTTAGTGAAGTTCACAGCGCGACCTCCTGTCACCCTCTGCTGACCAGTCTGTCGGAAGCCACAACCTTGACTAGCAGCAGAGATCTCAACCAATCACGAGAGTTCCCTATATTACGTCATGAGTAACTGCTAACCGCTAGTTTCCATCCTGCTCATGACACTCTTCAGGTGAGACAGGAGGGCGAACTGTGAAAACTGCTGGCCATCTGTCTGTCTGTCCATGTGTGTCTGTATTAGCCCCCGTGGAACAAGACAGTAATACTTATATACATGTGGGCTATATACATTGTTTACACCACCCACGATAATGAAGCAAAGTGTCCAGTAAATACTTCCTAATACTGAAGCAAGTGATGTGTGTCAAGTAATTCCTTGTCTTTCGTATGACCTCGGCGCACTGCTGTCTAGCTCTGCACTGCACTGTCCAGCTCTGCACTCCACTGTCTAGCTCTGCACTGCACTGTCCAGCTCTGCACTCCACTGTCCTGCTAATGTCATCAGTATTATTCACCGGCATCATCAGTCAGTCATTGTCAGCCTCTCGTCCACATCACATGTCTGGTCACCAAGCTCGTTACACTTGGCTTCAACTCCTTTTACAGTCACAGCTGATAGTGTTAGTTATGGTGATATCACATTTAATTGAGTTAGACTATTTTCTTAATAAAAGGAGAAAAGACCATTTGGGTTTGTAATTTGACTCTAAACATTTTATTTCCGTAA
The DNA here is from genome assembly GCA_958450375.1 of Homarus gammarus. NCBI lineage: Eukaryota > Metazoa > Arthropoda > Malacostraca > Decapoda > Nephropidae > Homarus > Homarus gammarus. Next base: position 263,585 of record CAUDMG010002131.1, on the reverse strand, counting down.
CTTCCAGTGTACCTACAGTGGTGAAACAACACGTCAACGGAAGTAGCAAGTCGTTCCATGTCTGTCTCCCCATTTCCACCTGTATGTCTGTCCACTCACTTACAGGATAATATAACAGTAATGTACAGCTCACGTCACTTATCCCCCTGAGTATGATAGCTTAATCTCTTGACTATGATAACACTTGTGTTTTGTATTGTATAACACCTCAGATTTGTTTTTCATTTTTTTTGTAGTACCGTTTCAACCGTTTCTTTTTCTTGGTGGGGGGGGGGGGGGCACTCCCCTACAGCCTTGGGCAAGGTGAAGCGCAGAAGCGTTTACAGTGCCCAACAGGGAAGCATGCTAAATTCATGCTTGCCTTTATGTCTCATGAGTTAAGGGCGTAGAAGCCTGAAGAGTCAAGGGCATAGAAGCATGAAGAGTCAATAAATAATAATAATAATAATTGACGGTTTATTGAAAAAGTTCTGCAGCCCGAAGGTTGAAAATATACATTGGACATAAATGACTTATTATATACATTGGTGGTTTAACAAAAGCCTTCATTAGAGAAAGGTGAAGGAACATACAGTGAACATACAGATTAATGTTTACAGCGGAGGCCACATAGATCAGGTGAGCTGAGGTTTTGAACAGTAGACACGTAGTGTAGTAACTCCCTCACAGGTGGTGTCATGAGGGGCTTGACGGGGTGTAGTCATTCCCTCACAGATGGTGTTATGAGGGCCTAATGTGGTGTAGTAAATCCCTCACAGATGGTGTTATGAGGGCCTGATGTGGTGTAGTAAATCCCTCACAGATGGTGTATGAGGGGTCTGATGTGGTATAATAATTCCCTCACAGATGGTGTTATGAGGGGCATCACATGGCGTAGTAATTCCCTCACGGATGGTGTTATGAGGGGCCTCACGTGGTGTAGTAATTCCCTCACAGATGGTGTTATGAGGGGCATCACGTGGCGTAGTAATTCCCTCACGGATGGTGTTATGAGGGGCCTCACGTGGCGTAGTAATTCCCTCACGGATGGTGTTATGAGGGGCCTCACTTGGTGTAGTAATTCCCTCACGGATGGTGTTATGAGGGGCCTCACGTAGTGTAGTAATTCCCTCACAGATGGTGTTGTGAGGGGCATCACATGGCGTAGTAATTCCCTCACGGATGGTGTTATGAGGGGCATCACGTGGTGTAGTAATTCCCTCACAGATGGTGTTATGAGGAACCTCACATGATGCTGTAGCAATTAATTCACTACGTGGTGTCGTAGCATCATGGGGACACCACGTGGTCTGTTGTCACAGGACTTCACTCACTCAAGAGAGTGAGGTGTGGTCCCAGGCCTCCCCATCGTGGAGTCTCAGGGGAATTATCACTGGGTACAATGGTTTATGTCATCAAGTTATTGGAAGCTCCAACAACTTGTCCCTGAATACGCAACTTTCGATTTACAACAGGTACCTACTTTACTGCTAGGTGAACAGGGACTAATGGGGGCTAGGAAGTATGTCCAAACATCTTCCACCGGCCCGGGGAATCGAACCCGTGACATCTAGCTTGCGAAGGCAAGAGCGGTACCACTCTACCACCAGCACCCCCAGGAGACAAGTTAATCAGATATAAAATAATATCACGATTGATAATTATTCCACATGTTTTTTTTCCCAATGGATTATGTTTTATAAATCCTTGAAAGACAGATTTTTTATTTATTTTGTGTAACATATTTTTTTTTTGTAACAGATTTAATACTTATTATACAGTACTGTTTCTGAACGTGGCCTCCAGCCTCCCCCAATAGCCATACTTTCGCTGCCATTTTATTACCTTAATATTAAATATCCTAATACATAAGTAGCCATCCTAGCTGTGTTGAATTAGTTGAGCCGCAGATCTATGCGGCATTCAGTGACTGTAGCCTCATCGTCAATATCTGCAACTGTTGTCGGCTTTGGGGCCAATGCTCTCGTTCCCCTGAGGCAGAGCAAAGCCGACCTAAGGAGGGAGAAGGACAGTCGACATCTCAACCAGGCTGTAACGTAACTTCTGGGCTGCTGCTGCTACTGTTCTGACAACACTTCAGCCAGTCTGGCGTAGAAACATCTTGCACTTGGTCCCATCCCTCCGGATATTGTGAACACCACATATTTTTACATACCGTACATTAAAAGTATTATTTTGGTCCAGATGTTTTAAATGTTCAAGGAAGGAAAAAATCCAAACACAGGTCACAAGAAACAATGTTTATTTTTGTATCAATTACATTTGCGTTTTGGGAAAAATAATAAGAGGTGTAACCCATTCTCTTTTGTACCTTCTACGTGTATAATAATTCCAACACTGAAGAAGAGCTCAACAAGACCCAGTAACAGATGGTGAAAGGAGGAAAACACAGCAACCACAGCAATCGTCTATCAGAAACCAAACGGGAAGTGAAAGTTGCGATGAGCAGATTAGGAAGGCTTCGATTTTCCTTACAGGATATAGGAAAAGAAAGAGCTGGAACAATTTTCTATAAGACTATACGAGTCTGATTTTACTAGTGCAAGTATTTATATATTGCTGCTGTAGTACTTTCATAAGTGAATGGGACTGACAGACACAAAGGCTAATATATTGGGTGTCGAGAGAATCCAGGACTAACGCACAACCACCAGATGACGAGGGTTGGAGCCTCTAGTCTAGAGGAAGGATCACGCTGCTCAGTGTCTTTACAGTAACTATGATGCCGTTGTCCGGGATATTTTATTAAGAACAGTTGGTTGCAGCTACGACCAAGACAAGACAAGACTCGTATCCTATAAACTATCAATAGCACCCCAGAGTTGGTAGTAGATAAGAGTTTGTGTCCGCCCGCTCGTTCGCTCGCTGGGTGAGATTCAGAAGTAAAGTGGACCCACAAATTGATTTTCGAAATTTACGTTTTATTTATTGGCCTTTCTTTTTCTCTCTCTCTCTCTATATATATATTTTACAAAACTTTGGCGTCCCTAATCATTATATAACAAACTCATTTCAGTGGTCAGCATTTCTGTCATTCAAGAGTATTAACAGTGATGGTGAAGGAGTGCTCTTGGCACATACAGTACAGTACTCTAGAAAGATAGGAAGCAGCTTATGAGGCAAACTAACACACACTAAATATATACTATAGGTTAGTGCTGTGTAAAATAAAAATGAGGAAGGCGTAATTCTAAACGTTAATATGGAATGCCATTCAATATCGAGGGCTTCTCTAACTCCAATAGGTTAGTGTAGTAAAAAGATTTATCGGAAAAAAGGAAGATTCTAATTTCGATCAGAACTAAGATTTATTCAGCATATATTGCACTGGTATATCAAGAACAGATTTTTTTCCTAACTATATTTTTCAGAGAAAATTATAGTTTATAACATGTCAAGGAAAATCTATTTACATATCTACATTCGCTTTCCTTAGTCTATAACTCAGCGTGCAGCAGGACCAGGCATGTTTGGCCAACAGGTCATGCGTCGTCAAGGTTCATTTTCCCATTGAATTTTGAAGGAAAATGATCCTCGAGGAGGAGCATGACGAAGACTCAGCATTTCTCTGTTCGTGCTACAGGTAATATCATCAAGGGTAATGTGGGGGGGGGGGGGGGGACCAGCCGGGTACCTGATGACCACACGGTACAGGAAGCAGTCGGAGCTTCACTCTACGGTACAGATAGTGCGCTGAACATCTAGTAACGCGTTGGACATGTATCGTGTGGTACATGTAGCGTTTAGTACATGTGTTGTAAAAGTATCCTATGGTACAAGGATCATAACTCAACACAGGCATCATACGGTACATAGCTACACGGTACATAAGTCAAAGGTACACTTCTCAGTATCAGCGGTACGCTCTTCACCCCTGGTCGTCATATCATCACAGTGCTTGGTGAACTTTAACTCCATATCTTAAAATTTAGATAAATATAAGTGCCACTCAAAACATCTCTCAGTGCCATAATATAATTTAAATATTTCTCCCATACAGAAGTCAGCAAAATTTCTGTTTTTCTTCAAAGTCGTTACTTTGTTTTTCTATAATTCAAAAATTAAGAAAAAATAATATAATTTTGTATTTTTTCAACAATAAGCTTCCAAAGTTGTATATTTCATGAACGTTAATTTTTGTAGCTGTTTTGCCTCAAGATTTAGACCTTCATCACATGGATGTGTAAGACCACCAGCCACATCTTACATCGTCAAACATCATTATTACTTCAACCAATGTATCAAAGATGTGGAAGACAGAGCTAAGCCGCGCTGGCAGGAAGGATGACGGTCGGTTATTGTAATTTAGATTATGATACTAAATGCCTCAAGTTAACTCGCTTCTCAACACCCAGCAACTGATGTCATAAGAACCATTAATAAACATCAACATTATCTGAGGTGCGTTATGGCAGAAGCAGTCCGAAATCTTTTTATGTTCACCCGCAGGACAGCCAACACAAACCTCGACTCGTAAACACATTCATTCTTGTGTTGATAATCAGCGTGTGGACGGTGGTGGAGACTTGCGGCCTTATATACAGTGTTGAGTGACGTGTTGCTGTACTTTAATTGTTGTTATTAAAGGAGGAAAACCGCCTACCTGACGTAGCAAAACTCTGATAAACAGACGGTAGCGCCTAGCGTCCCTCCCACACCCTGGCTGGTGCGACCCAACACTTTACTCCGCACCATCTTATATAATTAAACATTTTCCAATCCATAAATACTAAAAATCTTCAAGAGGAATCTGGTGCATCATAATATCCATTGATGCGACTTGCACTTAAAACAGTGATGTGAAGATTCCCCCCAAGACTGTACAAACCAACCATAACAACATCACAAGATCACAGAGAGGCGAAGTGAGGACGAGGCGCTCAGTCGTTGAGGGGGCTGGCGACGCCTGTGTTGCTGGTCCAGGGGTACGTCTCTGGGCACTTCTGGCACGTCCTCATGTACCGTACACCACCCTTATGCCACACGTTGCACACCTTCTTGCCGACACACTTCTTACGATCCTGTGAGAGTAGATGGAGGGGAGAGGTGAGTGAGGGGGAGGCCTCAGGAGAGTAAACAACTTAAAACGTTTAACTGAAGGAGGGTGACCAGTGAGGAAGGCAGCAGCTTACCAGGATATCAAAATATATCACTTCAGAACAGTTATCATATATTAGACTTTATTATAAAATCATAAAAAGGTAAAAAAATATATATATTATAGCAGGAAGCTGGAGGGCTCCCTCAGGCACTATACCTGAATTTAGGCCAAAATTTGAAAGAGGATTATGTTGGGGATATTGTATACTGTACACAATATGGTGCACCTACCGGGTAGTTTGACCCTAACTATGTGTACTGTTACGACCGTGTCGTATTTTCTATTATATTTTATAACATGCTTCCATGTTGTTCCATATTATTCCTGTAATAATGTGCTATATTTACTATTATATATTCTAGTCACCTTACCCTGTGCTGTTAAGGTTTTAACTGTTATTATTTGTTCAAGCCCATCTTATTTCTTCATTTAGTATTGCAAGCATTCTTTGTTTCTCTAACAACCATCTGCATCGTTAAACGACCCATTTTTCACTGGTGTGTCGCGCTGGCGGGAGCCGACCCTATATATAGTACCCCACCAGCAGACGGAGTTCAGTCCAGTCCTCTTGTCATTCAGTTCACGTTCTTTTGAGTGACACTCGTCACCTGTTACTTATACTTTATTTTATTTCTGTGTTGTTCCTGTCGCCACCAATGTGGTATATCTATGTGAGTACCTATTCATGTCTCTTATGTGTCCATCAGTGCTTGCTTAGTTACATTTAAGTAATTCAGTGTTGTTTCACGATAGTTAATATCAGTGGTAGTTATTTTATATGTTTATGCAGTGTTAACGTAATCCAGTGCTTTATTTTTTCTTCAATATATTTAAGCAGTTCTTTCGATGTTTCGGTATCATTTGTGTCTTAAAAGTTTCGATATTGAATCAATTTGTTGACAGCCTAATAGGCTCTTTTATTGTGTTAGTATTTAATTAAATTAAATTCTTAAAGGTTTACTTTATTTATTTTTATTCCCTTTTGATTTATTTCACTTTTTTTTTGTTTGGTTACGCCTAGAACCTGGATATTAAAGTAAATTAAGAGACGGCGTAACAGTAACTACCGGGTAGTTTGGTCCTATGTGTTCCTACCAGGTAGTTTGGTCCTAACTATGTGCACCTAGCGGATAGTTTGGTCCTAACTATGTGCACCTCCTGGGTAGTTTGGTCATATGTGCACCTAGCGGGTAGTTTAGTCCAAACTATGTGCACCTACCGGGTAGTCGCAGCCGAAGGGAGCGAAGTTCTTGATCGAGCTGAGTGGTGTTGGGTTCCTCATCCACTGGAGAAGCTGCCAGTTGGTAGTGAGCCAGACGTCGTCCATGCCAACGATGGTGTCGAGGAAGGCGATGAATCCCTCCTTGTGGTGTTGCTTCGTGAACCAGGCGGCGTGGTAGAACAAACCGAAGGGCGCTCTGTCGGGGTGAGGAAAATAAGGGTTTTAATCTGCTACAACACTGACCACAGATAACCACAATACCTAATGAAGGCGTAAGTTATATCACCTCAAGGGGCACCCAGTATGAGATTTGGGACCTGTGAGAACTGGGAACTATGAGAACTGGGGTCTATGAGAACTGGGGCCTATGAGAATTGGGGTCTATGAGAACTGGGGTCTATGAGAACTGGGGTCTATGAGAACTGGGGCCTATGAGAACTGGGGTCTATGAGAACTGGGGCCTATGAGAACTGGGGCCGATTTGACCCACCAAGCCTTTCATCTGGTGGTGGTAGACTGCATGACGCTTTACCTGTTGGTGGCTGTAGTGTCTCGTCTTACCCGTTGGTGGCTGTAGTGTCTCGTCTTACCCGTTGGTGGCTGTAGTGTCTCGTCTTACCCGTTGGTGGCTGTAGTGTCTCGTCTTACCCGTTGGTGGCTGTAGTGTCTCGTCTTACCTGTTGGTGGCTATAGTGTCTCGTCTTACCTGTTGGTGGCTATAGTGTCTCGTCTTACCTGTTGGTGGCTATAGTGTCTCGTCTTACCCGTTGGTGGTAGTAGTGTCTCGTCTTACCCGTTGGTGGCTATAGTGTCTCGTCTTACCTGTTGGTGGCTGTAGTGTCTCGTCTTACCTGTTGGTGGCTATAGTGTCTCGTCTTACCTGTTGGTGGCTATAGTGTCTCGTCTTACCTGTTGGTGGCTATAGTGTCTCGTCTTACCTGTTGGTGGTATAGTGTCTCGTCTTACCTGTTGGTGGCTATAGTGTCTCGTCTTACCTGTTGGTGGCTATAGTGTCTCGTCTTACCCGTTGGTGGCTATAGTGTCTCGTCTTACCTGTTGGTGGTATAGTGTCTCTCGAAGTTTTTGATGAGCATCTTGTAAACATCCTCAGCGGTAGAGGGCGTGGTGCAGGCGTCGGCCATGGAGCAACGGCCATTGTTCAGGTCCTGCCACATCACCATGGGCACCTGCCACAGTCCTGCGGGAGGAGGGAACGTGTCAGCCACCCGGAGGAGACGGGAGAAGTGGATGGAGAGTCAGCAGGAGGAAAGGTGAGTCAGCAGGAGGACAAGAGAGTCAGCAGGAGAACAAGAGAGTCAGCAGGAGGAAAGGTGAGTCAGCAGGAGGAAAGGTGAGTCAGCAGGAGAACAAGAGAGTCAGCAGGAGGAAAGGTGAGTCAGCAGGAGAAAAGGAGAGTCAGCAGCAGGAAAAGAGAGTCAGCAGGAGTAGAGTCAGCAGGAGGGATCCATTAACTAAGACAAAGGCTGAAGTGGAAGGAGGATTTTAGCTACTGAGACAGGGATGGAAAAAGAAAGAAATGACATAAATACATAAATAAATAAAAAATAAACTGAAGGAAGGAATGGAGAGAATGGTCTACTCACCAGGGTAGGAGTTAGTTGGGCAGGGTGGGATCATACAATCGTGGAAGAGGGAGTAGTCGAGGGTGTAGGGCCAACTAGGAGGGGTGTTCTCATACACCGGCATAGAAGAGTCGTAGGTGAAGTTCTGCTCCCATAACATTCTGTACATCTTGTTGCCTCCGATCTGTAGGAATGAAGGTTGGGTTAGTGTTAGGTTAGTGTTAGGTTAGGTTAGGTTAGGTGGTCTAGAAAAGGTTCAACATTATGCCATAAAACTCAGGTGGTGACTCACAGCGAGGAATGGAGCTCTCATGCCTCTAACGTCTTCCATCTTCACACCTCCATAAGCAGAGAGTATTTCCCTCTGACCGGCGATCTCTTTGGCCCACCTCTTTGTCGAGAACTTTTCCCCGAAGCTGTGCCTGAGGTGGGTAATGGTGGGTTAAATGAGTGTGGTGTATTGGGTGGGTAGAGGGAAGGTATGTGGGGATATTTGGATAGTAGGTGGGTTGGGTTGAGTGTTATTATTGAGGAGTGGGTTAGTTTGGGGGGGGAGGTGGGTTGATGTGGGTGGGTAGGTGAGGGTGGGTTGATGTGGGTGGGTAGGTGAGGGTGGATTGATGTGGATGGGTTGATGTGGATGGGTAGGTGAGGGTGGGTTGATGTGGATGGGTTGTTGAAGCGGTATAATGGAAGGTGGGTTAGATCGGGACATGGTGGGTTCTAAAAGTGGGTTTTTGAAGACTTTGTGTACTTTACTGTATATATTCATTCATTGTATAATAGAGACATGTTATATTATTCATTATTTGTCCAAAAATATTTTAAACTTCACCAAAAAAATATATTGGATATTTTAAGTAAACAAATGTATGTGAAAGTGAATTATGAAAAAAACAAACTTTGTATGAATGAAGAGTTTCATTCATTGTTGAGAAACACAGAGACACACTGCATGGCATGAAGACAGTTCAGTAACAGGTGATGGTAGGATAAAGGATTTTCTTAGCCACGGAAGCAACATATTCAAGCAAGTTATGAATGACTTTGTCTTAAGTAAGGCAACCCTAGAAAATATTTACATTTAATATATAAAGTTGGCCAATTTACAAGCAGGATAGAACAAACAAAGGCATGGTACCATATTTTCAGACTTAAGAGCGTTTGAAAGTAAGAAAACATTGTCGTTATCTTTATGCAGTACAGCTTTATGAAAAGTCACTGACATAAATGTTGCCTCAAACAAATTTAAATACCAGAAGGAGAGTAATTTATATCATTCAGAGAAGGTTACGAATGCATTAGGAGTCTATTAGACTTAATGATGAACCCGAGGGAGGGAGAAACACATGCAAGAGTGAAGTCAACTGATGCATATTCCTTCCCTCGGTGTGTGGGGCTCTGGGGACTTACTGGATACTGTGGGACGCCATCTCGTGGCCCTCAGCGTACAGGTTCTGAACCTGGGCATAGTCGGTCCATTCATGGGACACATACATGGTAGAGACGATGGGACAGCCGTTGGGGTTTAAGCGACCGTTTTCGAAGAGCTCTTTGTACAGTTCCTTATTGAGGTCATTCACTGAGTCATCAAAGGTGAGCAGAACGATCTGGGGAGTCTCGCCAGGGAGGAAGCCGCCTGAGGCGAGAATGGAGGTAAGAAGGGGAGGAGTAGAAGGCGGTAGAATTTGGAAGACTCGGAGAAGAATAACAAGGTTATCCATATAAAAGTATAATGCTGAAAGAGAACGTTGGAGAAACCGTGAGAAAACCTGGAGGCAGGTGATAAGAGGGTGACTAACATAGATGGGCAGTGGGCGGCTGAATGTTTATGTACAGAGAAAGACATACAAACACTCCTGCATGGGGAGATAAAGAAGCAAAGCAAAGCGCAATTCATGCAGTGTGCAAGCTCAGTCGTTTGTGTGTGTTCGTTGACCCTGGAAATACTTACGAAATAGAATGGGATGCAATTTCATGCCCATCGGCATAGAGATTCTGCACCTGTTCGTAGTCCGTCCATTCATGACTAACGTACATGGTAGAAGGAATGCGGCAGCCGTTGGGATTCACTCTCCCGTTCTCAAACAGTTCCTTGTAAAGCTCAGTATTGAGTTCGTTCACAGCGTCGTCAAAGGTTAGGAGGACAATTTGAGGGAGTTCGTTGGCGCTGTAGCCACCTGTCGCGAGGTGGCCAAGTTAGAACTTTGTAAGGCTGCCCTAGTGGTGATCCCGGGTGTGGGCGTGTGTTTGTGTGTGTGCGTGTTGTAAGTGTACATATATACACCCACGTATGTAACACGACTCTGTCACCTTACCAAGTAATTAGTGTTATCAAATATAAACAAATGCATGCAAACTACCAGTATAATTGTTTGCTTATCAGTCAAGACAATGGATATGAGAGGCTATCTATAACTGTCTGACATGTAAGCAGTGTTTCAACCTGTAAACAATAGATTATCACCTGTTGTTTATTATTGTTTACTGCTCTGTTGAGATTTTGTCTGTTGTTTACTTGTAGGTGTAAACCGGTGCTTTATGGCAGGAAAGCTATCGTGTACCTTAAAGACAGATTGTAGAAGAAACGGAGTAACGACGTCAACCTTAGACCGATAAACAGACAGACAGACAGACAGACAGACAGACATACACCAAGTTGAAGGAAGAGGATTCGAGTGACTTAAGAACTTGGTTGAATTAAGTTTAAATAAGAGACATTAAATAGAGTTTACATTATGGGCTCAAATTATTAAGTGTAAACAACATGACACACGCTTGGTTACTGTAAACAAAAACTTATTAAAACACAAATGAAACTTAAAAATGCAAACAATAACGAGTGAATATTTTGTTTACTTTTTTGGCTGGAGATTAAGTGTTTTCTTCTGTTAGGAGTTTTATAATAGCTACATTATTTATCACAATCTTTAATATATAATTTGTTTTTATATTTTATAAGTAGAATTATAAAATAACTTTTATTTAATATAAAGTGAAAATTATATATTGAAATTCCTCTCCAAACTAAAAAAAAATAAAAATTAAATGGATAGGCAGAGGGAAATTCTTCGTCCTCCTTATTGAACTTATTGAACTATCTACAACCAGGTAAGTCACACGATCCCTCATTAACTACTACTACTACTTCTACTACTACTACTACTACTACTATTACGTATCCCTACTTATTGCACTTGACTATAAGATTCGTGCAAATTAACAATTAGTTTATTTTCTATTGCAACTATAAATATTATCATTATCATTGTAATGGTGAAAACATGAACGAGTGAATACATTAAACATTAGCATAAAACAAACACGTATTCTGAAAACAAACAGCTTATCAACAAATAAAAAACACGAAAAAGACACAATCATCAAACGAGGTGAATAAATATTTTTGAAACAAGTAAAATATATTTGATGAATCATGGTGTTTATACTACCAGGCTTAAGATGTCGTTTATCACCCTAATGAGTCGAGTATTATATAAACAAACACACTTCATTATGTAAACAAACACTTCATTATTATGTAAACAAACAAACACACTTAGGAATTATACAGACGTAATTTTTTTTCTTCTTTAAATGGAGTTATGAAGAGCTTATATATTGCGTGTATTTCCTACATCTTAACCCCTTGATTAGGATGACTTAACCCCTTGATTAGGATGACTTAACCCCTTGATTAGGATGACTTAACCCCTTGAGTACGATGACTTACCCCTTGATTAGGATGACTTAACCCTTGATTAGGATGACTTAACCCCTTGAGTACGATGACTTAACCCCTTGAGTACGATGACAACCTCCAGAGTGCATTGTCATCTTACTCAAGGGAATGGGTTATCGTATTTAAAGGGTTAAGACACCGTATTTAAAGGGTTAAGACACCGTATTTAAAGGGTTAAGATGTATTACTCACTAAACTAATTTATTTTACTCAAGTATTTAAAATAAATTAGTTTCCATGGTTTTATCTTAATTTACTTTTGCCATTACTGATTTGACTTTCTTTTGAAGTTCTGTCTTGAGGGGCGGGAAAAGAACCCAGCCAGGTGTGAATATTAATTAACCTCTGACAATCTACTGAACTGTTTATGCTTCGTAATAATGGCAGGTAGTCCCACATATTACCCACCTATGATAAGATAATTTTACTGTTTATTCCTATGTTTGGGTATGAAGACAGGTAAAGGGATCCAGGTAGGTGTGAAAAAAATTACCAAACTGTCAAAACGTAAACAAAGACTTACCTGGGATTTCCTTGCCGCCGCAGTAGCAGTCAGGGAGACGACACACCTTAGGGTCGCATTTCTCAGCCTTGGTGTCGACAGGTGGGGCTGGGCCAGTTGGTGTAGGCCTGACGTAGGGGAAGGCAGGGAGGCTTGATTAGAACAGGTCAGGGAGCGTGAAGGGAGAATGAGGAAGGGAGGGAGTGTTGAAGGTAGGAGAGAGAGAGAGAGAGAGAGAAAGAGGTGCAACAAATATAAAATTTCTTCAGTTAATTATAAAATAAAAACAAATGATTAGATTTTTTCCATTAATTAAAAGCTGAAGCTGAGAAAATAACAGCACAGTTATTTATAAATAGAAATTCTCCATTTAGCTTTAGATTAAACAAATATATAGAAAGTAAGACAAAGAAATACTCCTTTTGTTGACCAGAAGTTTCGTTTTTTACAGAAAATGGGGGAAGTCACTCCAGAAAATGGAAACTCTTAGAGAAAACAGAATTATTGGCATTTAGAAAGCATTGACGTGGTGAAGGTATAATACAAGATGTGTTTATTTAATTTACAAAAAAATAAGAATATATAGAATTTTTATTATTTAAGTAGGCAAGTATGTAACAAAATATTAAGCAAGCAGAATTAGTAAAATTTATACTTACAATGGGGAAAATGGATTTATTCAAAAGCGTTTACAGTATCAGTTGTTAATTTCATTAGAAAGAGAAGCTGTCTACAAAAAAGTGAAGCCATTTACAAGTTGATTCGATTTATGTGAAAAGTTTAAGTTGTTGAGGTGTGAAGCGATCCTTCGTTCCTATAACTGGTACATCACAGTTTAATGACTTGATTCACATAACTGATGCAAATGATTTGACTCAAATTGCGTTATTAAACTTTAACCCTATCGTGCCTCATGACGCAAATCACATCAAATTATGTGCCTCATGACGCAAATCACATCAAATTATGTGCATCAGTGACGCAAATTGAGTAATTCACTTTTAATGTACGAGTTATAGGGACGAGGGATCGGTTCACACCATAGGCCTGAAGTGAGCCTCGGTCCTTAACTGGGCCTCTCTTATTTGAAGGTCCGTAACAGTATATGTGATCTTGTAACTACTGTATGTTAATGGTCCTGTAACTGTACATGTGATCTTGTAACTATGTTAATGGTCCTGTAACTGTACCCATAAGGTTGGTTTTCTCTCAAGAGATGGGAGAACATTGTGTACGGGGAGAGAGAGAAAAAGGCATGAAAGAAATCAGGAAATAAAAAATAATAAAAAAATAAGTGACGCCAAAAGCTTGGAGGAAATTCATTAATAATTTTTATTTATTTTTTTTTTCATTTTTAAAACTATTTATTTATTTATTTTTATATTTCTGATATTTTTTAATTTAATATTTTATTCATTCTTCTTGTTTTATTGTTGATTATTCTATATTACTCTTTACTTTATATTATTACTCTATTCTATATTTACTATATTTATTCTATATCTTTCTATGTATATTATATCTTCCTTCCTAGTTAATCTTCAGTCAGTAAAGCTTCTCATACAAACATTATCTCAATAATTCTCTTCTTTAGGAAAACTTTTTTTTTTTTTTTTTAATCAGAGAAAATATTACACACAGGACCTGACTTACCCGGCCAACTGGGGCGGATCGTGAAGGCTGATCAACTGGTCTAGTTCTGATTAGCTTGATTAGTAATGATTAGCTAATCTAGTGCTGATCAGCTGTTCGAGAATTGATCATCTGGTCTAATTATCAAGTAATTATGTTTCAAATAGCAAATCTAGTATGATCCAACTAATCCAATGTTGATCAGCTAATCAAACCCCAATCAGCTAATAAAATACAGATCAATTAACATATCAAACCGCTTCATTAGCATCCTTAGTAACTACCACAATGACTACCGCTGGTTGAAGATTAAAACAATAAATAATGACAAGAGACTTTACCAACGCTGTGGAATGACTCGTTTAACAACCAATCATCATCAACCAATTGCGGTGGTTGGCTAAGGACGCTTAAATGGGCGGAGCTTAGTTGATAGGAACTATGAGCTGATCTAACTCAAACTACTTAATGATCGAACTAAACATGCAGGTTCTCTACTAGTAAGCAGCGACACTAATTGGTAGCTAAACTAATAACTAGAAGCAGAGGAAATCGTCAAATTAATACTTGTCTGTCAGGACTAGTTTAATATATCTTTAGTAATTAATTTTATTTTCGAGTCATATATTTTTCTCAATATATCTGTCGTTCTCATAGGTATGTTATGTGTCATATAATTGTTCTTTTATTAAACGAGGCTGACAAAATAACATTTATTCCTTTGCATATTCTCACAAAAACACAACACCCATTTGCAGGACTCAGTTGTGATCGAACTGTTTGTTTGTCCGTCTAGTCTCGTGGTTGTATTGGTGGGTTAGTACCAATGGCGTTTTACATGCACCACCATCACCATTAGAGTCTTGTCCTGAGCTTACATGCACTATACAGCTACTGACAGTCTTAACCTAGGCAAGAGGTCGTACTAATAACACGGTGAAGAGGAGGTTAAGCAGTGTCGTCCAGGAACCCACATTGATTTAGGAAGTAATTTTGTTTTATATTATCATAAACGTCGACAGAATTCATTACTCTGAATTACTACTCTTTTGATTAAGCGTCGATGGAGTGATATAATTCACGTCTTCATAGTCTGGGATTCGCTTTAAGTCTCCCTAATATTGCCTCGGTGGAGATCTTTCACAGCTGAAGTCAACAACTCGAACCAAGACACGAAACAGGCAAGAACCATAAAATGGTTAAGATTCCCCTTTACGGTGAAGTTCTTAGAGTCTGGGAACTGTGCGCAGCCGTAAACGTTCTTCACAGTTTGTAAATTAAGTCATGGCTAGAAAGTCGTGTGTAAAACGAACACCTTCCCTTAATGTGATACCAAAGACAGCCGCCATGCAATGGAAATGTATATATTTGTATTCTGTTTTGTTAAATGTTCGTTTGTAATGTAACTTTTGGAGAACTAACAGGTTATAGTATTTTGATTCTTCAAGCTCCCGTTACTGTATGTGAACATCGCTGTGTGGGCCACGATGTTTTCTACACATGCTATTAAATAACACACAACAGGACATGCTGGTTTTCTAAGGCTCGGCAGTATGTCACCTTGATGTGCTCCGTTGTACTGTGTTATACTACATGAGCATTACAGTAACTGATGAATGTAACTGGGCATACAGACTGTTGTGTAAAGCTTGGATATAATCTTCACCCATTCATGGCCTCAAGTCTCAAAAGATTTACACGTTATATTTTTCCCCAATTTGAAGATGCGAGAAAGCATCTACTTTGTTCATCTAAGCTTAAGTTGCAATGCTGGCAACTGAGACTATCATAACCAGTTGCTTTCTCTTATCTCCAATTAAAGAGCGGAAAAAATACCGTACAAACCCCTCAGAATAAAGACCAGAATGAATAAAGGGGGCAGGGAGGCAAGGTGAAAATAAGGTGCGAAGACTAATTCAAGCGGAGGAGCGTAAGATGACGATCTGTCTCGCATGTTTGGGATGGCAAATTAGTGAAGGTTTACCTCCTGGGGGGATATTTCCAGATATCGTTGCTTAACGTGGGAGCTGAGGGTGCGAGAGCTGACACGGGCTTCAAGGTGGGGCGCCTACTCCTGTAACCAAACGCCAAGGGATACTCATAGAGAATGGGAGCTGGGTACTCAGATGGTGGGGAGGCTCGTTCATTATAGAAAACGGGGACTAGACACTCATGGAAAACGGGGGTTGGGATTATCAGATGGACAGAGGCAGAGAAAATGAGGGCTGGGGGATTTGGGATTTTTTTTATTTTATTTTTAGAGCAAAGTCAGAAAGAATACAACAACAGAGCCAAGCGGTTTATATATTTTATACAGCATTCAGTATGAGGGAAAGGTAATTCAACATAAGGGAGAGATTTATCAATTACCTGATAAAATAGGGGTAAGGTAGCTAGGTTATTCGTTCAATTTACATACGAGCGAGGCAAAAGAAGGTTTTTACAGAGATCTTAAGTGAAACTGAGATAATCGTTTTTCTCTGGAAGCACCAAAAGATCACCTTAACAAGAAGGGAATTTTATCTGAAACAATAATGATTTTATATCTTATAAGAATATGTAGTCAACCCTGGAAAAAAAAGTTTATATAAATTTTCTTTGGTGGGAAAAAATCGAACAGCATGCAGTGTAGTTAGTTGTATCTTTGGAGAGTTAAATTGTTGATTTTTATCCAATATATATCTATAGTAGTATGATTTTTTGATCTGAGACATTCTTGTACTGATATTTGTTCAGATTGACTTGCACCAAAAAAATTGTACCAATGTTTGTAGTTAATTTACCAAGGACAAGGACATAAGCCACACCTGGAGGCGTAGTGAGAGTCGTCTGAGTGTGTGTCTTGATGGACCACACAATATATTAGTCTCCTAATAATTGTTGTTGATTTTTTTATATCTATTTTGATGACTAATATTTTTAATGCCTGAATCACAAACACACAGAAACAGAGAAACACAAACACAGACACACATATTTCAACATTAGATACTCCTAATAACAATAAAAAAAAACATAAATTGCCTGTTACAACAGACCTTGAAGGCACGGAAGAGTCGACAGAGCGGGGAGTAGTAGTGGAACTCGGAGATCCTCTGTTGTTGGTGGTGGTGGACTGTCTCGGGGGAGTCCTGCTTAGACAATCACATTAGTTAACATGGTGGCAGCGGTGGGATGCTGGTGGTGTTTTGTATTTCACACGAGATAAATTGAGAAATTATAAGTAAAATTTGCATTCTATTAAAAATATATAGACACATTGTACATAATTATTATGAGAACTTTGCAATACACTTGCATTTTTAGTGTAAATAATGTAAAGATTTGTCAACACATTCATAAAAAAAAATTATTTAGTCAAATGATTTTAGTATACCTGAAGATTAAAAACTGATATTCATAGAAACATAACAAATTCAGTACCAGAAATAAAAACAATATCATGGAATACTGAAATAAGCTTCATAAATCCTAATTTGCTAAAGTGAAGAAAATAGTAAAATAAGATTTGAAACATGATTAATGAAAGATCTGTAAAAAGGTATCAATGGACATTTATTTTCAGTCAAGTCTTCTATATATCCTTCACCATAAATACTTTGTACTGGATGTTAACCTGGCGAGTGATCTCATCCAAACATGCTAATAATACAGGTGTGTCAGGTGTAGTATCTCAGTGATGGGCGAACACACACACACACACACACACACACACACACACACACACACACACGCGCGCGCACGCACGCGCGCACACGCACGCACGCACGCACGCACACACACACATTATTTATGCATGTCATAATGACGTTTTGTCCACCTTAATGTTTTTACAACTCATTGTGAATTATGGGTAACTCTGTTCAAGAAATATCGAATATTTTAACACACAAAAGCATGTTGGTTTATATTACCATCCTGTCAGAAATAACTCTTAATTCCATATTTCATCAACAAGGTTTGTTTATAGCGATCTGGTTAACATGCATGTTTTCCAAAATCAAACTTAATGTTTGATAAACACAACCTATACAAAAATGTCTTGCTTAGTAAAATGGAGTTCCTAAAGCTGTGTCTGGAACTGCACATTTTGTCAGTCTCTGGAGCCAGCAAGTGGCAATGAGTGGTGCGTGAGACTAAACTCAGCAGCTTAACAGCCACTAAGTTCTTTTGTCTCTCTGAAAGGGATTAAGAGATGTAAGAACGTCACAAAGTCACAGGAGCGGAGTCTTGGGTGTTGAAGGTTGGGATGAGGAGGACCGGAGAGGTGAATGACATGAGACTTGATGTCATCAAAATGCAAAACATCTTGCAATACTGTAACAAATGGAGGCCACAAGGCTGAGCAGAAGGAAAGTGACAGGAAGTCCATTTGGGAAGAATACATTTATCAAAAGAAAATTATCATGTGTTTTATTAAGGAACCATAATGTTATTAGAATAAAAAAAAAAGTAAGGAATACAGGAGACATTATATGCTTGTCACTGCAGCAGTGGTAAATATAGAAGCATTAACCCGTTGCCGCTTGACTCTTTAAGGCCGAAACTTGTCATGCATTAAAGGAAGATTTTCAAAATGCCATGCTACGGGAGTCGCCGATGTCTGGACAATAATAACTCCAGTACACCAAGAAGAGTTAGTCAACTCATAACATACCTCGGGGGACTCTTGGATGAACGAGAGGAACCAGAACGGGTGGAAGAGGAAGATGGGGAGAGAGATTTCAGGACAGGTGAACTAGGGGTACGGGAAGGGGTACGTGAAGGAGTGCGGGAAGGAGTGCGGGAAGGAGTGCGGGAGGGAGTACGAGGGGAGGCTGTGGGGAGGTTGGCTAGAGCTCTCAAAGCTTGAGAAGCTGTTTGAGAGAAAGATCCTTCTGACGCCTCGGATGGAGTCTTCTTGGGATTCCCAGTGGCTGGGATTGTGGCAAAGTGTGGGGAACTTGGCAAAGGTGGAGGGAAGACAGCGGATTGGGTTCTGAGTGAGGACGGGGAAGACACCGACTGTGAAGGGAAGGAGGAAGAGGAAGATGGGATAGTGCTAGAGCGAGATTTTGGGGGCTGTCTCTGAGGTTGGGGCTGTCTCCGAGGCTGGGGCTGGGGCTGGAAGGAGGCGGCAGGAGAGGCAGTAGGAGAAGGAGAGTCAGGAACACCGGAGAAGGAGAAGGATGAGATGGGACGTGTAGAATCAAAGTCAAAGTCGGAAAATTCGAAGGCCTGGGTTTTACCGCCCCTGTAACAACAACACACACCATCAGGTCTCCGCCACCTCAACACTGTACACTTGTCTTCTACAAATCTGGGTTATTCTCAAACAATTTTTACCCCTATACCTATTGGTAATAATTTAATTTGTAAAAACATCGTGCATCAGCATCGTTAACACACACAAAGTTAAAACAACACAAACATTATGAGTTAAATTTAATGATAAATACTCTTGGGTCTTAAGAGTCGAACACTCGGTATGGGTCACGTGCTTTCTCGTGCTTATTAAAGAACCACTGCGTGTTATATCAGGTCATAGGTCAAATCAGGTCATAGGTCAAATGAGCCCCAGGTCCTAAGAGACCACATCCCAACTTAACCTAACCTTTCAGAATTAAGGTCCATTTGGGTTAAGAGTCCATTAGAACTGGGTCCTATTGGGAGGTGGTAACCATTAAAACTGGGATACTCTATAACTGGAACCCATTAAGACTGGGTCTCTAAACAATCGTATTTAGGTATAATGGGGACCTATTAGCACTTGGGCCCATTTAACCTACAACTTTGTGCCATGCTGGTGGACAGTGAGGGACACAACCTACAACATGATGCAGGGGGAACCACACCGGCATGCATTTATTGACTACTGAAAACAAAACAAAACAAACGTTACTGTACATACCGACCTAATATACAACTTGGGGCAAAAGGTTAAGAAACACAAACAACTACTGAAACAAGTTGATTAGTTTTTCAGATTATTGATGTGGAAAGAAATTATTTTATTATCTCGTGGATGTGAATTTTGAGATAGTTGTATAAGTCGTGTGGAGGCGGGATATGGTACACTTGAAAGGTTTAGTGGATGGATTCTGTGTACACATTTAAGATCAGTGGATGAATTATGTGTACACGTGTAACATCAGTTGATGGGTTCAGTGTACACATGTGGATGGTGAAACTGAATAGAGACTCTCAACAATACTGAGCTGCACCTGAGGACATCAGGTGCTTATGAACATTCACATCCACGAGAGAGTTTGACGCCGAAGAATGACAACAGAACCTGGAGTGGGAGGAGCCAGACGAGCGGAGGCTGGAGGCACTGGAGGATGAGGTGGCTGCCCGGAGAGCAGAAGAGGAAGAGGAAGGAGAGGGGGAGCGAGAAGGGGAAGTTCCTCCTCTGGGAGAACCTCCGCGGGCGAAGGACTTGGAGGAGGAAGGCTCCACACGAGTTCTATAAAAATGGTTGGAAGGATCGCTGTACTACACTTGATCTTTGCCTTTAAGGAGTGGCTGTTCAGGTGAGCTACTTCGTGATTGGGTGCAAGAGACAGTCGACACTAGTTTAAGGTCCACGGTGAAGTGTTGTTCGTTGGAGGTCCAAATGGGTTATTCCGAGTCCCAACAGACCTTAACCTAACACGACCACTGGGTGTGAACCACGTAAAGATTGTGGTCCAAATTCTAATAGTATGGTTAGGTTAAGTCGGGTTTGGGGCCTGTTAGGTCTAGATCCCATTTGACCAGTCACCAAGTTTGTCTACATATCTACACTGGATCTACTAGCGTATTGCGATATGAAACTAGTACAGTAATTAGCTAAAATATCAATGGTTATGATTTTAACTAGATACATAAATGCAACCACGTTTCACACACCTAAATTTTGGACTCATTGGCAGTGAATCGAATCATGCTAGTAGATACCTTACCCAATCAACCCATAGCAGTTAACACAGAAGGTATACATGAGATTCTACAACTGCGACAACAATTATATGTACAAATTACAAGAGTTTACCATTAATGAAGAAAAACCAACACAATACTTTATGTACAGACTTCTTAATAATGAGTTAAATAGTATAATACATTAATCTGATGATGTATATTTTATATATACAAATAATATACATAACTTAAAATAAATTACAATACAAAATACAATATGCACATAGATTTAAGAAGACTAAGTTAGGTAGAGTGGTGCTGAAGGAGAGTTGTGGTAGAGGTGTGTGCAGAGAGAGTGTGAAGATCGAGGGAGGGAGGGGGAGGGAGGGAGGTAAACCCATTAACAGGCTGTTGTCTTAGCCAGAAAGTGCATCAGTAAAAAAGTTTTATTTAGGATTCCATATCTGGATTTATTAACTTAAAACGAATTACGAGAAGAAAAAATAATAAAGAATATGAATAAGCTTGACATTACTGCTAGAGAAGGCAACATAGCCAGACCACCTTAGGTATTCCACAGGAGGAAATGAGCAGAAGTGAATGGTTTTTTTTTTTGCTAGAAGAGAATAAAAAATTATGATATTCCTTTACCTTCTATAGTTGCTAGACCTATAAAGCGATTTTTGTTTTCTATTAAGCAACAGGAGAGAGAAAACCCCAGAGTAGCAAAACAGAGGAGAGAATTCACACCTTCTAAAGAGATTCACTAGACATCTAATTAATTATTGCGCTGGTTATTGTTATTTCCAGTTAATTTTCACTATGTTATTCACAGTGGACTTTAACTCTAAGAGGTCCATGCAGCTAGGAGAGTTAATGGCCTCTATAAAGCCAACAGAAAAACAAAACTTTTATTTTGTTTATTTTCATCATTGTAACCAGCGCGTACCTGACAAGGATGGGCCTCAGCTTAGGAGTGCTTGTGGGAACGGGGGTGGTGGTGCGGGGGCGAGGGGTGGTTGTGGTGGTGGTAGTGGTGGTTGTGGTAGTGGTGGGTGGTGGTGGTGGAGGACGGGTAACAAACTCAATCCCACCAGTAGCGACACCTCCCTCTCTAGGTACAGAGTGCCAGTGCCAAAGGTCAGAGGTGAGGAGAATTTTAGCTCATGGGATGGTGATTGAAACTCCAACTACAAATAACTGATATGAACAAGATGTAAACTACTGTAAAGGCGGCAAGATAACAAGACTTCAGCCTTAAGATTTTGATTGGATAAAAGGAAAAGTTTCAGCGAACAGAAACTTGACCAAAACAGATCCTGAAACTTATGATTAAATTGATATAAACAAGATGATAAATTATATTGGAGGAAGTAAGAAAACAAGACTTCAACCTTAAGATACTGAGGACAAAAAGAGAAGCCTGAGGGTGCAGGAACTCTGTGCTTAGAAGCTAAATTACTTGACTTTTGAAAAATCACTGAAACTTGAAATAAAATTTACATCAATACATTTAGAAATTATTTAAAAGCAGATTAAAAAACAAGACTTCAACCTCAAAAAAAAAACAAAAAAACAGAAGCTTTAGGGTGCAATAAACTTTGGGCCAAAAGCAAACTTCTCGTGAAACACTTGTTGGGTGAGCAGGTGAGAAGAGTGCTGAGTCAAACACCGATACTGTGAGGCTAAAACCGTACGTGATTACCAGTGAAGAAACAGTATGCTGGCTTGTGCTCCTTTTATAATATTTCCCTCATGTAAACTGATATAATAAAAGCTGAAGTGACACGTTTTAACCCATAGACTATATACATATTTCCCAAAGACAAAAATAGTGAAGGTAGAATTGACCAACACTCAGATGGAAGCAGAGTCCGTGTATAGGATCCCTAACACCGCCCACTGAAGGAAACACTGTACATCTGAAGGGGAAGACAAGTTAAGAGAAGCGGGAGGGAAATCGTGACCCTTTGGTAATTAAAGCTCGGTACCTGTAGGGGAAACGTCACTAAAACTTGTAGGAAGGAAATCGGTTCATATGTTTGACGACGCCATTGTGACTTGTTTTGTTTTTCTCTGTCTCGCTGTTCGGTTTCTTGGGAGACTTTTTAATATCTGAAAAACACAGACACTAACCCGCTCTGTTTATTGTCGTTTGGGTAAAATAATCACCAAAAATTACCCTTTATCTTCCTCTCAACCACACCAACCATAAGAGACAAGAGACCTTTGTGTTATCTCCCCAGTCTGTAATATCAAAGAAAATGTATTTATGTTAAGGAGTAACTATGGAATAACTACAAACATTGGTGTTACCTTGCGTTGGGATGGTTTGGTGCTGGCTGTCTGATTGAAGGTACTGCTGCAGGCTCCCCAACATCGTAGAAATCTAGGAGTTTATTAGTTAATTAGAACACAGAAACTCAACCAATGTCACGTATATATTGTCCCATAAGCTATAAATTCCCCAGATGCAATATTTCTTCAGATATATAATAACACAAGTGACAGGCACTCACCGTAGAGGAGGTCGTCGTAGTAGTAGAAGAAGTCGGCGTCAGTGTAGTTCAGTTCAGAGTAGAAGGCGTCGTCGCTGATGATGGGAGCTTGGTGCACGGGGGCTTGGGTGGGTCTGGGTTGGGCTTTGGGTGCTGGTGCAGGGGCGACGGGCCTCCTGGTGGGGGACCTGTAAATATTGACGCTGTGCTCAGTTCCTGCACCACTCTACACTGAGCGACATAGAATACTGTATTTATCATCTTAAATGCTTATGAGAGTCAGTAATGTGCTTAATTCTCTCTCCCTCTGTCTACCAACTGCTGAAGGGAACCTTGTGCCTAGAATACAGCACTTATAATACTACAGTACAGTACACTGCTCAATTAAAAATAAAGTGGATTAGTGATTTTATTCTATTACTTGTGGAGCTAATTCCTGGTTCTCTACTTGTGGCTCAGCGAGTCATGGTGGTATATAATAATTAAGTTCATCCCCAGGTTCTGAGTGGGCCTTCACCTTGCATGCAATCTGTAGCAACACTGCTTGAGTCTTCATTGTGCCATGCAATAAAAATTACTTGGAGTAAAAAAGTCCATTATATATATATATATATATATATATATATATATATATATATATATATATATATATATATATAAAAATATATATATATATTGATGAATAACTAAATGATAAAGAAATAGTCAGCTTGTCGAGGTAAAGTTTTTGTCCTTAGTTGTTCGTGTGAGTATCATCGTTTAGTTCTGCCCTCTAGGTGTAGGAGATAGGTCAGAGGTGAGATGTGAGGAGGATCACTTTAGTCTCTTTCTCATCCATGAACGTGTGTGATCAGTTTATATTTTAGTCGTGGAGTTCTATAGTGGACAGAAAAATGTAATAAGTATTACTGGTGTAGGAGGAGTCAAGTAGAGTCACAGTTTGGGCAGCTCTAAGCGATACCCATATGAGGGGAAGGTGAGCAGTGCTGCTTGATACCTGGGTGGTTGACGGCTGTCCTGGGTGTTGGGTAGGAGGTTTGAGGAGTCTGGGGTCTTGGAGGTACTCGTAGGCAGTCGGGACAACTCAGGATGACGTACGGTGCCGGGGACTTGGGGAGGAAGCGCTAGAGAGATACTTTGTTTAAATGAGGGACTTTGAAAGGAAGGGGATGTTGCTCTGACTTTAGAGAATGGCGGGAATGTCGAAAACCGAGATCTCTGAGGCTTAGGAGTGACGCTCTGCCTAACGGGGGTGCCAGGACGTCGGGTTCTCAAGGAACTTTGCTGATCTGTAATTTCGATGGAGTTCGATACAGGGAGCGTCTTCAGCGAGGTGGGTCGAGGCGCTACTGTAGTTGGACGGGATTCAAGAGACGCGGGACGTGGCGAAGTCAGACGAGGTTTTGGCGAGATGAAAAGGGGTTTTTGTGTGGTGGGCCGGGGTTTTTGTGTGGTGGGCCGGGGTTTTTGTGTGGTGGGCCGGGGTTTTTGTGTGGTGTGCCGGATTTTGGGGGAGGTGATATGAGATGGTGTTGATGTGGGCCTAAGCCTTGTTGGCCGAGTGGGAGAAGGAAGGCTCTGTGTCAGTCGTGGGGAATTTTGAGTTTGTACTTGGGGCCTTATAGTTTGAGGAATAGGAGGGGAAAACTGAGGGGTGGAAGTGGGGATCACGGACTCTCTCTGGGGGAGACGAGGGGGCGCCTGTTTGATGGGGTTAGCAGGTGGTGAGGGAAGAGATGAGTGCGGCGTAGGTGAAACAACGTTGTCATGTGACTCTTTAAACGGGATTGTACCTACTGCCTCCTCAGGTACGAAGGGGTCAGAGTCTGGTCGTGGAACATATGCGTTCTCCACTTGGCTCTGTGGGGAGGACTCGGATTGGGGCCTTGGCGGGAAAGACTCGGATTGGGGCCTTGGTGGGAAGGACTCAGATTGGGGCCTTGGTAGGAAGGACTCGGATTGGGGCCTTGGTAGGAAAGACTCGGATTGGGGCCTTGGTAGGAAAGACTCGGATTGGGGCCTTGGTAGGAAAGACTCGGATTGGGGCCTTGGTAGGAAAGACTCGGATTGGGGGCTTGGTGACAAAGACTCGGATTGGGGTCTTGTTAAGAAAGACTCGGATTGGGGCCTTGGTAGGAAAGACTCGAATTGGGGCCTTGGTAGGAAAGACTCGGATTGGGGCCTTGGTGGGTGAGAATCAGGTCGGAGATGTGGTGGGAGGAAATTTACTTCGGTGTGAGGTTTGGGTGAGAAGGACTCGGAATGAGGCCTGTGAACGAAGGGATTATTCTGGGGTCTTAGTCGCTGTTTCTGAGGTCGAATTTGTTGTTGAAACGGAGGTACTCGTGGCTGTTCACGGGCTGGGGAGGAGAAAGGCCGCGTGTCGAAGGTAGAGCCGAACGGATTATAGTTTTGAAAGTTCCCGAAAGGATTAGCAGGTGAGGATTGCCGAGTGAAGGTATTTGGTGGGCGGAAGGAGTTGGGTGGATGCCTGGGGGGAAACTGTGGCGCTTGGAATTGTTTTGGGAAGAACCCATGTTGGAAGAAGTTGCTCTGAGGAGCTGACTGCCTACGAGTGAGCCTCTGGTCAGGTCTGGGATCAGGGAAGTTAAGGTGGCTGCTCCTGGAGGAGACTGCTGCTGTTCCTACTGCTGCCGTTGCTGGGGACTGCTGTTGGTGGTGCTGTGGGCTGGTCCAGGGCTGCTGTGATTCCAGCTCAAACCTCGCTGTGGCGGCAGAGGGGAAGTTCGTCTCCAGGGAGGAGGAGGAGGAGGAGGAGAATTGTCCTAAGTCAGAGTCTGTAGCGTCGAGGACAGTCAGGTCTCGCCGGAGGAACTGGTTGGTGGGGGCCTCGCGCACTGGTCTCGATTTCTTCTCGAGAGACTGCAGCAGCTGCCACCTTCACACAAACACTCGCGTCAGGCTACAAGCTCAGCCCCTCGGCCCACTTCCACCACCTGAGCTACTGGTGTGACCTTGACCTGGTCTTCACGATAATTTGGGTTAAACTCATCTAGATAACCTCTACTCTAGGCTCATACAATTCTAGAGGCATATGGAAAGGCTTATGTTAGAATCTAGATTAAATTTACCTAAAGCCTATAAAATTCTAGAAACTAAGGATAAAATTTGGTTAGACTCATCCAGGTAACCTCTACTCTAGGCCTATACAATTCTAGAAGCCAAGTCTCTACACTAGAGGCCTAGGCACTGATGCAAATTGCAATAATTCTACCCTAGGCCTATAACGCTGATCTGCCTACTCTACTTTAGTTAAACTACGAGTCATAAGCCACTAACTCGTAGGTCTACCTCACACACACAAAGCAATTAGGAGCGAGGCTAGTTAGTGCGGTTAATACCTACGTCGTCACGGTAGTACAGGTGTTGAGGACACAGGTGAGCACAAGACACTGTTGGTGGTAAAGGTAATTGACCAACTTACTACAGAAGGAAGAGTTGAGGCAAGATACAAGTATCTGCCCTCAGCTGTCTGTGGGATCAGTTGTGTTTAGCTGTGACTGACTGACTGACTGACTCAGATTCACTGACTAACTATAACTATCCTGTAACTCTTAACTAGCTAATAAACTAACTGTGAATGACTGACTGACTGACTTACTGACTAGCGGGTAGACTGGGCCGAGGGCTGACACACTCACCCATGGTAAATAAAAGGATACTGAAGGAAGTATCGCAACAGAATATAAATCAAGAAATACATTTATTCTGTCATGATGTCAACTTGTGGCTGTCATAATGGTTCATAACTTAACCCCTTTGAGGATGGTAACTTAACCCCTTTGAGGATGGTAACTTAACCCCTTTGAGGATGGTAACTTAACCCCTTTGAGGATGGTAACTTAACCCCTTTGAGGATGGTAACTTAACCCCTTTGAGGATGGTAACTTAACCCCTTTGAGGATGGTAACTTAACCCCTTTGAGGATGGTAACTTAACCCCTTTGAGGATGATAATTTAACCCCTTTTGAAGACGACAACTTAATCTATAGAGTACAATGATAACTTGTTACCTTGAGTACTACAATTACTGTACTCGGGGTGGTCAAGTTTACAGTACTAGAGAATGTTAAAAAAACGTTAAAAGTGTTAATGTTAATATAATGTTTTAGGTCTGTTTGGTTTAAGATAACTTAGAATCAATTCGTTTAACTGTTTTTAATGTTAACTAATTGTTAGTTTGGTTAGGTTAGGTCGACAACGTTCTAGGGAATCTTTTGGGGAAAATACTGGGAATTATTGGGAACTTTGGGGAATATTAGAATAATGATTTTGGAGGAATATTTGGAATCATGAATATCTTGGGAATAGTGGGAATGATATGGAATATTGGGAATACTTGAAATTTGGGGAATTAAACTTAGGAATTAGAATCCTAAATCATGTTAGTCATTTGAAGATAGGAATTATTATGGGAATATCTGTAATAATATGAGATATTTTCTTGTAATTATCTACCAAAAGTCTTAGATATGGTTTACCTCAAGAAGCAGAATAAACATCTATGTCTTAATGCCTTACGACCTAAAACAAACTAGTAATATTTCAGTTATTGTTGTTGATTTATTCTCGTCTACGTTTGTGTATTATGAGTTACTACAGCAGCTAAATAACTCCCTCCACTTCCTTCTTAAAAGCTCATTATGTAGTGTAAGAAGGAGGCACCCCGCGAGTTACTTAGACTTAATAAAGGTCTTATTATATTCAGATATGACTGATAGAAGGAACAAGTTTTTTGTTTTTTTTGGTATCTGACTTAGACTTGAGGATATACAAGTAGTGAAGGATTGTCCCCTTGAGGTATGCCTTCAGATTACTATTGGTCTAAACAACAATAAATATTTGGTCTTGTTTCCACGTTGGACAGAAGGATATAGTCTATTGAAGATTCGTCCCTCTGGCAAGACAACAGAAGGATGTTTAGTGTGTGTGTGAGTGTTGGTCGTATAGTATAGTTAGTAGTCAAGGGTTTGTTTACAGGTTAAGGAAGACGAGAGACATCTGATGGAGATATGTGTCCTTCTTATAGTCTAATTAATTCATAGTTAATACCTAAGATTATATATAGTCAAGTTGTAATGCCTTTAAGAACAGTATAATTAAAGTTGGTTTTTTTTTTTTTTTTTGCTTAAACAAAAGATGGAAACTAAGTCTTTTTTTTAGGGGAGTGTTGAGTCTTATAAATTCAAGAGGGTGAGGCAGTACTTACGAGAAAGCCTGAGGGCGGAAAGTTGAAGGCTTAGCACTGTTGAGTCGCTGTGTCCGCCTTCCGGGCTGCTGCTGAGCCTGTCGACACGATACATTACCAAAAATAATTCAACCCCCCCCAAAAAAAATATAATAAATAAATAAAAAAAATATATAAAACAAAGGAAGTCATTACAGGTTTGTGAACTTTCTGAGTTAAGTTAGGTTAGGTTAAGTTAGTACTTGAAGAACATTTTAGGCCTTGATACATAGAATAACATTATGGTAAATAGCTGATAGTGAAGAAAAAAATACAAAAAACTTCTACTAAAAAAATGGAGGTTGAAGGCTATTGTAAATATTGATCAGTTTAATAATGACAACAATCATTGGAGATAATCGTCCGGTTAGTGGAAGACTTATAGTGTTTGAGATACAGGTTATAGTCTTGTGGGTAATAATGGAAATATATTTGTATAATTAATCTATCCGTATTGAAGGAGGATGACTAGACAAGTTTTATAATAGTATTGGAAGCTCTTGTGATCAGGTTGGGAAAAGGTTTTAAACTGTGAAGCAACAATACAAACATGTAAACACGCCTTACAGAGAGAAGAAGTAATGAAACAACACCGATAAACATATAAATAAAGAAGATCGAGTAAAACAGAGACATAACAAAAAGCACAAAAGTAAAAGGCAAAATAAATTAGAATAAAAACTAAATAAATATGGTTGATAACATGACAAAAATAATGACAATAGTTAAACAGAATCAACACAGAGAAAAGTAGGTAGATAATGTGTTGCTAACGAGGCGGTCACTCAGGGTAGAGGGGGCCACACACTGTGACTGTGGAGTAACTTGGGGCCTAGGAGTTGTTGAGGGTCCTGGGGGCTGCTGGGAACTAGGGGCTGTTGAGGTCACTTATTGTTGGGGTCTGGAGGCCGTTGGGTTTAGGTTAGGTTGGGTCGAGGGGTAAGGGAGGGGTAAGGGGTAAGGGCTGGGGCGAGGTGTATGGTTGGGGCGAGGGGGTATGGTTGAGGCGAGGGGTAAGGGCTGGGGCGAAGGGTAAGGGCTGGGGCGAGGTGTATGGTTGGGTCAAGGGGTAAGGGAGGGGTAAGGGCTGGGGCAAGGGGTAAGGGCTGGGGCAAGGGGTAAGGGCTGGGGCAAGGGGTAAGGGCTGGGGCAAGGGGTAAAGGCTGGGGCGAGGTGTATGGTTGGGGCGAGGAGTAAGGGCTGGGGCGAGGGGTATGGATAGGGCGAGGGGGTATGGTTGGGTCAAGGGATAAGGGGGGGGGGTAAGGGCTGGGGCAAGGGGTAAGGGCTGGGGCAAGGGGTAAGGGCTGGGGCGAGGTGTATGGTTGGGGCGAGGAGTATGGCTGGGGCGAGGAGTATGGCTGAGGCAAGGGGTAAGGGCTGGGGCGAGGGGTAAGGGCTGGGGCGAGGAGTATGGCTGGGGCGAAGGGTAAGGGGTGGGTCGAGGAACAGGTCGGGTCCAAGAGGATGCCATGGTCTGAGGACTGATGACTCGCGGGGGTTGATTAGACCAAGGGAACCCTGACGGCCAGAGGTTGAAGGATCGTGGGATTCCTGGATCGTCCTTGACTTACATGAACAATTCTTCGAAGACATCTACCACACGACCAGTCTACCACACGACCAGAGAGACATCTAACTCCTTAACTGGAGGGAGGGTAAGGGAGGCCTGTGTTAATTATGGGGTAAGGGTGGGGGGGGGGGGTCTACTCACCGTGGAATCAAAGAAGGACTGCCGAGTGAAGTGGGAGGAGGAGGAGGTGAGGGACTGCTTGGGGTTGGGTTCTTGTCTGAAGAGAGACCTCTGGCTGTTGGAGCGATCCCCACCGTTGAACTGCCAGCGAGAAATACACTTTTTAAGGGGTGATGGAGGAGGAGGAACTGTAGTGGGGAGTACTGGGGAGGGTGATGCGTTGAGGAGTTGATGGGGAGAATAATAGTAACGCTCTTGGGGAGAGTATTGGTTGGGACAGTGGCATGATAGGAAGGAAGGAAGGACAAATAACATTACTGCAACAAAACAAAATATCTTGCCACTCGTCCATGAAAAGAATATAAGAGAACATTTATGACGAATAAGAAGAAACAAAAACAAAAAACAAAAACTAAAACAAAACAAAAAACTAAAACAAAACAAAAAAGAAAATGATGGTAGAATAACGAAGATAAGAACAATAACAAGGGGTTTAACTCACGGGTCTGGAGGTGCGGTGATTCTGGGAAGAGCTGAAGGTGTGATCGAAGCTGCTGAGGATCAGAAAGGAGAGTCAGTCAGGTGTGTGTGTAACTCATTACCTGTTGTTCTACCTGCCTCATTACCTGGCTCATTACCTGTTGTTCTACCTGGATCATTACCTGTTGTTCTATCTGCCTCATTACCTGTTGCTCTACCTGCCTCATTACTTCCTGCTCTACCTGGCTCATTACCTGTTGTTCTACCTGGATCATTACCTGTTGTTCTATCTGCCTCATTACCTGTTGCTCTACCTGCCTCATTACTTCCTGC
Source organism: Homarus gammarus (assembly GCA_958450375.1). Classification (NCBI taxonomy): domain Eukaryota; kingdom Metazoa; phylum Arthropoda; class Malacostraca; order Decapoda; family Nephropidae; genus Homarus; species Homarus gammarus. Next base: position 232,669 of record CAUDMG010002131.1, on the reverse strand, counting down.
TCTACCTGGCTCATTACCTGTTGTTCTACCTGGCTCATTACCTCCTGCTCTACCTGGCTCATTACCTCCTGCTCTACCTAGCTCACTACCTACTGTATCTACGCATCATATTACCTGACTAACTATCTCTGCTAATTGTAATAGGTAATACCTGTGTTAATTACTGTGGCATTTACCTGTGTTAACCCTTCTGGTGGATAAGATTAGACACCGTGGCATAACTCACCTGATGATTGGGTTAAGTTAGGTTTTAAATTAACTTATACCAAGGTGAAAATTGTTTTGCTTATATGACTGTTGTATTTTCTTTATGACTGTTGTATTTTAAGGTCATATTGTATTTTATTATTGTATGGGATGATAAAGAGAAATACAGAAATATCTTATAATAAAATGGGGGGGGGGGGAGGGTTACAAGACTAGTGTAAAAAGTGATACGAAAAAAAATCTGCTCTCTCTCTCTCTCTCTCAATTTTGTCATCATACATCTCGATCCAAAGCATTAACACTGAAGGAGAGGACCTACCCGACGAAGGAGGAAGGAGGAGAGGACCTACCCGACGAAGGAGATTGATGACTTACCCGACGGAGGGGGTGAGGGCCTCGGTGGCGGGTCTGGTGTTCTGGTTACGCTGGTTAGTGATCTGGGCCGTTGAGGCGCCTGAGCTCGCCTTGGTAGGATTGCAATCTACGTTACGTGGCCAGTCGCACGTCTCAAGCTCGTGGCTGTGGGGGAGGCCATGGTGGTGATAATGGTGATGGTGATGGTTGTAGTGGTGGTGATGATGGTGGGGTGGTGGTGGGGTGGTGGTGATGATGGTGGGGTGGTGGTGATGATGGTGGGGTGGTGGTGGTGATGATGGTGGGGTGGTGGTGATGATGGTGGGGGTTGTAGTGGTGGTGGTGATGGTGTCGATGGTGATGATGGTGGTGGTAATGTCCAAAACGATATTGATATTAACAGTAATTTTAACTGATATATTATTATTATTGTCAATTATATATCATCGATATATGACAGTTTATCAACATGTGCAGTACATGCCAAAACACCTTGTGTACAGGCAAACTACCGAGTCACATCTTGCTCACAGGTTAAACAAGACAGCACAAGGACCTACCTGTAGACGAGTCCTCCGGTGCAAGACTCGTGGAGGGCGCCGCCGAAGACGCATACGTAGTACTGAGTACAATCCGTCGGGTGCGGGTAGTAGCCGAAGTCCTGCGGGCAGTTGAAGGAAGCCACTTCCGAATTGTCGGCCTGGAGGCGCTGACGCCGTCGGCCGCCGCCGCTGAGTGACCGCTGCTGGCATACTGCGAGTCCTGCAAGGTGAAGGAGAGGCATGAGGGAAAGTCCTGCAAGGTGAGGGAGAGTCGTGAGGGAGAGAACTGAAATGTGAGGGAGAGAACTGAAGTGTGAGGGAGGGAGGGAGGGAGGGAGGGAGAGGTCAAGAGAGTGTGTGGGAATGAGGGTTAATATGTGAGGAAGGAGGATAAAGGAGGTATGAAGGAGTAAGGGAGAGATCAACGTAGAGTGAGAGAAGGAGGGAGGAAGACATTTAACGAGTAGGATCCGAGATCACGAAGCTGGGTGTGTTAGGGAGGAGAAGTATGTGTGTGTGACCATCACCAGACCATCCACTTCCCTCAACCAACCATCCATCTACACCATCCACCACCTCCCTCAACCAAACATCCATCTACACCATCCACCTCCTTCCCAACCATCCATCCACACCATCCACTTCCCTCAACCAACCATCCATCTACACCATCCACCTCCTTCCCAACCATCCATCTACACCATCCACTTCCCTCAACCAACCATCCATCTACACCATCCACCTCCTTCCCAACCATCCATCCACACCATCCACCACCTCCCTCAACCAAACATCCATCTACACCATCCACCTCCTTCCCAACCATCCATCCACACCATCCACCACCTCCCTCAACCAACCATCCATCTACACCATCCACCTCCTTCCCAACCATCCATCCACACCATCCACCACCTCCCTCAACCAAACATCCATCTACACCATCCACCTCTCTCAATCATCCATCCACACCATCCACCACCTCCCTTAACCATCCATCCACACCTTACACCTCCATTCACAACCACCTATCCACACCATCCGTTAAACGAGTCAACCGAAGCTCTCCGACGGCCGTTAAGGAAATAACAAGAGTGTTAAAACCAGGGTCGGCGTGTGGAATGACCCAGCTCACTCCTCACTACGGCCCTAATGAGATATTCTTCCTATTAGGTAATGAATTGGTTGACTTTCACTACAGCGTTACATTATGGTGATAAACCTTTCATTATTATGTATTGATGCTGTATGGTGTTAATTTATATAGGTATCCAAGTATGTTATTTATGTATACATTTCTGATAATATAAACCAAGTATGTTTTTTATTTAGATATATTTACGTATGTTATTTATTATATATATTTATGTATGTCACTAATATATATATGATTAGGTATTGTTATGTTATTAATTTATATATACTCAAGAGATGTCGATAATATATAAATTCTTATCCGCCGTAACTTATATTTCTTGACGTTTGATTTATGTGATGAGAGAAGAAATAATCGTGTTCATTATTAAAGGAATTTGAAAAGGCGGTTGCATAACGGACGCTAACGGTTTCAACGGTCACTTTCTCCTGTGATTTTCATGGTTAAGAGATAGATAGCCCTACATTTTTAAACTTTTAAAGTTAAGGAATATGAAACAATCGACATAAAATAAACTTACGGACACTAACGGTTTTAACGGTTACTTTCTCCTCTGATCTCCATGAGTAAGAGGTGAAACAGTTTTGCCCTTTTATGTTGAAGTTGTGAAGCTTTTGGAGCAGCCAACGAATAACGAATTTAAACAGACACTAACGGTCTTAACGGTTACTTTCCCTGCTGATCTATGACAACTTTTTTACATTAAAAATATTGCAAAATTTGAAATACCCAAACCATAACGAAAATAACGGATGTTAATGGTCAATATATCCTTTGAAATTCAGATCCTGAGAATAAATCACCGTTACACTTTGAATATAAATTCGAAACAACTAGCCCTAATGAACATAAATCTATTTTTCCATATACAGAACGTAAAGACCTTGCATTTCTAAATTTAAATATACCGGATCTAAACCAGCCAACGTCTAACGAACTTAACGGTCAATAACGGTCACTTTCTCTTCTGCGACCTTCCCCTTTATTTCGCTCTTAGTAAACTGGGGCCTTACACAACACACCAAGATAAACACCACAACTGGATTATGGCGGGAGGGTGAAGGAGGCCAGGAGGGTGAGGGAGGCCAGGAGGGGGAGGGAGGCCTGGAGGGTGAGGGAGGCCTGGAGGGGGAGGGAGGCCAGGAGGGTGAGGGAGGCCAGGAGGGTGAGGGAGGCCTGGAGGGTGAGGGAGGCCTGGAGGGGGAGGAAGACCTGGAGGGGGAGGAAGACTAGGAGGTTGAGGGAGGCCTGGAGGGTGCGAGAGGCCAGGAGGGTGAGGGAGGCCTGGAGGGGGAGGAAGACCTGGAGGGTGAGGGAGGCCTGGAGGGTGAGGAAGACTAGGAGGTTGAGGGAGGCCAGGAGGGAGAGGGAGGCCAGAAGGGTGAGGAAGACCTGGAGGGTGAGGAAGACCTGGAGGGTGAGGAAGACTAGGAGGTTGAGGAAGACCTGGAGGGTGAGGAAGACTAGGAGGTTGAGGGAGGCCAGGAGTTTCAGGGAGGCCAGAAGGATGAGGAAGATCTGGAGGCTGAAGGAGGCCAGGAGGGTGAGGAAGATCTGGAGGCTGAAGGAGGCCAGGAGGGTGAGGAAGATCTGGAGGCTGAAGGAGGCCAGGAGGGTGAGGGAGGCCTGGAGGATGAGGGAGGTCAGGAGGTTGAGGGAGGCCTGGAGGATGAGGGAGATCAGGAGGTTGAGGAAGGCCAGGAGGTTGAGGGAGGCCAGACTATAGTGTTGTGTTCGTCTGTAATGGATGACAATAACCAGAAAATATGATTCACTTAGACCACCCCAAAAAAAAAAATCCCATTATAAGAGTGAAAATGTTAACCTGGATAAGTGATAAATACGAGTTATGATTTAATAGTTGAGATAAGACTGCCAAGGTGATCTGAATATGACGTTAAGAATACAAGACTACACCTCCTGACGACCAACTTGCTTCAAGGTGAACATCTCACCTGTGCCATTAGAAACTTTTAGGATCACCTGATAATTAACCAACCTAGTTTATGTTACCTCATGATGAAAAGACCTAACCTAACCTAACCTAACCTACCTACCCCTCCCCCCAGGGTGTTTAATCATCAGGTAAGGTGGTCTAATCTCTCAGGTGATCCGGACTTTGTATATACGAGTCACTAAACAGGTGAATTCATTAATTAGTCTTGTTTTGGGCTGTACTTTATACATGTCTCACCTTATCTTAATGGAGAAAATATCATGTAATAAGAGCATGTAACTACTACTGGTTTGTGAGATGAGAGAAGTGAGAGAGGAGAGAAGTGAGAGAGGAGAGAAGTGAGAAGTTTAAGATATGGACTCGGGGTATCGTATCTTCTTGGAGTTAATGTCTCGTGTGTAGGTTAAGTTGTGTCATGGTTAAAGATAATGTGACATTAACTAAACCAAATCTCTCTCTCTCTCTCTCTCTCTCTCTCTCTCTCTAACATTGGGAGTCTCTGGGTGTACAAGATACAGCAGAGACACAGTGTTATCGGTACCTGGATGTGTCTCGTGTCTCCTTTTCCTTGTACGAGTTAGTGTCCCGTTGGTGCTGTAGCGAGCTGGTGGTGTACACACACACACACACACACACTGAAGGACGAGTTTGCACATTCACACAAGCAAACAAACACCACTTTGTCTCATAACATAAAAAAACTGCTGCACACACACATACACACACACAGGGGGAGAACACACACGCACACACTACAAAGGCGTGTTTCATAAATAAACATAAATTGTCGGGGTTGTCATCAGATAAACATAGTATCGTGCGGCAGCCAACACGGCTCAGAAGGGAAAAAATATCATACCTAATATTCTCGTGACTGCCCAAGGGAAGAACATCAAATGTATCTCACCCTGATTATTTCCTCCCTTACATCCGAAGAGAGAGAGAGGAAAGGAATGAGAAGGTGTACCTCACCTTCCCGTGAACGTACATCATCGTCATCATCATCTATCCCTTCTTCTTCCCTCCCGCCCCTCCTCCTTTTCCCTTCTTTCGTCTTCCTAGTCCCCTCCCTTTCCTATACCATTCCCCTCTCCTCATCTTTCTTCCCCATCGCTTTATCTTCTCCCCTTCCTTTCATTTTCTCCATCCTTCTCCCCATCTCCCTCCCATCTCCTTCCCATCTCCCCCACGCGCGTCACATAATCACAGGTTGGAGGCCGCCCTTGAAGTGGGTCTTAACTCGGCACATTTAGGAGAAAAACTGGAGGTTGGTCTTTTTATTCTTCCGGAGGATGTGAACGATGCCGCCCGAGGTGTTGATCTGAGGTGTACAAGGTCGTGAGAGTCGAGTGTGGAGGTACAGTCGAGTGTGGAGGTAGAGTCGAGTGTGGAGGTACAGTCGAGTGTGGAGGTACAGTCGAGATAGAGAGGCGTCGAGTGTGGAGGTACAGTCGAGATAGAGATGCGTCGAGTGTGGAGGTACAGTCGAGTGTGGAGGTACATTCGAGATAGAGAGGTGTCGAGTGTGGAGGTAGAGTCGAGTGTGTTATTATGTTATTAAAGATTCGATTGATTACTGTCGACTGAAATGTTAAGAGACGACAGAGTACCGTCGATTGCTGAAGTCGATAGAGTAGATTAGATAGAGTCAGGGTTATATTAAAGGGGAAAATCTTCTTCCTTCGAGCTCAGGGGGGTGAGACGACCCCCTTTGAGCAACATACATGAAAAAATAAGGGAAATCTGCCCCTTTTGAGCACTAGGGGGTAAATATCCTCCCTTTGAGCTCCAGGGGGGGTGAAGGAAAAGGGGGTAAATCCTTTCTCTAAGCACTAAGGGGTGAATCTGCCCACTCTGAGCGCCAGGGGGTGAAGGGGAAAGGGGGCTGGGTGACCCCCTCCTTCCCCCCCCTGGGTTGGAGCACCACGGTCACACCCACCCAACAAAAACACTCAATGTGGGATCTGAACACTTTCACTCTCGCACTGTAAGCTTCAAGTTCTGACGGGCCGCGCACTCCTACTCCCACGCCCTCCACGCCTCTTCCACGTCCTCCATACCTCTTCCACACCACTTCCACACCCTCCACGCCTCTTCTACGTGCTCCGTTTTCCACGCCCTCCACGCCTTTTCCACGCCGTATGCTGCCCTATGCCTCCTGTCCCCATCCCTCTTCCACGCCTCCTACACGCCCCCTCCCTCTTCCACGCCTCCCACAGTGTTGTTTCTAGGGACACACGCCACCCACTCCTCCTCTGTACTCACACTCTCAAATACACACTTCACGCCCACGCACGCCTTCTTGTCTTGCACACCTCCACGCCCACTATCTCCCACGCCACCGTCTTACGCTTGAGTGTGGGTGTTGATGATAAGTGAATCCTTACCATCTTGTTGCTCTTGTTGAATCGATGTTGATTTTGTGTAATCCTTTGAGAGTCGTATATTGTTGTTGTTGTTGTTGGTGGTTGTGTTGTTGTTGGTGGTGGTGGTGGTTGTGTTGTTGTTGTTGTTGTTGTGGGTGGTGGTGGTGGTTGTGTTGTTGTTGTTGTAGTTATAGTATTGTTGTTGTTATTATTATTAAAGCAGAAAAAAGATAAATAAGGAGACATAAATATGAGAAAAATATAACGAAAATATAAATAAACACAAAAAAAACAAATAAATAATAAATACAAAATTACGTAAAAGAGAATATAAGAAATATAATAAAAACAGATGAATAAAAAAAAAAGAAAAAAAAAATATAAACATGTAAAACGGAATCCTGGAATTCTCCCCCCCCCCTCCTCCTGCCTAACCCCTCCCCTCCTCCCTAACCCTCCCCTCCTCCTCCCTAACCCCTCCCCCCCTCCTCCCTAACCCCTCCCCTCCTCCTCCCTAACCCCTCACCCCCCCCCCGCCCCCCCCCGAATTAGACCATACCTCAGTCATCGTTTTCTCACCACAACCAGGTAGACGAGGTGTGCGTGTGCGTGTGTGTGTGTGTCATACTGGAGGCTGGGATCATAAAGTGAGGTTCAACCACAGTGTGTGTAATGTGGGTGGGGGGTGGGTGAGTGTGGGTGGGGGGTGGGTGAGTGTGGGTGGAGAGTGGGTGGAGGGTGGGTGGGTAGGGTGGGTAGGGTGGAGGGTGGGGAGAGAGGTGAGGTAGGTGTAAGTGGATGAGAGGAAGTCAAGTTAATTAATTGTCCATTTAATCTCATAATTATCTCTAAATATGTAACATAAGACAGACAGACAGACAGACAGACAGACATACAGACACACAGACAGACAGACAGACGGTAATACAGAGAGTAATACAGACAACCTGGTCGACAAGAAACACATTCCCGTATTGTCGTGTGAATGAAAGTGTCAAGTGGTGTTGGCACGGGAAGGTCGAGTCATGCTGATGGTTCTTGAAGACTTACCTGTACTGTGTAAAAGAGGTGGTGGTGGTGGGTGGTGGTGGTGATAGTGGTGGTGGTGATGGTGGTGGTGGTGGTGGTGGTGGTGGGGTGGTGGTGATAGTGGTGGTGGTGGAAGTGGTGGAGGTGGTGGAGGTGGTAGTGGTTATGGTTATGGTGGTGGTGGTACTGGTGATGTTGGTGGTGGTGGTGGTGGAGGTGAAGGTGGTGGTGGTGGTGGTGTTGGTGGTGGTGGAGGTGGTGGAGGTGGTGAAGGTGGTGGTGGTGGTGGTGGTGATAGTGAAGGTGATGGTGATGGTGGTGGTGGTGATAGTGAAGGTGGAGGTGATGGATAGTGGTGGTGGTGATGATGATAGTGGTGGTGGTGATAGTGGAGGTGGAGGTGGTGTCATCCAAAGGCAGAAAACAAGAGGTGGTTGACCAGGTGTATACATCATCTTAACTACCGGGAAGAACACTAGCGATCATTCATTTACCCCACACGTCATACGCCAGGCATTGTTCACCGCTCGTGCTGGCGTTGTCTATAATACTAGACACTAACTTCCTCACCTACGGCGTGAGACTCTCGTTAACACGTACAGCTGACAGCACTCATGAGGCAAACAGAGAGCCACAGCCCACCAAATTACACTCGCTATTTTTTTTCCTTCTTCTTTGAGTCGTGGCTCACGTAACGGCAGGAGGATCCGCTGTTGTGCAAGACCGGAACATCCTGAGGGAGCTGTACATTACCTGCACCTCTGACCCCGACCAGGTACCGTTTCTCGTGGTACCTCCGTCAAGGAACCTCGATTCAGCTATCAGATACCTTGGCTCATACTGTTTGTTACCTCTCTTGGTGTACCCAAGGAAGTACCAAGAATCCATCCCTGCCTCTGCTCCTGCCCTGTTCTTGTAGTACTTCTTCAGGTGAGCAACAGAGGTACTAGGACACGACACCTGCCCTAAGACAACAACTCGACCCACTTGTATCAGCCATTCATTATTCCCTCCTTACTCTCTCTCCCTTCTTTCTCACTCCCTTTATCCTCTTTCTCACTATCTCTCCCTTCTTTTCTTACTTTTCCCCTTTCTTTCTCTCTCTCTCCCTGCCTCACCTGTCCTCTACCATACACCTGAATGGGTCTCTTGGCTAGGGTGAAATGTCTCCCTATGACGTCAATCAAGGTCTTATATCTTTTTATTTTGTCTCTCTAGTGGGGGGGGGGGGGGGGGCTCCTGGTACCAGCCTTCAGGGAGATTAACGTCCTCCCTTAATCTCCCCTCACCTCCTTTTCATCGCCTTCCCTCCTTTCCCTTCACCCCCCCTCCCTCCCTCTTGAACACCCATTAAGGATTTCCTTGGACTTGATAAATCCCACGCTCCCTCTCACGCCCTCTCCCATGCCCTCTACTTTATCCCACTCCTTCCCCTTCCATCTATTCCAAACATTTCTCTTACCTCAACTTCTCTCCTTTCCGTACTGCTTTCAAACTCCCTCCTCCACCACTCTCCACCCATTCCTTAATCCTCTCCTTCCAGACCCTTCCCACTCCACTGCTTCTGGACGAGGAGGAAGAAAGAGAGGAGGGACAAGAAGAGGAGGAAAAAGAAGAAGAGCATTAGGAGGAAGACGATGAAGAATGAGAGGAGGAGAAGACGGAACAAGAGAAGGAGAAGGAGAAAAACGAAGAGGAGGAGGAGGAGGAAGAAGAACAGGAGGAGGAGGAGAATGAGGAAGACAATGTGTTGAAAGTACTAGTGTAGAAGAAGTGAGAGAGAAAGTGAAGACAAATTATCAGTGAGAGACGCTCTGTCTGGCTACACAAGACACGAACCTAACAGACAAACTCTCACACCCTAGACGATCTACTGCTTAACACCACAGACAGGTAAGACAAACTCAGTCTATTTATCTCTCTCTCTTTTCGTATATCTTTAAATCTCTCTAAGTTTCTCTTGATCAATCTATGTTTCTCTCTAGTTCACTCTCCCATTCTTACTCTCACTTTCATTCGCTCTCTCTCTCATTTTCTCCCACTTTCACTTTCACTCTCAGTTCCCCTACCTGCTTCGCCCTCTATAGGATATCTCACTGTTACCCTTCGTCTGCCTCAGGTGTGTAGCCACGTAACCACACACGACTCAACAGGTAACTGACCATCCGTCCTCAGGTTACACAAGTCCCTGATTACTGGCGCGATCAGAGGGGCCCAGGTAGATTATGAGGTGGGTGGGGGAATGGGCGTGAGGGGAGGAGGAGGGTGAGTGAAGGTTGAAGAGGATGGGTGTGTGATGGGTGGACGGTGAAGGAGTGAGTGAATGTTTGGGATGTGAGGGAGAGTGCATGGGGGAGGAGGGTAAGGGAAGGGGGTGTGGGGAGAGGGTGAGGGAGGGAGCGTGGGGAGAGGGTGAGGGAGGGAGCGTGGGGAAGGGGAGTGGGGGAGCGTTATTGTTTACTCCACAAGCGTGTGTTGAACCTAAGGGTTGCACAAGTCAGCAAGCATCGACAGACCAGGCCAGGGCCATGGACCGAGCCCTCGCTTGCCACGGAACGCATGATAATCTGGCCTGACCGGTCATGAATGAGGCCCCGAGACCCTTCACAGAAACATGATAACTTGTCGAAACTTAAGGCCCTCAAGTGAAGGTGTATGGGCGGCAGGTGAGCTCAGTTAATAACTTTCATTAGTACAGGTAACCCCCGGGCGGTGGTCCACGCTAGCAGGCAACCCTCCCTACAGTGTTGAGGTAATTGGAGGTAGATTATTGGCTGATTACCTACGTTTACCTGACCCTCTCGACTTATCATAATGAGCGGTCTTCACCATTGGCCTGATTTGCCAAATGTTGGAGAAATTCAACCAATGGGAGTGTGTGTATATTTACTCGGCCCTCTCAACCATTACTTACTGTCCATGATATGTGGTCTTGGTTATTGGCTACAGCGTGACTTGCTTCACCAATCTCTAATGTCTTCATTTCTCTGGATAAATTTGACCCAATTGAAATTCGTTTGGCAATCAATGCTGTTTCCTATTGGTTCAGTTTGATCGGGTGTCGACAGGGGTCAATCAAGGGCTAAGTTTATGTACCAGCCGTCGACCAGTAGCCGCGGGTGCTGTAATCAATGGTGTTTTCTATTGGCCTAATTTCTTTTGTGTAAAAAAGGCATAACCAATAGCCTGACTTATTATTTACCTTCGCCTCCCGAACAAATAACTATGCTTACAGTCAATAACTAATCTGTTCCCCCGACTGAACTTGCTCTAACGTAGCAGCTGAGAGAGACTGGTCGACAATAATGTGTATTCATTCACAACTTCGACAAGCCAGTCACGAACTAGTCAATCTCAATAGAAAATGATAAAGCACTTTCATCATTATAAAAAAAAAATCTAAGCTTTCGATATAATCAAAACGGTGTAACAAGAAAACACGAAAATATTATACACACTTTCAGTCCCATTATTCGGAGCACAATCTACAAGTCACACAAAAAGAGTGAACCGTGACTAACAAGGTGAGGGCAGCAGCAGCAGCTAAGCGGATCTGAACGAACCCAATGTTTACCAACACCAGAAAGGGACGTGGCGGCCGGTGCGTGGCGCTGGACGACACGAGGGAAGTGTACACATATAATAGACTATTCTTTTACGCCCAGGACCGTACATAATGGCTCTTTTTGGACATTAGACATTAGTGAACCTATAAAATGGGCCTTTAGTCGTACGCCAGACAGCTGAGACAATTGATCTGTGGTGATTAGTGGCAATAGGAGTGACCCGTACCAAGGGAGAGGGGGAGAACGGTCATGGTGGGATGAGAGTGTAGTGTAGTGATAGTCTGGCATTTTTCGTGACTTAACTAGTTCCTCTCGATTAGCTTGGGCAGAGAGAGAGAGATAAGGAGGGTGAAACAAGTAGACAGATAAATGGAAAGACACAATGGACGACAGAGACATAGAGAAAACAACCGAAAAAACTGACAATTACAAAAAAATTAAAATAACAGACCCAGAAAAACAAAAATTGATATGACACATACCAATACAGACAGACAGACAGACAGACAGATCAAGATTAGACGCCAGTGGAGCAGAAAAGTATCACAGAAAAATATAAACCTTGTAGCATGTCATAAAATTCTTATTACCTGAGTGAGAATACGACTTCTTCCTCCTACTCTACCTGAGGTGTGTGTGTGTGTGTGATAACGAAATTGTGTACACTGAAAAGCTGGTACTCTCTCTCTCTCTCTCTCTCTCTCTCTCTCTCTCTCTCTCTCTCTCTCTCTCTCCCTTACTCCCTCTGTCCCTCACCCTCACTCCCTCTCTCCCTCCCACACAACCTTCACTCCCTCTCTCCCTTCCCCTTCACCCCTCTCTCTCCCTCCCCTTCACCCCTCTCCCTCCCCCTTCACCCCTCTCCCTCCCCTTCACCCCCCTCTCTCCCTACCCCTTCACCCCTCTCTCTCCCTCCCCTTCACCCCTCTCCCTCCCCTTCACCCCTCTCCCTCCCCCCTCACCCCTCTCCACGCCCCTCTTGTTGTTACTGGACTGACAAACACACACACACTGATATCCTCACAAGTGCTGTAGTTTTATTGGACAGACAGACAGACAGACAGACAGACAGACAGACACTGAACACTGACTGCTATACAACACACACACACACACACACACACACCAAGATATACACAATTAAAAACACGTATAATAAAACATGTATCGTGTTTTAATGGGAGAAAAACATGATATGATATCACTGAAACAAACAAGCGGTGACCTTGACCCAATCACTCGCCTTGATGATTATAACAAACAATAAAAACAAAGCAAAAAATACATATATTTTTATACAAAACAAAGAAGAATAAATAAGAAATAAAAACAAAATGAAAAGAAAATAAGAGATAATAATTCAATAGACAGACAAACACAGAGCTGTTAACTCACCCTCTACTGAGATGACAATAATAATGTGTTTTTTACTCACAGTTCTCTAAGTAAAGTTAAACCTCCAAACATACGAACCTGAAAAGAAATAATAATATAAATAAATAATAATAATAAAAACATAATTGAATAAAAATCTTGATGAAAAATTCTAAAAAAAAAATTAATTACAAAAACTAAATAAAAACAAATACATTAAAAATATAATTAAAAATATCAAACTAAAAACACTGAAATAATTACGAATATAAACTTTTAAATAAAATCTCAATTAATTATATATTTATACACACAACTTTGCACTAAATTTCAACACCATTTTCTTATATATATATTACAAACACAAACACACACACACACACACACACACAGGAAGGCCTTGGGGGTCTGAGAGCGACCTTCGGGGCAACAAGGGCTTAGGTACAACGAAAGTAAAAGTTTGTATATTTTTTAAAAGAAAATCCACTCACAAGGTCTCGTCCCCCCCCCCCTCCCACTCTATCCCTATCCCCTCCTATCCTCTTGTCTTCTCTTCCTCACCTCCTACCTCATTCCTTCTGTCCTCTCTCTCTCTCTGTCTCTCTCTTTTCTGGTTCGCTTCTTATGATTTTTCACTTTGACTCTTTTTTTAAGTTAATTCTTTATTTCCACGTTTGTTCAAAGTTTATACAACACGAAGGAATTACTAAGTGGTGATCAGCATGCACTAGTTTGATCATGCATAAGTTGATCATACACTAAGTCGATCATGCACGAGCTCACGTCAGGCAGCCATTACCTCAGGCAAGGCACCCGAGTATAATCATGCATGCACAGGGAAGAAGTCATGCGAATCATGCCAGTTTCTCCCACACGCACCTCCCCCCACTTCAAACCTCCTTCCTCACACGCCTCCCTCCTGCACGCCTTCCCACGCGCCTCCCCTTCCACGCCCTGTAGTGACCACACCCCATGACCAAAGACCGTAAGGCCATTTTGATATTAATCTGCTTGCATGACACTGTCGGCCACATCTCTCCTCCTTGATGCTGCGTGCATGACTGAATTCCTTTCCGGGTACACGGAGCTCTCAACATAACATAAGAACATAAGAATGGAGGAAACTGCAGCGGGTCTATTGGCCCATACTGGGCAGTCCCGTTTACGCCCAACCCCTATCGCTCATATATCCACCCAACCTATGTTTGAAGCTACCCAGCGTATTAGAGTTAATGATGATGTTTGGTAACTTGTTCCACTCGTCCACTACTCTATTTCCAAACCAATGTTTACCTATCTAGCGCCTAAATCTAAATTTGTCTAATTTAAAACCATTGTTACGAGTTCGCTCCTGGTTGGATAGTTTGAGTACCTTTGTTACATCACCTTTGTTTAGCCCTGACTTCCATTTATACACCTCTATCATATCGCCCCTCACTCCACGTCTCTCGAGGGAGTGCAAATTCAGCCACGAGTCTTTGTTGTGAACCGTATTGAAGCCACAAACCTCTAGCATGAACCGTATTAGGACAGGAAACCATGTCACCTAAAGCCTATTAAAATTACACACAAACAAAGACAAAAAGCTGTAACCTTTCACCCCACTAATCATCCGAGCCAACCCCAATCATCCGTCATCTTAACTATGTGATTCATCATGTATGGTCCGTGGTTCTGGACTCAATACTCGCGCCCTCGGAGATTAGGTCAAGGAAGTGTGTGTGTGTGTGTGTGTGTCAGTCCTCAACCTGGGGTCAAGGAACAGTGCCTTTATTTGGTGGTCATTCCGGGTTGGGGTGATGTGGTGTTAATGTAGTGGTGGTATGGTGGTAAAGGATGGTAGTGGTGATAATATGGTGGTAGAATGGTAGTGATATTGTGGTGTGGTGGGGTAATATGATAGTGTGTGGTATAGTGTGGTGTACTTTCTTGGTGTGGCAGTGTGGTAATGTAGTGGTAGTTTGTGTGGTAATGTGGTAGTATTAAGGGGAGACTCAACCACAGTGTTATATACAGGCTGGCGACGATGGGCTGACGACAAGAGGCTGACGACGAGGGGGCTAACGACGATGGGCTAATGACGATGGGCTGACGACAAGAGGCTGACGACGAGGGGGCTAATGACGATGGGCTAACGACGATGGGCTGACGACAAGAGGCTGACGACGAGGGGGCTAACGACGATGGGCTAACGACGATGGGCTGACGAAAACAAGTTGACAACGATGGGCTGACAAAACAAGCTGACGACGATGGGCTGACAACAAGAAGCTGACGACAAGAGGCTGACGATGACATTGGTGAACAGACAACACACAAAGGTCAACAGGTTAAGTCATGATCTCAGAGTCAACATATAAGGCCGTCAGCTAGACCAAGAACTGACATTACCAGAATCAATAGCTTAGACAATCAGCTAAAACCAAGAAATTATACTAACAGCTAAATAAGACCACAGAGGAACACTATAAACGAAAGCTAACAAGATCAATCCAAAAACTAAGCCAAGACCTTCAATAAATGCTAAAGTGAGAGCTAACGGAGGGGAATCTTAACTACAAACACGAGTACAAGGACAGCTAAGATAACACTTATACACACACAACCTTAACATAGGAGAAAGAGCTGTGTTCTGGATGACGTGAGTAAACAGGTGATGAGTAAACAGGTAGGTAATGGTCTTTACTCTCTGTTTGTCCATCGGGGGAGGGGGTCCTCTAAGGGATGGGTAAGAAATGGGGGTGGGGGTGATGATGAAAGGGGGTCTCTACTTTTACAGGGAGGGAGTGGGATGGAGGTGGGGGGGGGGGAGGTGCAAGAGAGGTTAGATGTAGCCTCGCACCTCCTCCCTCCTAGGTCAGGGTAGGTTAGGGTAGGGTAAGGGTAGGGTAAAGGTAGAGTAGGGTAGGGTAGGTAAGGTTCTAGGTAATAGGGAGGTCACATCTGATTACACCAAGATGCGGTTCCAAGGTTTTAGCCAGGATGACCTCGTCTGAGAGAAGAGGATCAGATGGTGACCTGATTCTACACTTAACGTGGACCATCTGGGTCATGGGAGGGTGGCGTGGGTGGTGGGTGGTCGTGGTGGGTGTACAGAAGGTGGGCGATGGGTACTCGTGGTGGTGGGATTAGGTGGGCAATGATGGGTGTAGGTGCGGCAGTGGGTGTACGTGGGCGGCAGTGGGTGTACGTGGGCGGCAGTGGGTGTACGTGGGCGGCAGTGGGTGTAGATGAGCGGCAGTGGTTCTCGTGTTGACATCCTGAAAAATACCCCGGAACGCCACCAGAACTGAAGGAGGTGGTGGCTCAAGAGTACTTAATGGGTGGGGGGGGGCGAGTGGGTGGGAGGATGGGTTGATGGGGATGTATATGGGTGGGTGGATGGATGGAAAGCAGGCGGATAGGTGGGCGGATTGACGGGGATGGAAATGAATGGGTGGGTGGGTTGGTGGACGTTTACAGGTGGGTGCTTGAGGTGGGCGGGAGTGGAAGAAGGTGGACTAGAGTGGGCGGGTTTGGAATGGAGATGGTTGGAGGTAGGTGAGGGTGGGCTGGCGGGAGTGGGTGGTTTGGAGATGGGCTGGGGTGTGTTGGTCAGAGGTGGGCGGGGGTGTGCTGGTTGGAGGTGGGTGGTGGTGGGCTGGCTGGAGGTGGGTGGTGGTGGGCTGGCTGGAGGTGGGTGGTGGTGGGCTGGCTGGAGGTGGGTAGTGGTGGGCTGGCTGGAGGTGGGTAGTGGTGGGCTGGCTGGAGGTGGGTCATGGCCGCACCTCGATTATGCGGTTCAGTTCTGGTGCCCCTATTATAGAATGGATATCAATTCACTAGAGTCGGTGCAGCGAAGAATGACAAAAATGATTCCGGGACTTAGAAACCTTCCATATCAGGATAGGTTAAAGAAACTTAACTTGCATTCCCTAGAAAGACGAAGAGTGCGGGGAGATATGATAGAAGTATTTAAGTGGGTGAAAGGAATCAATAAAGGGGATATAGATAAAGTTCTTATAATATCCGAGCAGGATAGGACTCGGAGCAACGGATTCAAGTTGGATAAGTTTAGGTTTAGGAGGGAGATAGGAAGAAACTGGTTCACAAATAGGGTGGTGGACGAGTGGAACAAGCTTAGCAACTTTGTAGTAAGTGCGGGAACTCTGGAAAGTTTCAAAAGGAGGCTAGATAGATTCATGGATGATAGAGAGTGGTAGTAACTCTCGACAGGAGCTGCCATGCACAGGCCAACCGGCCTATTGCAGACTCCTTATTTTCTTATGTTCTGATGTTCTTATAGTGGGTTGGTCAAAGGTGGGCGGGGGTGGTGGTGGGCTGGTTGGAGGTGGGCGGGTGTGAGCTGGCCGGAGGTGGGTAGTGGTTGGCTGGTCAGAGGTGGGTAGGGTAGGGTAGGGGAGGGGTGTGGGTGGGCTGGTTGGAGGTGGGTTGGGCTGGTTGGAGGTGGGCGGGGGTGAAGGTGACCTCATTCTCGGGAGTGAACGTGAATCTTCTGTGGCGTCCCAGTGAAAGTGTCTTGATGACTGGGGTAAGTACCGGCAGTGCCCTAGTAGCGGCAGTGGCTGTGGTAAATAGCGACAGTGTCTGGTAAGTGTCAGGAATGTGTAAGTAGCGGCAGTGTCTGCGGTAACCGTAAATAGCTTAATAATAATAATAATAATAATAATAATAACAATAATAACAATAATAACAATAATAATAACTAACAATAATAACAATTATAATAACAATAATAGCAATAATAATACCCCATCCTAACCTAACCAAATTCAGGATATTAATGTGAATATTTGGGTCTAGTTCCGGGTTCTGGTCCGGTATTAACACTGTATCCACAAAATTATACCCTTCTTATTTCCAGATATTGTTAACGCGATCTGAAGACAGCCGGGCGGACGAACAGACATCCCCCCCCCCACCTTAGCGATGGAGAATAGAGGAAGGATAGGGAGAAAATAGAACAGAAGAAGAAATGAATAGGTGAGAAGAGAGAAATAGTGGGCACAGGTGGATGATAACTGAGGGATTGGGTTACAGGTAAGAGGTCGTTAATTAAGTGGATAGGTGAATAGGTGGTGGATGGTGAAATGGATAGAGGATAAGTGGGTGTATAATGAATGGATAGTTTGTAAGTGGTGGTGAGGGTAGTGGTAGTAGTGAGGGTAGTGGTAGTGGTGTGGGTAGTGGTAGTGGTGTGGGTAGTGGTAGTGGTGTGGGTAGTGGTAGTGGTGTGGGTAGTGGTAGTGGTGTGGGTAGTGGTAGTGGTAAGGGTGGTGATGGTAGTGGTAGTGGTAAGGGTAGTGGTAGTGGTGAGGGTAGTGGTGTGGGTAGTGGTAGTGGTGTGGGTAGTGGTAGTGGTAAGGGTGGTGATGGTAAGGGTAGTGGTAGTGGTGAGGGTAGTGGTAGTGGTAGTGGTGTGGGTAGTGGTGGTGGTGTGGGTAGTGGTGGTGGTGTGGGTAGTGGTAGTGGTGTGGGTAGTGGTAAAGGTAGTGGTGGTGATGGTAGTGGTAAGGGTAGTTGTAGTAGTGGTGGTAGTGGTGAGTGTCAGGCACCAGTTACAGAGCGACCACACCCAGGTAGGCGAGGCCATCCACTGGAGCAGGTCTCAGTAACACAGTTTTTTACACTCACTGCTTCCTCTACGTCATGCCGCGTGAGGCTGAGCACGGCAGCTTCTTGAACTACAACCACATAACTATTACTACAGATATATCAATTCGAATCATCTCAAGATTAATTCCTCCAAGTTATGTCACTTTAAGACAAGACTAACCTAACCTAACCCCACTCAGGCAGCGTTGGATAAGATGAGGGGCAAATGCTTACAGGTGATCCATTAACTCAAGTAATGATTTAAGTGTAAAGTACAGGTACAGTAATTAATACCTGTGTGGTAATAGCAAGATACAGGTGGTGATGTCCTAAGTTACAAAAGTATCAATTAAGGTACACAGCACAGGTACAGTAACTTCCATATAATTACAAAATACAGAGATGTTGTCTTGACCTATATATGACAAGCGTAAAATTCAAGTACAATTCAGTATATTCCACACGGTGACTGTATTGTAGAGGTGTGTGTGTGTGTGTGTGTGTGTGTTCTTCGGTTAATCCACAGGTCACACGTGTCTGGTAGGTCTAATGATCTCGGCCCCTTCGTCGTCTTAACAGGAACAAGTTACCATTTACGAAACAGATCACAAAGTAAAGGTTTATGCCACGACGTCTGTGTAACGCGATCACTTACTTTTGTCTCCTGCACCGAGTCTCCAAGTTCCTCATCCCCTTCTCTCCTCCCCACTCCAGTTCATCGTCTTCCCCCCCTCCTCCTCTTCCCCCCATCCCACTTACGTAGCAGCATCCACCCCACCCTTTCCCCCCTCATATCCCCCCTTCCCATCCTCCCTTTCCCCCCTACTCGTTAAATAATCCATCACCCCCCCCCCTCCCACACTCCACCTCTTGCCTCCCTGGCCTTAGGTGAAGTAGGGTGTGGTAGGGTGTAGTGGGAGGTGGGGGGTGGGGTGGTGGGGGGGGGGGGCAACAAGACCACACCCAGGTTAGACCATATTAAGAGAGATGCTTCAAACTCTAGTCCCCACCAAGTGATTTTTTAAAAGATGTTATAAATATGAGAGTTATCACAGAACTCTTCACCTACTGCGCTGCTTCTCTCCCTTATTACACCCTTTCTCCCTTTTCTCTTCCTTGTGTTTTATCTCCTGTCTTATCGGGAGGTTTGCTTTGTGTCCAGGAATTCTAAACGGGATAAGTTACCGGTGTCAATTATGTTACCTGTGTCAATTATGTTACCTGTGTCTATTGATATTTACACAGACATACTTATTCCTTGCTACTTTTCTGTCTTCTTCTTCGTCTTCCATTCATTCTCGTTTATTGTGGGTTTTCTTCACCACTTCCCTCTTCACCTCTCTTTCTTCTTTATTGTGTTTTTTGTTTATTCCATTTTCAATTTTATTCTATCTCTCTTCTTCCGTCTCATCGTTCCCTTCTCCTATTTTGTCTGTCACTATTCTCTCTCTTCCTCCTACTCTTCTCTCTATTCCTCCTACTCGTCTCTCTCTTCCTCCTACTCTTCTCTCTCTCTTCCACCCTCAGTGTCAAGACCTGACGGAATTACTCACAATAGGCAAACTGTCCTTCAAGCTTTGTCAATAAATTTGTTAACTAAACTCTCGCCTCTACTCACACTCAACATCCACTCATCCCCATGGAGACTTGACTATCAGCATCCTCCTCCCCATCCCACTCCTCCCCACCCATCCCACTCCCATCCCATCATCCCTTTCATCTGCAGGCTGTCGAGGTCATCCCCGATATGTCATCAACGCCCCAAGATGATAAGACCCACATCTCCCTCACTACCTGCAGGGATTTACGCCTTTAGAGACCACCGTTGGGGAGCAAGGTCTTACCCAGCTATAGAGAGAGGAGGAGCTGCTGATTCACACTTGTTTTACCTGGCCAAGTGTTCTCAGGTGTAAGATTTCTAAGGTGTGTTTGTGTATTGGTCGACAATGTTTACTGACGATTGTTCTATTGGATTATGTCAGAACTGATCTACTGATGTAAGAATTATGAGTTGGTGGCTGTATTATCTCGTTTGTTCTTCGTTCTTTTTATGTCAGAATTATGGGTTAGAAGTATTTGATAATGTTTGGTTATTTTTTTTAAGAATTTGTTGTAGTCTCAGAGTAATTAGTTGACGTCAGAATTATTAATTATTGTCTGGTCAATTTTTTTTTATGTTCAGATTTTATTACTTCATGTCAGTAATATTTGCCAATGACAGATTTAGTCAGATTGGAGTATTTCCATGTGTGGTTACCAGGATTTACTCTACATTAAAAAAAATTACCTTCCTTGATGTCAGCTTTTCACTTACGGATGTCAGGGATTATATTAACGAAACTGACACTACATGATGTCAGAACTAATAGATGTCACAACCTCATTACCCGACGACATAGATGCCCCCCCGACACATGAGATCCAGCGATAACATGAACTTCTTTTTCAGCCAACATATTGCAGTTCACACGTGTTGCAAATGTACTCTCCTCCCAGTTCAAAACACCGAACAATTTTTTTTTTTAATTATCAACTTGTTCTTGTCGAGGTTAAAAATACATTTGATTTTGTTAATATTGTGGTGGATAGTTTGTTTCAATCTATCCATCTATCTTTCTAGTGGTTTATTTAGTAACTATATCTTCTATTACTTTTATACTGGATGGGTGAAAGGAGGAATAGAAACGTTGAATAAAAGGGAGGGATATGATGAAGGGTAAAATGTATAAAAAAGTGTAGAAAGTGAGAGGAAATTGTCATGATAGTCACTTAATATTCTCTCAACACGCACACACACTTGTTCACATCCTCCACTAACACACACACACACACACACACACACGGTATACCAAGTGAGGCCTTAACCTAATGATAAACATAATGGTTGCCCCTCGTGTAACGAGGCTGGCCGGCCCAAGGGCCACCTAGGCGTGAATTTGTTTAAGGTGTAGAAGCTGTCGCCAACACAACAACCACACCCTAAGTCAACGAGTTGCATGACCCAGTGTCAAGGAATAGTCCGAGAAGACCGGACGACTCGCCAACTGCACTGGCTAACCATTACCCCGGAACACGATCCGCAAATCGATTAACACCCAGGTTCCCAATTACTGCTGGGTAGACAGAGGCAAATGGCGTAAAGAAACTTGCCCATAGTTTTACCCTGCCCGGGGACCGAACACTGGTTCGCTCACTTGCGAGGCGAGCATGCTGACCATTACATCACAGGTCGCCATGGCCTTAACACACACACACACACTCTCTCTCTCTCTCTCTCTCTCTCTCTCTCTCTCTCTCTCTCTCTCTCTCTCTCTCTCGTACACCATAACACTATGTTCCATATCACCTCACCGTTGCATACTAAGTAGAATCACTGCCCGTCCAAACTACGTGTTCATAATATTTTTTTCGAATAGATGTTATGGCCGAGTGGACACAACGCTCGCTTCACGTTCCAAGGCACCCCTGGTCCACCCAACTGTAAATGGGTACCTAACTTTACAGATGGGGAAGTGAGAGCAGTCGAGTACATTACCGGCAGTGCTACTGTACTCCTTTATGTATCAAGGGTTCAGTATACAGTGTGGTGTATCTAATAGGTAGTTAGGCCAAATGAACCCTCTTTAACTCTCAAGACCTGTTCAGAATCATTTGAGTATAATGAGTTGAGAAGGGACAGCTGACGGCAGGTGTTATGGACAGGTAGATGATGTTAACAAGCCTCTTCGACATGATTGACGTGAGAGTTGAGATGTGATGTTAATTATGATATTAACTTGAACATCAGCTTGAACACTGACTCGAGGATCAGCTTGAACATCAGCTTGAACACTGACTCGAGGATCAGCTTGAACATCAGCTTGAACACTGACTCGAGGATCAGCTTGAACATCTGCTTGAACACTGACTCGAGGATCAGCTTGAACATCAGCTTGAACACTGACTTGATCATTGCTTCAAGTATTAATATAAACATTAACTTGAGTATTGACGTCAACCCAACGTACACATAAACACCCACATAACACCCACATAACACCCACATAAACACCCACATAACACCCACATAAACACCCACATAAACTAGAGGTTCAACACAGGAACCCTACCATCAAAACGGGACACAGAACAGGACTCTCACCCTGAGGAACCCCGGGAGTGTCGCGGTGAGCCCAGTACGTCTGCTAAGCTAACCTAATCTAACCTAACCTAACCTAACTGAACATAACCTAACCTAAATTCTCAATACTGGGAAGGCCAAGTCAGTTCTGGTGGTGTAGGCCAAGTCACTTCTGGTGGTGTAGGCCAAGTCAGTTCTGGTGGTGTAGGCCAAGTCAGTTCTGGTGGTGTAGGTCAAGTCACTTCTGGTGGTGTAGGCCAAGTCACTTCTGGTGGTGTAGGCCAAGTCAGTTCTGGTGGTGTAGGCCAAGTTAGTTCTGGTGGTGTAGGCCAAGTCATTTCTGGTGGTGTAGGCCAAGTCAGTTCTGGTGGTGTAGGCCAAGTCAGTTCTGGTGGTGTAGGCCAAGTCATTTCTGGTGGTGTAGGCCAAGTCACTTCTGGTGGTGTAGGCCAAGTCACTTCTGGTGGTGTAGGCCAAGTCACTTCTGGTGGTGTAGGCCAAGTCACTTCTGGTGGTGTAGGCCAAGTCACTTCTGGTGGTGTAGGCCAAGTCAGTTCTGGTGGTGTAGGCCAAGTCAGTTCTGGTGGTGTAGGCCAAGTCAGTTCTGGTGGTGTAGGCCAAGTCAGTTCTGGTGGTGTAGGTGGGTAAACTCGTCTAGTAACACCAGTACTGATCAGCGGGGAAGAACGAATCTCTAGTCACGAAACCAGTAAGAAGATTTGTTCTTATAATCCAGTTCTTCCCACCAGTTCTTCCCAGTAGAATAACCTCTTCCTAACCCAGTTCTTATCGCTGGTATGAAGAAGAAAGAAGAACAGAAGAAGAATAAGAATAAGAATAAGAATTGAAAACCCCATAATTAAGTGTAGGAACAAGAAGCTGTAGTCCTCAACATTCGATCATCTGAAGGCCAAACAAAAGACGATCCAATTATTTTTGTTTACATCCTGTGCTGCTGGGACGAGTCTCTTGTTAAGTTTTTGTGAGTCGCATAAACCTTGAGGTGACAACAACAGGTGAGGAACCCGAGATGTGAGGACGAAGGTAAGGCAGGTGAGGATTATTAACTCTGTTCCTTTCCATGGGGTGGTTTGAGGAGAAGTAGAGTTGGGGGTGGGGGCTGAAGAAACAAACCTTGTCCTCTTTTGGGGGTTCCTGAGGGGGAGGGGATGCGGAGGACAATGAGAGTTAATGACCCATAATATTGTTCTTATAAGTTGTGAGGACAAGTAAGGAGGATTCAGAAACGTGAGGAGAATGACAGACCTTCAATCTTGTCCTCTCCAAGTTAGGGTTTGTGAGGACACTGAGGATCCCTAACCTTCACCACCCAGCAACACCTGAAGGATGTTACTTGAGGGAGTCCTACACGCTGTGGTTGGGAATGTGTAGGAATTCACATTGGATGTCTTGTGTATTTTTATTATACAATGATATAAATAAACATAAATACGGATAGACAAGTGAATAGATGGATGGATGGATGGATGGATGGATAGGTAGATTAATAGATGGATGAGGTGGTGGATAGTTGGATGGATGGATGGATAGGTAGATTAATAGATGGATGAAGTGGTGGATAGTTGGTTGGTTGGATGGATGGATGGATGGATAGGTAGATTAATAGATGGATGAAGTGGTGGATAGTTGGATGGATGGATGGATGGATGGATGGATAGGTAGATTAATAGATGGATGAAGTGGTGGATAGTTGGATGGATGGATGGGTGGGTAGATTAATAGATGGATGAAGTGGTGGATAGTTGGTTGGATGGATGGATGGATAGGTAGATTAATAGATGGATGAAGTGGTGGATAGTTGGTTGGATGGGTGGATGGATGGATGGATGGATAGGTAGATTAATAGATGGATGAAGTGGTGGATAGTTGGATGGATGGATGGATGGATGGATAGGTAGATTAATAGATGGATGAAGTGGAGGATAGTTGGATGGATGGAACGATAAATGGATATATGGACAGGTGGATGTAGAAAATATACTGTATTGCCATATAAACAGTCATATACAGAGGCAATTAGATGGATCTGTAGGTAGATGGAGAGTAAAGATAAAGTGAAATTGCAAGTATGTTAATCTGATTCTCGCATCTCAGAGAGCCAACACACACACACATCAGCCACAACAACTGGTCATTAACCTCTCACTTTAAGATCAAACACACTGTCACCAGGGTCTCTGCCCCCCCCCCCCCTCCTCCTCCCAGCAGGTACAGACCAGACCTGACCTAATCTTATTCGAACTAGGGTCCATTTGAAGATTCCCCCCCCCCCCCCTCCACCCCAAGCATGGTGCTACGGCGAGTGGTAGACAATGTAATCTAACTCCCCGGGAGGTAGCGAAGGCATTTGACAAACTCTGACACAAGTGACACTCCGCCTCCCACTAGAATTGGTAACGAAGATATTATGTATGCAGATGACATCACTCAAATAACAACACATCAAGGAAAATCGCGAGAACTACAGGCCGACAACACAAGGCGGGAATTAGAAAGGGTAAATAATTACGAAAAACAATGGAAAATCAAAACCAGTCTCCCGAAATTCACAGTGATACCCTTATGCAGAAGGAAAACCCATCCATTAGTAACCAATAATGCCCAGGTAGAATACAAAAGCATATATCCACGACAGGTTACTCCCATCATGTCCACACCAGGAAGGAAAAAGCAAAAGTAGAGCTGAGAAAACTATACCGCTTTAAAGAGCTTCCTGAGAAAATAAAACTCCGCCTGGTGACATCATTTATCACACCGATATTAACTTACCCAGCAGTACCTCTTCATACTATGAGCACCACTCAAATATTAAAATTACAGGTGGTTCAAAATGAAGCCCTAAGATTCGTCACAGGAGAAAGATACCCCTTCACCACAGCCGAGATACATAGAGACCTGAGAATGAAACCCATCAACCAGCAGCTGCACACCCTGGCCAGCAGAGTCTGGCAAAAGATAGAACGATCGGAGCAAGAACTCCTTCAAAGACTCCCATCAGATAACGACAACAACCATACATGGTTCCCAAAAAGTTACCAAATCTCAAAAGGTCCATTACCACCCCCGATCGACACGGCCAGGCAATAAACAACCTCCCTAGACCAACATCCGCCAGTAGGGTCGGCGGAATATGAAACAAGGCCCTTAAAACACCCATATATGGGATAGGGGAGGATGTCTAGTGCCTGTACCGACAGACAATAACTAACCCATGACACAACCCTAACACACTATTAGCTTAGCTAGGCGGTCAGCCCGCCCTCTCTTACCTCCTCCTAAACTTCTTCAATTTTCGAACTATAACTTCCTTCCCCCACCTTTAATCTTCCTTCATCCCTCCTTCCTCTATAAAAAAAAAATAATCTCCCTCCCCCCCCCTTGTGGCCTTGAGATCTTACCTAGTCCAGTGCCCCTGTACGTAGCCTCGAGCCAACGCCCTTGTGCCAACCAACACAATCCCTGTTGCTCATCTCCTCCTACCAATGACTAACCCCTTCATCACCACTGAAGGCAGTCAGCTGATGGTCGCTTTAAGGGACACTTTATCTACTGTTTGTTAATGGGTCTAATGTACCAGATGGTGGTAAAGGTTTTGAATGTTTTAATTACTGAAGGTGTTAAGAACGAGGTCAGGTGAGTGTGGATCTAGTTTCCACCATGTAGGAACGTTGTCATGGTAACATCTGGCCAGGTTCTCAGTACCTTGAAGCGTCTTAACAAAACAGTCATCAGAACCATCGGGTGACTTACAGTAGGGATCATATGGGGTTACTTCACACCAGGGCTTTAGTATCAGGTACAGATACAGACTACTAGATTTTTCTTCACTGGAGAAGCGGCAACTCCTCGCCCACTCAAGGACATCCAGTTAAAACCATACTTGTTCGCCAGACGTGTTGGTATTACTGTTGTGTCAGGTAACTCCACCTATACTTAAGGGTTTGTTTTTGGTCTTATTCTCATCACCGTTACATGTTTTCACGTTCATTAACTTACTAACATTTGGTGGATAATCTTATGGCCCTTATGACGATGTTATAATGGCTGTTTATAACTCAGATGTCAGATTTAATGTTGTAGGTAGAAGTGGATCAGCCCAGACCATTGAGCCAGTCAGCCTTGGCCAGGAGGTGGAGGGGTATGGTATCCCCTCTCCTCCAGTACCCACCCAGGACAGGTCAGGGGCGGCCATCTAACGGACTCCGTTTTCTGTGATGTCTCAGTTTCTATCATGAGTTTTATGATGGGTATCTTTACAATATGGATGACCAATGAAGTGTTGTTCACAGTGATCCAGTCTTTACAGATAGTGCAGGTATTTAGAGCTATTAGCAGACGGTAAGTCGATTTAGCTAAGGTTATACCAAGACAGCCGTGTAAAGTTTAAATCCACTGGAAATATTGTGTCCTATACAATATATACTCTCACTTGATTGTTATGCAAGTCATGTATACTCTCTCCTGGTATGTATACTCTCACCTGTGTGTTATACAAGACATATGTATTTTTATCTATGTATTTTTTCCAGATTCTTGAGTCAGAAGCCACAACGAACATCTCAAGAGTGTCAAGAAAACGCATTGTTGTTGAAGACAATTTGCTTACAAAGCCCAAGACGTGACGACCATAACACACACACACACACACACACATGGTTCCAGTGAAGGATAGACAATCAAGTCTTATCCTCCCCCATGGCCTGGATACACGACACTTAATTAACCTGTAAGCCAACCTATTCACTCAAAACACCTGACTCACTTTTCTCAAGGTAAAGTTCCACCTGGACCATTAGCTTGACCTCTCCAACTCACCTGTAAAGATAAAAGTAAATACATGAGTAACATAATAATTTCAAAGGGTGACAAGTCTAATTATCTCAAAAGTTTATAATCTAAAGTCTGGCAAGGAAGTCAAATAAAGATCTTGTACCTGAAAGAAAGATTTTATTACACAATTTATTACATATTAACTGATCTTATAATGATACAAACGAACTAAAGGTGTGTGTGTGTGTGTGTGTGTGTGTGTGTGTGTCATGGTGACGTACAAATCTACAATGATCAACACAGATATTTTTGGATGAGTTATTGAACCATTTATACTAATCTACGTTAAAATCAGAAGAGAAAATGTGTCCGTATGGAATAAAAAAATCCATAAAGACTTTCCTTAATGTACACGATATACTGTATGTACCTGATCTAACCCAAGAAACTATGGCGGCAAATGTCTACAATGACTATACACTTGGTTATGTTTATTTGGTAAAACATTTCCCTCCTTTATCTAGACCACAGCATCAGTGGACAATGACCCGACTGACATCACCTTGGCCACTACAGACTTGACCTGGTTACAGCACGAAGCAACACTCGTGAAAACACCTTAGGTCTTGCAACACACCTGAGAGTACAGCCACGCCTATCACCTCAAACCAGAATATATTTTTTTTTTCAAGTGATCTCATCAAATGGTCACTATAATTTGTTTTGTAATCTAGGTCTGAGTTTTGTAACATTGATTTTAAAGTTACAGCACAATATTCGATTCTGTATTTTACTACCACAACTACCATTAATATGTTAGTGTATATCAGTACTGGTTGGCTGGTACCTACACTAGCACCTTCACCATGAGAGTTGATACCAGTCATGTCATCATACACTGTACTTCACTGTAATCTATAAACTCCGCTGTGTAATTTCGTGTTGTCATTGTAAATAAGAGTATGACTGTTTTTAGCGAACGTTTCAGTCCTGTGGCATAAAGGTATACTGTACATGATGACGTCAGGAGGTAATGGTGCCGTGGGTGGGTGATGGGGGGAAGGGGGGAGGAGGGAATGAATGAGTGTAGGTACAGTCCCCTTCACTCATGCGTTTACAGGGGCTCGTCACTCATGCGTTTACAGGGGCTAGTCATATAAACATTCCACAAATCATTACTTTTGATATATTTGTTTAAATATTGTTTTACTTTCATTCTATAGTGTGTTTACCATTGTGAGTTTCCTTCTGTCGAATGTAAACAAACAGAGGGCTGCCACACTGCACAAAACGTGACGAGCCTCTGTAAACGCACCAGTGAAGGGAACTGTACCTGTATATAAACAAATCTGGCGAGTAGTGAGTGAGTGGAAGAACTCGAGAACAACATCAGCCACCAAGCCTCAACTGAGTGAATGAACTCATATTAGGTGCGAATGAGAGAGTGAAGGAACCCATTAAAGAACTTACCCAATACGTTAACGATTAGAGGAGTGAATTGAACCCAGAATCGAACCCGGCGAACAGAGGGTGAATAAACCTACAAACGAACCCAATACACTTCAAACAACCAAATAATATGAACCCTTCAAAACGAACCCAATAAACAACATACTAATTAATGAATAAATGAACCCCTAAAACGAACCCAGTAAACAAGGATTCAGACAATAACCAAGGAGAAGCATCCACCTTACCGTGTTTACCTACAGAACTCAAACAAGAAATCCTGTGTTTTTAATATGAAGAAAATCTCCCACGACGAATTGAATGAACCCTTAAGCATGAACCACCTCAACCACAATACTTTATCTACAGTCTTGTGGGAAACAACTTGGCGTAGATAAATATAGATAAAATGTATATAACGGAAGATAAAAGAAGATAAAATGTAGATACAGATTTAATATAAGCTTATCCCCGTTTCCACCTTTTTAGTCTAGTGAGAGCTTTTATCTTTTTCTAAAAGCCGTAGTTAATCATCTAGTTTGACGATCTGCAAGAAGGTGTCAGTCACCTTGGTAATACCTGGTTTACGGCCCTTTGGAACTCAACTACGCGTGGTTTTAAAGGACAGGTAAATACAGGTAAAAGACAGGTAAAGGTATCATTAGGTATCTTCACCATGTTAAGATAATCCAGTGGAAACCTTTTTTGGGATATAACTTCATGATGTGGTTTAATGTAAAAATGATTCGTGGATGTAATTTTCTTTACCCCGATGTCGTGTAGGACTCAACCATGCATAGATAACGATGTAACATGTAATATTTCCAAGGTCTTCCCGGTAGAGGGTGAATGAAACCTCTTCACGCTATTGTGTTATTGTTTATCGCCTATATTTGTGTAATAGTAATAAAAGTTCTTAATATCTGTAGGAAAAAAATAATAGAAAGGTTAATAGATAACATTTAATTCATTGTTACTACAGAGCCAACAATTTAATCTAAGCTAAATAACACATGAGGGAAGAAAGTCATTTAAAACACATTCTGAAAGCAATAACCTGTCAAAAGTTCTACATCATAACAACTATGCAACAGCTGGAACAAACGAATATAAAAAAACAGCTGTCAGAGAGAACAGCAGATGCAACAATAAACGCAACAGCTGCAGTACCAATGAGAGCAACAGTTGGGGGGTGATACTAGCGGCAGCGGCAAAAGAAAACGGACACAATTTAAAGGGGATAATATTATAAGGGGAAAAACTGGCAGGTAAAACAAAACAATGATAACAATATGACCAAACCATCGTGACCATAATGAGGTATAATTAGTGCAATAAAATCAAGACAATCAGAGAAAGAACAGTAAGCCATTATAAAACAGCAATAAAAAGCTAAAGGAACGAGACGACGACAATAACAGAAACACGTTAAAATCTATAGCCAAAGAACAGACACGTGAGAGAAGATAATAACGCCAATAAAGACAATAAAGGAGAAGGGAGAATAAAACAAATGATAACCAAACAGAAAAGAGCCACGACAATGACAGTAATACGTAAAAAAAAAAACAATAACGATTCAATAATAACAAGTATAGACGGGGCAATATGGTATCGAAACACCTAAAAACAAAATCGAATCAACAACAAGTACAAGAAAGATAATATAGACTACTCAAACACATAAAAACAAAATCGAATCAACAACAATAAGTACAAGAAAGATAATAGACTACTGAAACACATAAAAACAAAATCGAATCAACAACAATAAGTACAAGAAAGATAATAGACTACTGAAACACATAAAACAAAATCGAATCAACAACAATAAGTACAAGAAAGATAATAGACTACTGAAACACATAAAAACAAAATCGAATCAACAACAATAAGTACAAGAAAGATAATAGACTACTGAAACACATAAAAACAAAATCGAATCAACAACAATAAGTACAAGGAAGATAATAGACTACTGAAACACATAAAAACAAAATCGAATCAACAACAATAAGTACAAGAAAGATAATAGACTACTGAAACACATAAAAACAAAATCGAATCAACAACAATAAGTACAAGGAAGATAATAGACTACTGAAACACATAAAAACAAAATCGAATCAACAACAATAAGTACAAGGAAGATAATAGACTACTGAAACACATAAAAACAAAATCGAATCAACAACAATAAGTACAAGAAAGATAATAGACTACTGAAACACATAAAAACAAAATCGAATCAACAATAACAAGTCGGGTTGCAGCGCCATCTGGACTATAAGGATACACGGAGAGTCCAGTCCAAATATTAGTAATGCCCACCACAGCCTCGGAACAAGGACACACCACGCACGATGATGACGGGCTACTGTGCGTGCGTGCGTGCGTGTGTGTGTGTGCGTGCGTGTGTGTGTGTGCGTGTGTGTGAAGGATTTTAGCTCACTTTTTCTAGTCTAGTCTGAACTAATTGGTAATAAAAGCTGCGTGATATGAATGAAGTCATGGGGTTAAGTGACTCGATATTAAAGGGAAGGTCTTTTTCTATTGGTTGAGATATAAAGCCATTTATTTATTGTCTAACATAAATAAGTCCTAACAACTAGCCAATCATGAGTCTTTAAAGCAGTCTAAAGTAATTTCAAGTTAAATAAATAAACTCAAAGTCATTTAAATAATTTCTGAAATAAAGTTTGAATTCATTTACATATATTTTAAGTCATATAAATTCCTTTGAAATGGTCTTAAAAGTCATTTGTAATTAACTAAAATTATTTCAAGTCACAAGAACTAATTTACCGACCAACGGAAAAACCTAACCTACCCCCCCCCCCCTTACAAGCACCAAGCAATCAAAGGACATTCAAGAGTCATTTAAAGCCATTTGGGGTCAATTTACATTCATCCCAAGTCATTAAGGTTCATGTTTACAGCCAGAGTACAGGAAGCTTCGGCTAATGACAGAAAATTAAGCGACACATCTTATAGTTAAGTCGTGTTAAATTACCGACAAACAACTCACTATTTTTCTGGTGATAGTAACCCAATTACTCATTAATTATAAATAAACAAGGTGATTAAGGCTTGTTAAATGGAAGTATTATGTTGCGTTGAAGATTATATATATAGTTAAACCTCCATCTAAGGAACTGTATAGAGATGAAAGTCCATTATACCGAGGTGTCCTTTGTAACCAAGATAATCCTCACAAAATAACTAAGATATGTGGCACTTGCTGCTCTCAGTGCCACTCCAGTGCCAACCTTGTGACCTTAAGGAGTGCCAGGACTAATTACAAGTCGTTTCGTTAATTACATACAAAACAGTAATTAATTATCTTATTTTCCTTTCTCTATTCTGTCTTCCGTTAATAATAATAATAATAATAATAATAATAATACTAATAATAATAATCATTCGAATCTCCGAAATGTAATAACAGAGAGTGATGGTATGGTGGTAGTAGTGGTAAATGGTGGTAGTGGTAAATGGTGGTAGTGGTGAATGGTGGTAGATGGTGGTGGTAGTGGTGGTGGCATCTCAGAGCAGGTGGGTGTGAATTATCATGACCAACGTGGCATTGAGATCCTCCGCCTTACCACAAAGTTGTTCCACTTCTTGTGAGGCTTCGGGCAAACCCCCCCCCCCCCACCTCCCTCCCTCCCTCCTCTCCCTTACCCTCCTCCCTCACCCTCACTCACCTCCTTCCACAATCCTCCCTCCCTCACCCCCCCCCCGCCCCCAGGCAGTCGTGACCAACCCTGCTCTATTATTGGACACTGGCCGGCGTGGTAAGGCGGCGTGGGTCGTAAAACTAACGGCTGTTGGTCATTCGTTATGCAATAAAATTATGAACGTGGAGTGAATATTAAATGGGCCATGGGCATTCGCTGTGTAGTACAAGGCGTGGGTTATGCAGTACAGGGCGTGGGTTATGCAGTCCAGGGCGTGGGTTATGCAGTCCAGGGCGTGGGTTATGCAGTACAGGGCGTGTGCTATGCAGTATGGGCACAGATTATGCACCCATGGGCACTCGACACTCGCTGTGCAGTAACAGGCGTGGGTTGCGCGACACTGACATTTGATTTACAGGTAATGATCAATGGGCGCGCGGTACATCACACCTGCTGCGTAAATAATGAACATGGGCGTGGGTTGGAGCTGGTAGTGGGCGTGGGTGGGGCTGGTAGTGGGCGTGGGTGGGGCTGGTAGTGGGTTGGGGGCTGGTAGTGGGCGTGGATGGGGGCTGGTAGTGGGCGTGGGTAACAGTGGACGTGGGTGAAGTTGAACACCTGAACCCCCCCCCCCCAAAAAAAAAAAATAAATAAAAAAATAAAAATCCCTGACCTTCCACGTAAACATTCCGCCATTGTTATTTTTTTCAATCCTGCAATCGATTTATTTTTTCATATAAACAAAAGAACATCAACAACACGTCAATTAAGTCAATAAAACTCTAAAATAGTGAATCAAATCGTCCTAAAAAACCACAAAACACAAAATACATTAACAAAAATGGAAAATTCTCTGTACCAAACGCTTTAAAAGACATTATTATTCTTGTTTTTTTTCCTCGGCGGTTTCAGAACAGTTTAATGATTAGTTGTCTTTTGTACATCAGTCAGGTGGGATATTTTTTTAAGTCCAGGACAATGTAAGAGTTTCAATAGCGTGTTGTTTAGGTCATACAACAGGGTCGTAGGAAGCACTGGGAAGAGAGAACAATACAGGTGTGGCACTTACTGTACACCTGATGAAAATTAATTAAGTTTATTTTATTTTCAATTAATTTTACTAGATTTTTTATCAATGTATAGACTAGTTAACAGACTGAGTGGCTGGCTGACTGAATGGCTGATTGACTGACTGTTGGGGCGAGTGACGGAGAGGGTGTGTCCAACAGGGCGAGGTCAGAAAGTGTGTGTGTGTGCGTGTGTGTTAGAGCTGGATACCAAACAGCTCTTTAACCTTGTCACTGTATTGTGTAACTTTCCATGTTCTTCCTTCATGACCTACCACCACCCCCACCACTACCACCATCACCACTACTACCACCACTACCACCTAGCCCCCTTGACTCAACCTGTGGGTGGCAGACCAAAATGGAGTATAATTTCTAACGTAAATATAGGAACTGAGATGAATAGATCCGATGAGACCAGCAAAGACGATAACTATCTCCAGTGTTACAGGTGTCTACAGGTGTCCCAATAATGTCCACAGGTGTCTACAGGTGTCCCAAATATGTCCACAGGTGTCTACAGGTGTCCCAATAATGTCCAGAGGTGTCTACAGGTGTTCCAAAAATGTCCACAGGTTTCTACAAGTGTCATGGTGTTCTAATAATGTCCACAGGTGTATACAGAAGTCTTGGTGTTCTAATAGTGTCCACAGGTGTCTGCAGGTGTCTTGGTATTCTAATAGTGTCCACAGGTGTCTACAGATGCAAACAGTCCTCATTAATGCATACAGGTGTTACTGGTCTCCCTATGAGCGTGTTTAGAGAGTCGGTCACCTGTGGTCGCCGCCTCGTACAGCTCTCGTGGGGAGGGAGATGATGGGGAGGGGGGGGGGAGATGGGGAGGGGGGGGAGGGGCAGGGAGGGGAGAGGAGATGGGGAGGGGAAGGTAGGGGAGGAGTCTCATGCTGTGTCAGTGTTCCTGTGACAACTAAGCGTAAAATGACTTGAGAATCATAGCCTCAAAAGCCTCCGAAGAACCACATGAAGACTCCATTATTCATTGGGTTAAAGTCTATTATTATCAAATGTGTGAGTCTTAACACCACCTGGACGGACGGGTGAACAGACAGACGGAATGTAGTTGTAAAGTCTTCCCCCCCCCCCCCCCCCCAGGTGGTTAAGGGGGAGTGGGGCAATTTTAAACAAATGCCTCTGTTGTTACGGTAAGTTAATGAGTTTATATACAAAGTTAAATATAACCTAACCTAACCCCAATCTAATTTAACCTAACCGAACCAACCTCGAACCTCTCCTAACAAAACCTAACCTAACCCAACTTCATACCTGGAGATAAGTAGCTTTTAAATAATTACCTCAAATACAGTGAAAACCTCCATATAACGGACTTTTCTCTATGTACAGTTAGTTAGATGGAGAGTTTCACATTCAACGGACCTTTCGATATAACGGAATTTCCTCATTATTATAGTACGTTAGATGGAGGTGTCACGGTCCAGAGATATTTTTTTGATGCCATAGAGACATCAGTAAAGGTCTAAGAGTCGTCTGTACTTGAGACTGGCGGAGCTGAGTTGTGAAAGATAAACGGACAGACAAATGATGACTCAATATTGTCAACAGAAAAAAGAATAAACGAATATAATCTGGTAACGTATGACCAAGGCCGCGGCACTAGTCTTATCCTACTCGTTTACCTGTACCTAAGCCCACCCTGACCCACCCTGGCGTACCCTGGCCCACCCTAACACACCTCTAACCCATCCTAACCCTCCCCAACCTAAACAAAACCCTCCCTGACCCACCCTAACCCACCTTCAAGTAACTCACCCTCACTCACGTACACACTAACCCACCTCCACAACAACCATCAATACAAGAAAGAAAACAACAAGTAAGCACATCAATGGACGACTCAAGTAAGTTAAATCATAATTACAGGTAAGGCAGAGAGGAAGGTCAGCGAGGGTGACTTTTATTACGGTCAGGTAGACAAACGGACAAATCAGCTGCAAACATAAACAAAAATAAACAAACAAGGAGAGACAGGTGACAGTTGTTTGGGACGGATGAAAACAGAAATAGACGGAAAAGTTAATTGAAGACACGAAATAAACGATAAAATACTTCCACCTGTGTGATGTTTATATACCTGGTGAAAGGTAAATAAAGGGTTATACAGGTATGCTAATTAACACCGTAATAATAAGCTGGTAGAATACGAAGGTAGTGAAGGGTTGATGTTGTGAAGCTGTGATGTTGTGAAGCTGTAAGACTGTGAGAAGTTTTGATGCTGTGAAGCTGTGATGTTGTGAAGCTGTAAGACTGTGAAAAGTTTTGATGCTGTGAAGCTGTGATGTTGTGAAGCTGTAAGACTGTGAAAAGCTTTGATGCTGTGAAGTTGTGTGAGTCAGGTGTATTAAGGACGAAACGTGTGAGCGGCGTCAGACAGATGAAGCCAAATATAGAGAGTCTCCGCCCGCCCCGTGACTCACTTGTTCCACACTACCCCACCTACGGCGGCCCCCCCCCCCCCGCCTACAGTGTCTCCTCCCCCTACCTACAGCACCCCCCCCCCATCTACAGTGTCTCCTCCCCCTACCTACAGCGTCCCCCCTATCTACAGTGCCTCCTCCCCCTACCTACAGCGCCCCCCCCATCTACAGTGTCTCCTCCCCCTACCTACAGCGTCCCCCCATCTACAGTGTCTCCTCCCCCTACCTACAGCGGCCCCCCCCCATCTACAGTGTCTCCTCCCCCTACCTACAGCACCCCCCCTCTACAGTGTCTCCTCCCCCTACCTACAGCGTCCCCCCCATCTACAGTGTCTCCTCCCCCTACCTACAGCGTCCCCCCTATCTACAGTGTCTCCTCCCCCTACCTACAGTGTCTCCCCTCTCCCTCACCCCCCTATCCTCCCCCTCAACTCCTACAGCAATCTAATCCTCTCCTCCCCATCCATCCTCCCTACATCCACCTATTCACAGTTGGCCCCTAACCTAACCTAACCAAACTTGCACATGCTAAACAACTCTTCTATCCACCACCACCCCCCCCCCCCCATTGTGGGCGTCCCTCCAGGATACACCGACCCACACTCGACTATCCCGGCCGTCCCCTCCTCCCTCCGTCGTGAGCCAGGGGTTAGGTCTGCATGGTCAAGCAAAAGTGGGCGTTGTGAGGCGTGGGCTGGTGTGGGCAGGTGTTGAAGGGCGTGTGATTGGACGTGGAGTGACATGAACCGACGTGGGTTGGGTGGTAACTTGGGTGGGCGTGGGTAAGTATGTAAGGGCTTTAGGTGGTGTGGATGGGCGTGGGTGGGCGTGGGTGGGAGTGAGTATATGTGGGCCTGGCAGTGGACGGGTCGCTGGAGGGCTTGGGTTAGTTTGGGATGACTTGCTAGGGCGTAGGCAGTCACAGTAAGGAGTGGGCGGGCGCGGACGGCATTAAAGGGTATGAACTGCCGTGGGCGGGCATGTGAGGGCGTGGGCACAGGAGGGCGTGGGCACGATACCCTCGGTCACCTCAAATACGTTTCTTACCCTCAGGATTTATATTTTTATTTATTTTTTATTTAGTCTGACCAAGAAGGCTAAGACCGGCGAACATCCGCCTGGCGTTGGGTGTAGCGGGCGTTAAAGTGGTGATGGTACACTCACTATACACCAGCGGTACAGATGTAGGTACAGGGTGTAGATACAGGTACAAATACAGGTAGGTACAGGTACAGGATTCTGATACAAAAACACATACATCAAGAGTCCTCCTCCCCTTCCCGAGGAGTCCTGCGCCCTCCCTCGGTAGGATCCGCCACGACCACACCCTTCTGTGTCTTATAGCCAGGACCCTGACCCGAGACCTCCTTCTGTTGATGATCTTTCTTTAAGAGTATCCCGTAGTAGCTGTAGTACCTGGTAGATGGCCACACTAGGTCGCTGGGGGAGGGGGTAGGGGTGTGTGGGGTAGGGGTGTGTGGGGAAGGGGCGTGGAGGGGTTGTGAGGGGAGTGATGTGTGGGGTTGTGAATCTCTCTCTCTCTCTCTCTCTCTCTCTCTCTCTCCTGAATACAAAGAACACATTATGACCCCACATTGTATACCTGTGTTACCTGTGTTGAATTACTTATCATCTCTCTCATTGTTAACAGAGTCATCAACAACTGCTATTATGACCAGACAAAAAAAAAGGTGCCTCACTCTCACTCACAACAGAGAGAGAGAGAGAAAGAGGGGGGGGGGGTGTTTGGATGGAGCAGTAACTCGTACAAGAAGCCATCAAGAGAGTTAAGGAGGACGCTATGTTTAAGTAGCCCTTAAACCTAACTAACCTAACCTGACCCAACTTAACCTAACCTAACCATTAAGACTGGACCCTTTATGAATGAGACATGTTAGAATTGGGCCCAACAAGACAGGAATTAGGGTCCATTAGAGCTGGGGCCCACTAGAACAAGGGGCCCATCTGACCAGTCACTTGATTTTAAGACTACCAGGACCACCGCTAGTGCCCTCCAGCCTAGCAAAACTCTCTCTCTCTCTCTCTCTCTCTCTCTCTCTCCTGCTGACAGCCTTAACCTGTATACATAATGTGGGTTAAAAAATTATCTGCCTTTACTTAACGTGAGATCCATGTAAGGTAGAGAGTCATTAACCTGCTTAATTTAGAAAGGTCACCCACTCCACCACCCACTCCACCCCACTACCCACCCCACTCCACCCCACTACTACCCACTCACTCCATCACCACCCACTCCACCCACCTATCATACCCTCTGTACCTGTAGTGTTGTTAGGTTAGGTTAGGTTAGGTTAGGTTAAGCTTTGTGTTAGGTAGTTCCTCAGATAATTTCAGAAGATGTCGGATTGATTGAGTTTTTTAATACTTTCGACGCTTGAAGAGACGAAAGTTGGATAATTGTAACTTGGTGTACGGCAGTTGTGGAAGGTACGGCAGCTGAGGAAGGTACGGCAGCTGAGGAAGGTACGGCAGGTGAGGAAGGTACGGCAGGTGAGGAAGGTATGGCAGCTGAGGAAGGTACGGCAGGTGAGGAAGGTACGGCAGCTGAGGAAGGTACGGCAGGTGAGGAAGGTACGGCAGGTGAGGAAGGTACGGCAGCTGAGGAAGGTTCTTTGCCTCTCTGTGTGAGTGAGTGACCGAGGACAGGTACTTGAGGTAGTAAGGAAGGTTCTCCACTATGAGGCTCTTTATCGAAACAATTACCTGATAGCGGCGCTGCACCAACACACGGGCTCTTACTGAAGCACACAACGATAACCACTAGCTGATACATAAAGAAGCACTATGGGTGAGGCAGGTTCAATTTTCTCACCTGAAGCTTAAACAAATCCTACTTATGAGTTTATTCATCGCTGAAGCCCCGTCCATAGATGAGCTCTCTCTACAAGGGGTTGGCTCAGTCTGTGAAAATGTGAGCTTTCTCGACGGCAGAACTCCACGAGGAAGGGTGAGGTTGGCAGAGACCAGCTCCCCCGCGGGTGGTAGCGGCGGCAGTAACCACAGATGTTGTCAGTCATAACTAGGGACTTCTTTCCTGCACCCCAAACCTCCCATATCGTCGACAACAACATTACCACACACAAAAAACACAAAAGATCTTATGTAAAATGCAACTCTCCTCTCATACTATTAGCAAACCAATTTCCAGGTGGCCGCTGGCTGTAGGTGAGGGCGGAGGCAGACTGGTCACGCTCATCACTATTACTCAACCCGGATTTGTGTACTAAAACTGTAGGTTCGGTTTAGTGGTATCAGCGGCAGGTTAGGTTAGTGGCGGGTGAAATTATGTTAATTTTGGGGTAGATTAAGCTTGGCCAGATTAGTTAATTTAATTAAGTTAAGGATGAGTTAAGTTGGATCTGGGATTCGTTGGGCTGCGTTAAGATCTTTACTATGTTAACTTAAGATAAAAGATTAGGTTAATTTACTTAAGATCAGCAGTACATCA
Source organism: Homarus gammarus (assembly GCA_958450375.1). Lineage (NCBI taxonomy): Eukaryota > Metazoa > Arthropoda > Malacostraca > Decapoda > Nephropidae > Homarus > Homarus gammarus. Next base: position 193,494 of record CAUDMG010002131.1, on the reverse strand, counting down.
GGTTCATGTAGGCTCAGTTACTTTTTAATTAGTTCGACTTACGCAAAGGTGTAAACAGGTAGACCAGGCACTTAAAGGCCTCGGGTTCAGGTGTGGTGATTACTGAGTGCCAACCCCCAGAGAAAGGTTGCCGGACGACCCCTCGAAAACTGTGGTATGCTGCTGAGGGGTGGCGGGGGTGGTGGGGTGGCGGGGGTGGTGGAAGAGTTGGGGGAGGAGGAGAGAGGGGGTGGCAGGGGTAGGGAAGAGGTGGGGGACGGGGCGCGGGGGAGGGGTGTGGCTAGGTGAAATTCTACTCCAAGTTTACGCATTTCTTCTATTTTTTTAGGTCTTATGCGGCAAGGGGGAGGGGGCGGAAGGAAAGGTGTTGTGGGAGGTGGGGAGGAAGTTGGGGGAAGGGGGGTAAGAGGCGGGGTATGGGGTAGGGAGGAATGTATGGGGAGGGAAGGCGAGGTATGGGCCAGGTGAGGGCAGGGAAGGGGGCAGGTGGGGGCGGGGAATGGGGCAGGTGGGGGCGGGGAATGGGGCAGGTGGGGGCGGGGAATGGGGCACTTGTAGTTTTGCTGGTGGTAGCAGAGGTAATGATGGTCGTGCGAGTGTGGTTAATTAAGGCTCTATGGCTCGTCTAAGGGAAGGAAAGGGAAGGAGGGGAAAGGGAAGGGAAGTCTTTCAAACGATTCTCAATATGGACAACAAAAAAGGCGAGGATTTCAATTTCCTTTACACTTATAAGTTACAAAGAAGCTTGACGCACGCAGCTACAGTCAGGCAGTGTCGGTGTTACACGTCATTTACAGAATAAGAAAAAGAAAATACGTATATATTCCCCAGCGTAAAATGCGTATATTCCCCAGCGTAAAATGCGTATATTCCCCAGCGTAAAATGCGTATATTCCCCAGCGTATTGTAATATTTTTTTATCCATCAGTGAGTGAGTGAATTAGATATTGAGTGAAAAATTTTCTCTGTCAGTAAGTAAGGAAGTGGCCATTTTTCTCCACGAGTGGGTGAGTGAAAGGAAGATAGAGTACACGCGAGTAAGTCCATACCAAAGCCACATATAGAGCTACTGGCGCAACTGAAACGTGGAACACAGCCCCAGGGAGGACATAGTGGAGGGTGTGGTCAGGGGGTGAGGGAAGGAGGGTGAGGAAAGGGGGTGTGGTCACGGGGGTGTGGGAAGATAGTGAGGGAAGGTTGGCACTGTTGCACCTCATGTGGCACTTTGCTCCTGGCACTTGGCATGCAGTAATCCTACATAAGGTGAAACACAAGGTAAACGATGGTCAGGTGAAGGTAGAGTTGATGATAAACAACAGATCAGGTGAAACAAAACATAACAGGTGACACATAATCCAGGTGACACATAATCCAGGTGACTCATAATCCAGGTGACTCATAATCCAGGTGACTCATAATCCAGGTGACACATAATCCAGGTGACACATAATCCAGGTGACACATAATCCAGGTGACACATAATCCAGGTGACACATAATCCAGGTGACACATAATCCAGGTGACACATAATCCAGGTGACACATAATCCAGGTGACACATAATCCAGGTGACACATAATCCAGGTGACTCATAATCCAGGTGAAATGAGGAAAACCCAAGACAAAACAAAGACCATTTAAGGTGACTTAGGTGACGATGAAGACCAGATGAGGGCAGCAGGAGACTAGGTGAATGGTAGGTGAACTCAAGGTACACCGGGTGCTGACCAAGGTAGGGTGTATGGTAGGCCAGCCAGAGGTCACCAGGATGGGCGTAAACGAGGCCAGGTGTAGGGAAGAGCAGGTGAAAGGGGACTTAGTTAGCTGGATGAGGCTTAACCCCGCGCCAGGAGGAAAACAAACACTGCAGACCAGAGATTAAGATGCAGGGTGTGTCTAGGGTGTAAGGGACCATTAGGGTGGATCCAAAATGTACCCAGGGTGTTAGGGAAGATGCAGGGTGTGTCTAGGGTGTAAGGGACCATCAGGGTGGATTCAAAATGTACCCAGGGTGTTAGGGAAGATCAGGGTGTGTCTAGGGTGTATGGGACCATTAGGGTGGATTCAAAATGTACCTAGGGTGTTATGGAAGATCAGGGTGTGTCTAGGGTGTAAGGGACCATCAGGGTGGATTCAAAATGTACCCAGGGTGTTAGGGAAGATGCAGGGTGTGTCTAGGGTGTAAGGGACCATCAGGGTGGATCCAAAATGTACCTAGGGTGTATCTAGGATGTTTGTGTTTACAGTTGAGCACGGATATTAGTGATCAACCCGAGGTGGAGGGTATGGAGACCGCCTTTACCCTTGCTGGACTGTGAGTTTGTGTCTTGACGCCTCGGAGCCTAGCACACAAACTAACATCTCGACCCAACAGATGACAACGGGAAGTAACGAGATACACGATACATCTTCACCCATCTGTCTACTCACCCACGCTCTGTCACCATCAGTTACCTATCGCCACTTACCTGTAAATGACAAGGGAAACAAACTATTAGTGTTAACTCTAAAGGAAGAATTACCTGAGATATCCAGAACCAACACCAAGTAATTTAACAAAACACATAAGAGGTCAAACTGATACGGTTACCTCCAGGTCATCATGAGGTCAATTGATACTGTTGTCCCAGGTCACTTAATAATGTCACTTCAGGTCATTATAATTCGTCAGGTCAATCACCACTGTTACCCCCAAATAATGACTCCTTACCTCGCTACTGTCACCTGGAGGGTCATCATACTCCTCTCTTACCTGCTAAATAGCCCCTCCCTCACTCTCACCTGTAATCACCTGCACCCGGGTAATAACGCCAATTTAGAAACCTGTTACAAGGTGTGGGCAAAAACTGGAGCAGGTGGGAGGAACAGTCGGGTGGTAATACCTGAGGAAGCGGACCTCACCTTTCAGCCAGGGGTTAATTACCTGATATAACATACAAGTCGTGAGTGATACACCTGACGGATACACCTGTCGTAACCTACACTAACCTAACCTAACCCCCACCTGACCTCAGCTGCCGTCTTCCCGTGTCTCTCTCAGGTTAATTAGATAACATGACTCAGGTAGTGAAGGCAAGAGTTCCGGGCACGTGTTACTTTGTTCACAGATTAAGGAAAAGTTAAAGTGACGGCGAGAATGTAAGAGTTACGTCACACGAGTTACATACGAGCTGACAAAACAACGAATGATCTAATCGGTTAAATAATAGTCATGAAAGCAGGATTATTTTTCTTGTATAAACATTATGGAAAATCAACAACAGATATGATAAGATTGTTAGATAACCGAGTCATTAAGACGAACTATACACAGTTGATGTTATTATTGCGTAGAAATGTAAATGTTACGAGTTGTGGTGGGAGTGTGGGGTGTATGGGTGGGTGGGTGGGGGTGGGTGGGTGGAGTGTATGGGTGGGTGGGTGGGTGGAGTGTATGGGTGTGGGGGGGTGGGTGGGTGGGTTGAGTGTATGGGTGTGTGGGGTGGGTGGGTAGGTGTGTGGGGTGGGTGGGTAGGTGAGGTGTGTGTGGGTAGGTGAGGTGCGGGTGTGTGTGGGAAGGTGAGGTGTGGGAGTGTGGGGTGTATGGGTGGGAGTGTGGGGTGTATGGGTGGGTGGGTAAAGTATAGAGCCACATCATCCTTCTGGTAACTTAAATTTGGACAAAAACAGAAAAAACAAAAGAAAGTAACACAAAATGGCCGCCGCAGAACAACAAACCAATTACAACATAATAATTATCGAACACTTGTTACCTTAATGTACTTACACTTTAATGGTCTCAGTGTCGCAACAAAGAACAACTATAAATTTACTTAGAAAATGTCAAGTGGCCTCCTCACCGTCAGTACTCCGGCGTGGTGACAAAAACCAGTAATATACTACGTCTTATTTTAGTAGGGTCGAACCATTGCACACACACACACACGCGTAGTTCAATGTTCTTTTAGCAATATGCAGATGTACCTGAGGCATAGAGGCTTACTAACATTTTCTAGGTAAATTGAGGGTATTTTTTTTCTCAAGAGTCCGGGTTCGACAAGTGCCGTAAAATATGGAAGTACTGAACATACAACAAATGATTTATCCACCTGCTTCACCTACAACACCTAAGGTATCACATAAAACACAACATCACAGCTTTCATTCTCTTAATCCCAAACTCCTCTCTGAAAAAACAGTACCACGATCCCATCAGCACAGACCAACACGATGGTTTGTTTTACTTACTAGGGGCTACGACGCTTGGTGTGTGGGGGCGGCTCCTCATGCCTCCTGCATCACCGTCAGTATATTCCTCCTTCAGGTTTATCCTTTCAGTATCAGGAACGTCAGTCAGTTATGAACACTCGGTATAAACTAAAGACGGACAGTCACTATGGTATCGTTGTGTTTGACGATATGACTGACTCGTGGCAGTGGCGTCTCGTTATGCTAAAAGTTCGGTCTCGTATTCGCTGCTTCGCTCTACGTCTCGAAACAGACTCGATCTTTAGAACCATTAATTACTGCGATTTCTTTTGCTCACATTGACTCACTATATTTTTATTTCAGTATAATATTGTTATGGTTTGATACTGTCGATATATTGGGTTGATTTTTCAATACATGTCATCAGTATTAGAATATTTTGGTTCTTTGTCCTTCTGGTTAGGTTAGGTTAGGTTAGGTTCCGGGATTCGAAAATCAGTGAGACTACTAATTACTTTCTAACGTGACTTGTTCTGTCCCTCACTCCCTTTCTCTGTGGGATATTGATCTTGGTCGTGTCTGTCTGTTTGACGACGACGTGTGTGTATGTTTGACGACGACGTGTGTGTGTGTGTTTGTTTGTCTGTGTCTGTGTGCGTGTGTGTGTGTGTGTGTCTGAGAAACTAGATAAAATAGACATGCCCACAAACATAACTAGAGCACACAGACAGACAGACAGACAGACAAAGAGGCTAGACAGAGCGTATGTTATGACAGTAGAGACAGGAGCGACAGTGACCACAGCCAGCCAGAGGTATACGGTGCACTCCTGAAGGAAGACAAGACGAAAACAACATAAACAAACACATACACACACACAAACGCTCTCTCTCTCTCTCTCTCTCTCTCTCTCTCTCTCTCTCAGGTAATAATAAGTATTCCTGCTTCTCATACTGTGGCAAGAGCCGCCCTTGGGACACACCATCACGGCCACAGTACATTCACTCATCAAGTCTTAATTACGGAAAATATACTCAAGGTGTGTCAGGTGTAGTCATCTTGTGAACACCACTACCACAACTACTAGCTCTACCACTATCACTACTACTAGCTCTACCACTATCACTACCGTAATTACCACAACTACTAGTGGAGGTGGTAGTGATGATGGTGGTGGTGATGGTGGTGGTAGTGATGATGGTGGTGGTAGTAGTGGTAGTGCTGGGGGCAAGGGCGTGTCCCATTGCTCCGATTACCACATATTCTCATCCACCTTTATCCTCCTCTTCTTACTCCTCCTCATCCTCCTCCCCCTCCTCCTCCTCCTCCTCCCTCCTCCTCATCATTCCCTCCCCCCTTCCTCCTCCTCCTCCCCCTCCTCCTCCTGTTGGTGTTACCGTTGTTATACCCGTTGAAGTCTCCGTTATTACCACCACAATTACTACCATTACTACCACAATTTCTGCTACCACTACCATCATTATTACCATTGTTAATAAAAAGATGTTACTACCACCATAACTACCACAACGACAACCTACTCATCCTCATAACCACCACCACCACCACAACTACCCCCACCACCACTACCACTACCACAACCACCCCCCCACCACCACAACTACCCCCACCACCACTACCACAACCACCCCCTCACCACCACAACTACCCCCACCACCACTACCACTACCACCACCACTACCACCACAAACCACCACATCCACCACCACTACCACTACCTACACACCTGGGCTTCTATGCTCTAATTCTGCAGGTGTTACTACTTTACCTGTGAGTGCGTATCGTTAATTGGACCATTGTTACCTCCCTCCTACCTGTCCAGACCTCACAGCAATACTCACTAGTTATACTGTTCCGAATGTTGATAAAGAGTTTACCTGAGTGATTAGCACCTGTGTGTGTGTGTGTGTGTGTGTGTGTGTGTACGTAGAGAGAAAACTTTAAATGGTTATTGGTGACTAAACGATTTATATAACTAATGAATTACCCTAGACAAAAGTTCTCCTTAACTATGCTAAAAAACGTCATTACCCATTCGTTATCGGGACTCCCATAGGTTAAGGACCCATTAAGACCGAGCCCACTTAAGTAGAGCATTACTCAGCATCTTTGGTAGTCCAATTACCTGCTAGGGGTAATTAACAGGTGGTTCGTGTAATTAGTGTACATTAAGCAACGTTGGTGATTAGCCATTAGCACCTGAAGTGTATGTGTGTGTGTGTGTGTGATGTGGATGGAGTTGTGAGCCCTTGTTAGCTGCAGAGAGAAAGGGAAAGTGGATGGATGGGAGGTGAGGGGGTGGAGGAGAAGGAAGGATGAGAGAGAGAGAGAGAGAGAGAGAGAGAGTAAAGGGAGGAGGAAGAATGAAAGAGAAAAATAAGATATGGGAGCACAAAGAAGAGAGCAGGAGGGTGGAAGGAAGGGAAGGAGGAGAAGGGAGAAGGAAGGGAGGAGGAAGGTCACTGAAGGACGTGTATGGTCGGTAACAAATAACAATGATCTTACCTTAGTGTGTATTATCTGTACCTGGACTTTCTCTTTCAACCACACACACACACACACACACACACACACACACACAGGTGTGAGAAACAAACATACACAAACTTTCTCTCTTACTCTTCCTGTTTGTCTCTCTTTCTCTCTCTCTATCTCTCCATCTTCTCTCGTCTGACTTCACTAATCAGAAGGGCATCAAGAGAAAGCAAGGAGGAGGGGTAGGGTGGGTGTGAGGGTGGGTGGGGTGTGAGGGTGAGGTGGGGTTGGGTGGGTGTGAGGGTGGGTGGGGTGTGTGGGTGGGGTAGGTGTGAGGGTGGGGCGGGTGTGAGGGTGGGGTGTGAGGGTGGGGTGTTAGGCATGAGGGGGTGAGAGAAGTGGAGATGGTTGGTGTCTTACCGTATTAAGACCAACTTTTAAAACAAGCTGAGCACTTTAGCCTGACCTGGAAAGTAGAGTTCCTTTGTAAGATATAAAGTGGCAAGGAAGAATAGGAGGAAGATGGAGGTGTCTGGCGGTCCTGAATGTAAGAATGTAAGAGTTATATCTACCCCCTTCCCTCCCCCCTCCTTCTCCTCCTTCCTCTCCCCCTTCCCTCCCCCTCCTCCTCTTTCCTCTCCCCCTTCCCCCCTCCTTCTCCTCCTTCCTTCCTTCCCTCCCCCTCCTCCTCCTTCCTTCCTTCCCTCCCCCTCCTCCTCCTTCCTCTCCCCCTTCCCCCCTCTTTCTCCTCCTTCCTCTCCCCCTTCCCTCCCCCCTAACACGTCCGCGATAGGAGCTCTGAGGTGAGGCGTGTTGGAGTGGATCCCTAACCGGAGTAGTGACAGTTAATGTGTGTGTCTATGAGCGAGGAGGAAGTGTTGTGGTTCACTGTGGCGCTGAGGATGATGTGTGTTATGGCGCCTGTCTCTCTAGGTACGACTTACCGAGAGAGTTTTTATATGACCACTTGCACCATCACCAGCCCAGGTAACTGTCTCACCTGTAGAGCGTATCACCCACTCACCTACAGTTATATCAAGGACAAAGTATACCAGTATAGTCCCACACAAAGTATACATATACATACTCATACTGCATACGTCAACACAATACACCGCAGTACGTTTTCTGTTGTCACCTCGTATGGTAATCCTAAAATGCATGAAAATAATGGAAAATGGATGAAAATGGAAGAATATAAGGAAATGTAGAGATAAAGATGGAGATAGAAAAGAAGGGCAAGAAGTATACAAGAAATATGTGGGTGGAGCACTGGGCGACCTTCAAGCTTATGTATATATTTATATTTTTATTTATTTAGCGTTTCGTTTGACAGGTGGTGGTGGTGGTGGTGGTGGTTGTGGTGGTGTCACTCCCTGTCACTGATCATGTGTACATAAGCAGCACTGTTGAGAAGTCTAACTGTGGCAGCGGCGGCGAAGGAGGACATTAAGGAGTGGATGTCCTTGCCCGGTATCCTTCCTAGGGGGTCCTTACTCCATCCCGCCCCTCCTATGCTCACCTTCAAGACTAAATGGCCATAAATCCTGCAATGTTTAAGACGACACGCTGGGAATCCTACGCCCATCCCGAGACTCCTTCATTACGCCCATCTTAAAAACCCTTCCTCACGCCCATGCTAATCGCCCCACACCCGCGCCTGTCCTTGTGGGTGTTCCCTGCTCCCTATATGTTAATAAGGACTCTGGCTAAGGGCAGTTCCTGGTGTCCTGTAATGAATGACGTCCTTCACAGGAGGTCACGGGCAAGATTCTCCAGAGTGATCCTACTGTTGGCTCTCTCTCTCCACACACACACACACACACCCACACACACACACACACTCTTCCTTATATTTAAAACTTAAGACATTTCAATAACAAAACAACAAACAATATTCCCCCCAAAATATACAACTAACAACCTGACGCGGCAGACACAACAATATAAATAATAACCACAAAATCTTCACTACAACAGCTGCTCATAACACAGCTAAACATGTCGAGAGGAAAAACATATAATGATAAGCCACGGAGGACGGAGGGGTGAGTGTGGTGTGGAGGACAGGGAGGAAAGGGTCTTATTGTCCTTAGGTGGTGGTGGTGGTAGTAGTAGTGGTAATGGTGGTGGTACGGATAGTGGTCGTTGGCGCCACCTTGAATGTCACCTCAACACCTTAAAACACTTCCTACAGGTAACCAACCCACAGGTAGAGGTGAAGGTTAAGTTAGGTACTGGTGACAGATAGGTGATACAGTGAAGCAAAATGCATATAGGTACAAATACAGGTAGACGATTAAGGTGTATAGTACAGGTAGGAGAGCGGTACAGGTAGGAGAGCGGTACAGGTAGGAGAGCGGTACAGGTAGGAGAGCGGTACAGGTAGGAGTGCGGTACAGGATAAGCAATACAACGATTAATAAAGTACTCTAAGGGTGAATTAATTGTACTCAGGGGAATAACATCGTACTCAAGGGATTCAAATACCATCCTCTATGAGTTAATTAAATGTACTCAAGTGTGCTCTCATACCCACCCAAGAAAAAAGTTCAGTTCGCTAAATTAAGATTACAGAGTGCCATTAACTCGTAAAGAGAGAGAGAGAGAGAGAGAGAGAGAGAGAGAGAGAGAGAGAGAGAGAGAGAGAGAAAAAATGACATACCACAATAACAAGTCAATAAAATATAAAAAAAAAAAATAAAAAAGGAAAAGAAGAACAATAGAATAAATTAAACATGAGAGATTAAAACACCACAAAAAATAAACAAATAAAATACAAAACAAAAGCGAAGACAAAAAAAACACAAGGTGGAAAAATAAAACAAGGAGATAAACACCAAAGGGCATTCAGGTGAGTCTTGCCAGTGGAACCATTAACAACCTTGTAAAATATAAACAGAGCATCACTTCCCCCCTCCCCCCAAGACACCGTTATCACCCACTAGCCAACAAGGACTTACTAATCTATTGCTTTTTATATGAACTGGTGCCCTTTCCCTTCCCCCCCCCCTAACCACCCCCTCCCTACATCTCCCCATTACCCCATGAAATCATCTCCTATCCTTCCCCCTTCCTCCTCCTCCTCCTACCCCTTGAAGGCATCTCCTAACCATCTCTCCCCTCCTACTACCCCTTAGTCAACCCCTTAGCCCTTCAAATCATCCCTCCAATCACCCCCTCCTTCTTCCTCCTCCTCCTCCTCTTATCCCTTAGCCAACCACCTCCCCCTACAAATCCTCCCCCTTCCCTTACCCTTTGTAGCTGAGTTAAGACAATATATCTGCCCCCACCCTATATTTTTCTCCCCCTACCCCCCTCCCTCCACACCCCCCTCCCCCCCCCCCCACTCGACTTAACCACTGTTCAACCTTCATAAACCTGTTACAATATTATGTTGACCATTGGGCGTCTACCACCACCATCACCACCATTACCACCACCAAACACAACTACAACCATTACCACCATCAACCATCACCAACTACCACTACAACCATTACCATTACCACCATCGACCACCATCACCATCAACCAACTTCACCACCACTACTACCATAACCGCACACACACACACACACGCATACACACACACACACACACACACCAAGGACGAGCCCCACCCATCCTTGTCACCTCGTTACAGTAAATACACCAGATCACCTGAAGAATAACCACCCCAATAAGAATATCTAAACTAAAGGAACTAATTTACATACACGAGTCAGATTATGAAGCCGAGAACAACAGTGAAGTGAAGCCTCTGACTCCAAACACCAATTATGAATCCAAATAATAAGAGATGAAGTACATAAAAAGAAACAAAATACTAAAATCTGAAGCAAAAACACTAAAATCTGAAACAAAAACATTAAAATCTGAAGCAAAAACACTAAAATCTGAAGCAAAAACACTAAAATCTGAAACAAAAACACTAAAATCTGAAGCAAAAACACTAAAATCTGAAACAAAAACCTTAAAATCTGAAACAATAACACTAAAATCTGAAGCAAAAACACTAAAATCTGAAGCCAAAACCCACAAAATCTGGATCCAAACACCAAAATAGGAAGCCCACTGAAGGATAGAAAATACAGCACAAAAACTCCTGAAAATCGGAAGAAGGATTGAAGGAGTCAGAGGTCCTTTCACCATCAAGGAGAAAGTTAGGATGACGGCGCTGCAATCCTTCATCCTGGTGGTGGTGGTGGTAGTGGTGTTGGTGTCGGTGGTAGTGGTGGTGTTGTTGGTGGTGGTGGTGTTGGTAGTGGTGTTGTTGCTGACAGGACCTGTTCAAGGCGACCCAGTTGAGAGAGGGAGACGAGTCAGGGCAACTCTGTGTGGCAGGATACGGCTGGTCTAATGGGCTACCTCCTACCAGTCCCAATAGCTCTTCATCCAGACCTAATAGACCCCCATTTCACTTTCAACATCACAAAAAATAGAAAGCACACGTTCCCCACCCACCCACAACCCCCCATTCACTCTCATGTCCGTAACTATGAAATCCCCAGCGAACGGACATTCCCCACGTTCACGCAACTTACCAAAGGACAATAAAATCCCCTAAACATTACATACCTTTACGATACGGACATCTCCTACGTTCCTAATACCCCCCAAGAGACGTTCATCCATCAAACCAAGTCGATCTTCCCTAAAAGAACGTATTTCTCCCTTAACCACGACAAAATTCCCTAAAAGAACGTATTTCTCCCCTTAACCACGACAACATTCCCTAAAAGAACGTATTTCTCCCCTTAACCACGTCAACCCTCCACGATACTGACAGGTCCTCCTCTCTCGCCTTCCACCTGCCTGTTGCTATGATGGATGGGTGTTGAAGGGGTCCTCTCCTGGAAGCAGACGGAGTGGGGGGGGCTCTTGAGAGTAGCAGGAGTTGATCAGATGGGACGACAGAGAAAGAGAGAGAGAGAGGGGGTGAATCAGATATGGGAAAGGTGGTGAAAGGTATAAAATGAAAAATAAGAGAGAGATAGAGGAGATGGGAGGGGAGAGGTGGGAGCTATAGATGTTAGGACAACGTCAACCCAATATTTACCCAACCAAGGAAAGTGAAGGGATGACTAACGTATACCATTGCAGTGAAAATACCACCGCATCTCTATATTTTTTCCTCATTACCGAACGCCACCAGCTGAGAGTAAGCATATCTAGTCTTTCTATATACATTCATATAAACTTAAATATATATATATACACGGTGGGGGGAAAAGGGGGGCGAGATTATGTATATATATATAAATTCATTAAGAAATTTGTATCAATAATTGTTTGGGTTTAGCTAACATGATCTAAAGGGTCACAATATTTATTTACTGTATTATTAAAGGCAGGAATTAAGGTATGCTGGAAAGGTTTTATAATAGGATTTGATCTTTTTCATGCGGGAACAAGAGTCATGGACACAAGGGGTGGAGGTAAGTAAGAGAAAGATCTAGAAAGGCAAATGAGGTGTAGATAGTTTATATAAATAGGTCAAGGGTGAAGGTATATAAGTTAGGAATAGGTGAGTATGGGAGGGTAGGTGGATAGGTGAGAGATTGAGAGAGACAGGTAACCGGGCTAGGAGTAGGTGAAGAGATATATAGAAGGAAGGAAGGAAGGAAGGAAGGAAGGAAGGAAGGAAGGAAGGAAGGAAGCAATAGGTGAGGGAGGAGGTAGACACAGGTTCACCTAATTAAGTGTGGTCCTTGGTCACCTTGGTGTTCCCGTTGTACAGGTGAAAGGCTTGACTCAATTGGCCTTGGAGTCACACACACACACCTGTCTCAACATAGGAACTTTGATACATACATACATACATACATACATAAGGAAAGTAAAATTTAAATACCCAATGAGAAAAAAAAAATAGGGTTGTTTTTAAGAAGGAAATAGAGATTGTTGAATATTAAGAAAATATTATTATGATTATTACCTTTTATTATTATTATTATTATTATTATTATTATTATTATTATTATTATTATTATTACTGTTGTTGTTGTTGCTTTATTTATCTATTTATGTCTCCATTATGTGTTCTCACTTTCTAACAGGATTTAGTGACGAGCAAAAAACTGATGATGAGGAGGAGGAGGAGGAGGAGGAGGGGCAGGAGGAGGGGCAGGAGGAGGGGTAGCTGGTGGCACAGGTTAAAAAGGGGGGCAGTCTGGACCACATTCCGGTTCGACTCCCCGCAGTGAGAGAGTAAAAGAAAGTGAGAGAGAGAGAGAGAGGGTTATTATTGTTATCGCCATCTCTCTCAATTCTCCTATCATTCCTCCTCTTCATTCATTTCTTCTCCTCCTCCTCCTCCTCTTCCTCCTCTCCATGTCTCAATTCTGAAGCCTTAGTGTGTACATATTTACCTCCTAGCCACCACACCATCCCGCTTCTCCTGACGTGACTGCTAATGTTCTTTCCTGTATGAGGGATGTTTTCTTAAGTGTGGTTCAACGTTGATTATTGACCAATCCCCGTTAACCTATATATGTGAACTGATTAAATGTATTATTTTGTAACTCTCTCTCTCTCTCTCTCTCTCTCTCTCTCTCTCCCACACGTGAAGGCTGTTGAGCAAGTCGAGACATAATGTTCACGTCAAAGTCGCTGTTGTGTGGTAATTGTGATGCTTGTTAAGTGTTGGTGAGATACGGGGCGTGAGAGCAAGGAGGCGTGAAATAGCCAGAGGTCGAGTAAACTATTTCAACACCAAGGGCAAGACTTATGATGAGAACACTCACCCCTAACTCTGTTTATATTTAGGAATTTTACCTGTCCCTCATGACGTCACACAGGTGTACCTCCAATCACACCTGTCATATAAACCTGAGTGTGGTGTAGTGACATTGACGCTGAGAAGAATGGCGACATGCGCAATCCATCAGTTACGCATCGAAATACACTCAAATATCACGCTTCTCCCTCCATGATAAATGACCCATAACACACCTGTAACCCACACCTGTAACCCAAACTTTTTATCCACACCTGTACTTCATACCTATAATCCATACCTTTAACCCATACCTTTTATCCACACCTGTAAGTAACACCTTTAAGTCACACCTATAATCCACACCTGTCTCTCACACCTACCGTTCATACCTGTTACCACACCTGTAATTTATGGTTAAGAGCCAAGTGAATGTGGACTTTAGAGAGATATTTAAGAATGATTATATCGTCATTTCCAGATATGGAGTGTTGATCGGGTTAATTAGGTGTCATAGAGGCGCGTCCATGGAAGGTAGACACGAGAGATAAACAGAAAACGAGAGAAAAAAAAACGGAATGAAAAAAAACAGAAAACGGAATAAAGAAAACGAAAAACAGAAAACGAAAAATGAAAAAGCATAGACTAAACAAAACTCCATCTTACCCTTACCATCTTTGTTTACATACTGACATAGTGAATAAGAGCCTCAGACTTTGCTACACACTGAGGAAATATGACAGACAGACAGACAGATAATAACGAATGCTTAAAAATGTTCTAATTCTCAGTATATGAACAGAAAGGAAATTGAACAACTAGACGTACAGGTATTAATGAAAGTTTATGAACACGAGACTTGAGAGTTGGTGATATGGTGACTTGTTGGTGGGATGCTGGGTGATGCTGAGTGATGCTGGGTGATGCTGGGTGATGCTGAGTGATGCTGGGTGATGCTGAGTGATGCTGAGTGATGTTGGGTGATGCTGAGTGATGCTGAGTGATGCTAAGTTATGTTGGGTGATGTTGAGTGATGCTGGGTGATGCTGGGTGATGGTGAGTGATGCTGAGTGATGTTGGGTGATGCTGAGTGATGCTGAGTGATGTTGGGTGATGCTGAGTGATGCTGAGTGATGCTGAGTGATGTTGGGTGATGCTGAGTGATGCTGAGTGATGCTAAGTTATGTTGGGTGATGTTGAGTGATGCTGGGTGATGGTGAGTGATGCTGAGTGATGCTGGGTGATGCTGGGTGATGCTGAATAATGTTAAGGCAATGACAGTAGAGATAATACAAGCGCGAAGGACATGAACATTGTGACACCCGCCAGCTGATGAATGTTGATGGTGACATTGAGTGATGGTGACAGTGAGTGATGGTGACAGTGTGATGGTGACAGTGAGTGATGGTGACAGTGTGATGGTGACAGTGAGTGATGGTGACAGTGAGTGATGGTGACAGTGAGTGATGGTGACAGTGTGATGGTGACAGTGAGTGATGGTGACAATGTGTGATGGTGACAGAGTGATGTTGACAGTGTGATGGTGACAATGGGTGATAGTGACAATGTGTGATGGTGACAGAGTGATGGTGACAGTGTGATGGTGACAATGGGTGATGGTGACAGTGAGTGATGGTGACAGTGATGTTGGTGACAGTGTGATGGTGACAAAGTGATGGTGACAGTGTGATGGTGACAGTGAGTGATGGTGACAGTGAGTGATGGTGACAGTGAGTGATGGTGACAGTGAGTGATGGTGACAGTGAGTGATGGTGACAATGTGTGATGGTGACAGAGTGATGTTGACAGTGTGATGGTGACAATGGGTGATGGTGACAATGTGTGATGGTGACAGAGTGATGGTGACAGTGTGATGGTGACAATGGGTGATGGTGACAGTGAGTGATGGTGACAGTGATGTTGGTGACAGTGTGATGGTGACAAAGTGATGGTGACAGTGTGATGGTGACAGTGTGATGGTGACAGTGAGTGATGGTGACAGTGATGTTGGTGACAGTGTGATGGTGACAATGGGTGATGGTGACAGTGAGTGATGGTGACAGTGTGATGGTGACAGTGTGATGGTGACAGTGAGTGATGGTGACAGTGGGTGATGGTGACAGTGAGTGATGGTGACAGTGTGATGGTGACAGTGAGTGATGGTGACAGTGATGTTGGTGACAGTGTGATGGTGACAGAGTGATGGTGACAGTGTGATGGTGACAGTGTGATGGTGACAGTGAGTGATGGTGACAGTGTGATGGTGACAATGGGTGATGGTAGCAGTGAGTGATGGTGACAGTGTGATGGTGACAGTGTGATGGTGACAGTGTGATGGTGACTATGGGTGATGGTGGCAATGTGTGATGGTGACAGAGTGATGGTGACAGTGTGATGGTGACAATGGGTGATGGTGACAATGGGTGATGGTGACAGTGTGATGGTGACAATGGGTGATGGTGACAATGGGTGATGGTGACAATGGGTGATGGTGACAGTGTGATGGTGACAATGGGTGATGGTGACAATGGGTGATGGTGACAATGGGTGATGGTGACAATGGGTGATGGTGACAATGGATCATGGTGACAGTGAGTGACGGTACCTGATAGTGATGGTGCAGCCATGACGTCAGACAAGAGTGAAGGTTATCAACATATAGATTTTTATATAAGAGAACCGAACCCAACAGTAACGGGGAAACAGATAACGGAATTATAACGGAAACTCAACGGGACATTTCCTCCTCAAGGCTGTGTGTGTGTGTGTGTGTGTGTGTAGATCTGAGAGGCGGTGAAGAACAATACCCAGGCCGTTTATCTCACGCCCATTGTGAGAGACGGTGAGGGGTGAGAGACGGTGAGGAGTGAGAGACGGTGAGGAGTGAGAGACGGTGAGGAGTGAGGAGAGAGGGATGAATGGTAAGGTGAGGTGGAGAGGGGTGGGGTGAGAGGTGAAGGAGGGAGAAGAGGTAGAAGGGATGAGAGGTGTAAGGAGGTAGGATGAGGGGTGAAGGAGGTAGGATGAGGGGTGTAAGGAGGTAGGATGAGGGGTGAAGGAGGTAGGATAAGGGGTGTAAGGAGGTAGGATAAGGGGTGTAAGGAGGTAGGATAAGGGGTGTAAGGAGGTAGGATGAGGGGTGAAGGAGGTAGGATGAGGGGTGTAAGGAGGTAGGATGAGGGGTGTAAGGAGGTAGGATGAGGGGTGAAGGAGGTAGGATGAGGGGTGTAAGGAGGTAGGATAAGGGGTGTAAGGAGGTAGGATGAGGGGTGTAAGGAGGTAGGATGAGGGGTGAAGGAGGTAGGATGAGGGGTGAAGGAGGTAGGATGAGAGGTGAAGGAGGTAGGATGAGGGGTATAAGTTGAAACGTGTAAGGGGATGGAAGGTTGAAGAGGGAAGGAAGAGGAGTGGAAAGAGGATTGAAGTACGACATGAAGGGGTAAGAGGAGTGTGAGGAGAGAGAGAGAGAGAGAGAGAGAGAGAGAGAGAGAGAGAGAGAGAGAGAGAGAGAGAGAGAGAGAGAGAGAGAGAGAGAGAGAGAGCACGTGTGTACCAGAGAGACTCATAAACGCCACGTGCAACCCCCCTCCTCCTCCTCCTCCTTCCCCCCTCCAGCACCAAGGGGGAGGGGCAGAAGGAGGGGAGGAGGAGGTAGGGAAGGGGGGGGGGGAGGGTGAGAAGGAGGTAGAAAAGGAGGGGGAGAAGGAGGGAGGAGGGAGGCTCTACTTCACCATAATCAGGTTAGACACTTTCACTCAACAGATGTAAGTGTGTTCCCAAGTCTATACTGGTTAGGTTAGGTTGGGTTAGGTTAGGTTAAGTTGGGTTAGGTTAGGTTAGGTTAGGTTGGGTTAGGTTAGCTTAGGTTGGGTTAGGTTGGGTTAGGTTAGGTTAGGTTGGGTTGGGTTAGGTTAGGTTGGGTTAGGTGAGGTTGGGTTAGGTGAGGTTGGGTTGGGTTAGGTTAGGTTAGGTTAGGTTAGGTTCGCGTTGCCTGGAAAATAAAAGCTTCATAGTGTTGTTCGTGATCTATATATATTTATTTTTTCATTACACGGGAGTGACCACCTCCGCACGCTGTGTTGGGAAAGAACGCTGTGTAACCCTCCCTCCCTCCCTCTCTCTCTCCCTCCTTCCTTTCCTCTTTCTTTTCTTCCTCCCTCTTTCCATTTCTCTCTCTCTCCTGATACTAACTAGGAGGTAAAAAGAAGGAGAAGGAAGAGGAAGAAGAACAAGAGGAGGAGAAAGAGGGAGAGAGAAAGAGGGAGAGAAGAAGAATGAAAAGGTGACTTGAGGAGCAGAAGATAAGAGGAGGAGGAGGAGGAGGAGGGAGTGGGTGTATAGGTGGAGTGGGAGGAGGAAGTGAAGGAAGAGGAAGAGTGAGTGAGGATGAGGGAAGGGAAGGGAAGGGAAGGGAAGGGAAGGGAAGGGGTAATAGAGGTTAAGAGGAGAGGGAAGAAAGGTACAGGAATAATAGGAAGGAAATAGCGACTTTTGAGGTGAGTTTGTGGATTGTGGGGGGGGGGGGGGTTACAGTGTTGTATGGTGGTACTAGTGGTCAGAAAAGACAGACACACAGACACACAGACAGATAGACAGACAGACACACAGACCAACACATGGAAGGGGAGATTTCAATCCTAAAAATCCTTCTTCCGGACGGCGGGGGATAATAAATGAACCAGAGAGCCATCACGCCTCACCTGGCTCACGCTGCCCAGGTAAATATTGCAATAATCTTCACCTTTAATGAGCAGACCATCACGACTAAGAAACTCACCTGACTTACAACACATATTTCTTACAATCCCTCTCCCCCCTTTCCTTCCCCCTCCCCCCTCTCCCTCCCTCTGCCCCTCCCCCCTACCCCTCGTATGGCCGCCGAACGTGCTGACACAAAAGGCCACCTGAACTGTAAACAAACGATGCCTTAATTAAAACACACACAAACACAGACAGACACAACCACAGACAGACACAACCACACACATACACACACACACACACACACCGAACGGAAGATGCCATTAACCGGACACCATAATAACACGACACCGACCTCAGCACCATAGACATGAGAACGTGCAGTGCCATAATAACGAAGACGAAAATGCCATTAACCGGACCCCATAATAACACGACACCGACCTCAGCACCATAGACATGAGAACGTGCAGTGCCATAATAACGAAGACGAAAATGCCATTAACCGGACCCCATAATGAATACCCAGACTGAGAAGTAACTGAGAGGTGACTGAGAGGTAACTGAGAGGTGACTGAGAGGTAACTGAGAGGTGCATAAGCCACGCACGTACCACCAACCTGTATGTAGTTCAGGGAGAGGAGGGAAGGGAGATAGAGAGGGGGAGGAGAGGGTAGGAAGGGGGGGAGAAGGTGGGGGGAGCACAGGTTAAGGCCACACTGACAAGCGATTGGTCAGAAAAATATTGGGAAAAAAACTGACTGGATGAAAATTGACGATTGGAAATAGAATCAGATGTAACTTGGCAATGAGAATGGTGTTAGGTTAGGTTAGGTTAGGTTAGGTTAATGTGGAACCTATTGAATCATCACACCCAACCTGACCTATATAACGCTGATTACATTAAGGTAAATCGTGATGCAGTTTGAATACCTTCTTACACACACACACACACACTATTCACACAACAATTACAAACGATCCAGAGACTAAATAAGAGAGAAGAGAAGAGAAGAGAAGAGAAGAGAAGAGAAGAAGGTTGAAACTAGGAAAGATATAAACCAAGTAAAAGTTAAGGTCAAATCTGGTGTACTAAATCGGACTAGATTGAGTAGAGAGTAATGACATCACCTGCATCTACCTGTCTCTCACCTGTTTGACATCACCTGCATCTACCTGTCTCTCACCTGTTTGACATCACCTGCATCTACCTGTCTCTCACCTGTTTGACATCACCTGCACCTACCTGTCTCTCACCTGTTTGACATCACCTGCATCTACCTGTCTCTCACCTGTTTGACATCACCTGCATCTACCTGTCTCTCACCTGTCTGACATCACCTGCATCTACCTGTCTCTCACCTGTTTGACATCACCTGCATCTACCTGTCTCTCACCTGTTTGACATCACCTGCACCTACCTGTCTCTCACCTGTTTGACATCACCTGCATCTACCTGTCTCTCACCTGTTTGACATCACCTGCATCTACCTGTCTCTCACCTGTTTGACATCACCTGCATCTACCTGTCTCTCACCTGTTTGACATCACCTGCATCTACCTGTCTCTCACCTGTTTGACATCACCTGCACCTACCTGTCTCTCACCTGTTTGACATCACCTGCACCTACCTGTCTCTCACCTGTTTGACATCACCTGCATCTACCTGTCTCTCACCTGTTTGACATCACCTGCATCTACCTGTCTCTCACCTGTTTGACATCACCTGCATCTACCTGTCTCTCACCTGTTTGACATCACCTGCATCTACCTGTCTCTCACCTCTTTGACATCACCTGCATCTACCTGTCTCTCACCTGTTTGACATCACCTGCATCTACCTGTCTCTCACCTGTTTGACATCACCT
Organism: Homarus gammarus; assembly: GCA_958450375.1. NCBI lineage: Eukaryota > Metazoa > Arthropoda > Malacostraca > Decapoda > Nephropidae > Homarus > Homarus gammarus. Next base: position 173,521 of record CAUDMG010002131.1, on the reverse strand, counting down.
GCATCTACCTGTCTCTCACCTGTTTGACATCACCTGCATCTACCTGTCTCTCACCTGTTTGACATCACCTGCATCTACCTGTCTCTCACCTGTTTGACATCACCTGCATCTACCTGTCTCTCACCTGTTTGACATCACCTGCATCTACCTGTCTCTCACCTGTTTGACATCACCTGCATCTACCTGTCTCTCACCTGTTTGACATCACCTGCATCTACCTGTCTCTCACCTGTTTGACATCACCTGCATCTACCTGTCTCTCACCTGTTTGACATCGCCTGCATCTACCTGTCTCTCACCTGTTTGACATCACCTGCATCTACCTGTCTCTCACCTGTTTGACATCACCTGCATCTACCTGTCTCTCACCTGTTTGACATCACCTGCATCTACCTGTCTCTCACCTGTTTGACATCACCTGCATCTACCTGTCTCTCACCTGTTTGACATCACCTGCATCTACCTGTCTCTCACCTGTTTGACATCACCTGCATCTACCTGTCTCTCACCTGTTTGACATCACCTGCATCTACCTGTCTCTCACCTGTTTGACATCACCTGCATCTACCTGTCTCTCACCTGTTATGACCTCCCTCGTCTTGATTCGTGATTCATTGGGAGATTCAACCATGATTCATTAATTACTTTAAGTGATAGAAGATGTTTGATGAGGTTGATATTAATTATGATTCATCTTAATTTCATGAGGCCTCGTAGATGATTAATGGTTGGTTAATACAGACTTAAGATTCACCTCCACAAGCACCTGCTCTCTCTCTCTCTCTCTCTCTCTCTCTCTCTCTCTCTCTCTCTCCAGCCCTCTGACAACACACCTACACGCCTCCCCCCCTCCTCCCCCCCACACCAACCCCCCTCCCACACCAACCACTCCGTCAGGTCACCTTCGGCCTAAGTGGGTGGCCACTCAGACGGACAATCTAGCAAAACCTGATTGGCTGAGATGCTACAGCCAATCAGATAAGACACTCAGGCGATCGCTTGATAAATCACCTGAAGATTAGACACCAGTTTATTTCAGGGGATAATTAAACACCTTAACGCTAACCTAACCTAACCTAACCTAACTTAACCTAACCTAACCTCCCCCCAAGGTAGCGTTAGTGTATGTACTTTAAACATCGGGTGATATAAGCTGGGATACCTAATCTTCAGCGCCCTGTGAGATCTTCGCCATACGAACTCTCTTTAGTGTAAGAGGTAAATAAGACCAAACAGGTGGTAGCGGCATGGTGGTACATTATAATATGATAGTTGGATGAATGATTACAGCAATGGTATCATCCGTTATAGAATGACTGAGGTGATTATACCATTAGTCAGATGATTGGGTCGTTGGTAACAGCCTCTGACAATAACGGTGGCAGATTAATGACTCAGCAATGTGGAGTATAATCATTACTAGGTCACCTGTGATTACCTGAACTAATTATACTACAGCAAGAATTGATTATAAAACCTGTGTGAATTATATACGTGACTTACCTGTAAACAACCGCCATGACACTTACCTGGATTACCTTTATGGTTTATTCAAGTTACAGGTAAATAATTAATGAAGGTGTAGGTATGGGCTGAGCTGAGTCCGTGCATGAGTACATACCTGGGGAAGATAGAGAGGTGATATTAGTAAGTTTGGAGACGTTCAATTGTCATGATAAAATATAACATTGTCGAAGTGTATAGCCACACCCACACACACACACACACACACACACACACACACACACACAACAACAACCTATAGCACGAACAAGTGTGAGGTCAACTAAGGTCAAACTAATTATGAAACTTGAAACCGGAATTGAACCTGAACACTTGTACTAAAACCTCGGATATTTAGATCATGATAAGGTTGGCATAGGTTAGGTTAAGTTAGGTCAGGTTAGGTTAGGTTAAGTTAGGTCAGGTTAGGTTAGGTTAGGTTATGCTAGGTCAAGTTAGGTTAGGTTAGGCTAGGTCAAGTTAGGTTACTTTAGGTTATGTTGGGTCAAGTTAGGTTAGGTTGGGTCAGGTCAGGTTAGGTTAGGTTCTGAGTCGCCTAAGAACGAGATAAGTCCTTCAACATTCCAAGTCACCAAGAGACACTTTCTTCAACAACTCTCACAAACACCAAGTGACTATACAGGAAGACTTTCACTGCCAGGGAGACACATACTGTAGCCCGATGGACACCACTCCTTGTAAGACCCCACTCCTTGTAAGACCCCACTCCTTGTAAGACCCCACTCATTGTAACACCCCACTCCTTGTAAGACCCCACTCCTTGTAAGACCCCACTCCTTGTAAGACCCCAGCAAGAGGGAAGAACCACTCGACCTTTAAAACATCAGTATTAGGTCATTTGGTGTCCATTTTGAGAGAGAGAGAGAGAGAGAGAGAGAGAGAGAGAGAGAGAGAGAGAGAGAGAGAGAGAGAGAGAGAGATTTCCCTTTCTTCTAACCTGTCTTCAGTATCACATTTAAGGAAATTTTACGCCAGACGAACGATCGCCAAACTCTCGGTGGCAATACAGTTTCAAAACTTTCTTCCTCATCTACACAACCAACTTCCAGACTCCTATATTTATTATAACTTTCTTACGCATTAATATTCCATACGCAATAAACTCCACCACTTACGCAACAGACTGGGAGCGTAATGACTAGTAGTCCTCCTTAACACAGTCATTTCCTGCCCTCATTATAGACGTATATGTTGTGTGTTTACGATGCTGACTCCATTTCTCCCCAGGCTATCAAGCTAATGACTCCATTTCCCCCTCTTCTCCTGTTCTCTCCTCTCTTCTCATCTCCTCTCCTCTCTTCTCATCTCCTCTCCTCTCTTCTCATCTCCTCTCCTCTCCTGAGTATTGATTGAGTTGTCAAAAGGTGAAAAAAAAAATGTTTATCGTCATATTTTCAGGTTCTATTGTGGAGAAAAATAATTCGAGTCAACACAAAGTTTATTCACGATTAGTCAAAAAAAAGTAATATATTTTGAAGTATAAGTTTGAGTTTTGATTTATAGTTCAAAGAAAAAAAATAAATAAATACTAAAACCATTCATCTCTTCATTGGGTCTAACTACGCAACGCTCTTAAGCAACCACGACATTTAAGTTTGGTCCCGGAGCGATGCCGTGTGTCTGCCAGGTTACCGGGATGAAGATGTGAGACCTGGCAGAGAGAGAGAGAGGAAGGGGAGGAGGGGGTGACGCCATGTTGACACTTAAGGGGTGACTGAGCTAAGTGGTTTTGACAGCTCGGATGGCAAATGGTGTCTTCATAAATCAATTAAAGCGCTTATCAACGATTTCCAACCGCAATTTACGCTTATTATCTCTGAAATCGACGATATTTTCGGCTTGAGTTGTGTGGAAAATTACTATCGTTTTTTCCCGGAGAATTCATTACGGTTTAATATATCAGGTTTGAGTTATTGCTACATATGTTAATGTATTTAGTAATTAGACGAAAAACCCCCCACTAAATTAACCCATATCATTGAACCTTTTCGGTCAGTGAAAATATCAAAACAAACTCGATAAACTATGACGCAATATATTTTTTCTCATCAGTTGTCCATAAAGGTAATTGGTGGGCCTTGAGCCTCACGTCCCGTTGTGTATCAATGGTCAAGGGTGAGCTCGAGGGTGAGGGAGCATTTATTAACCCTGGACGAAAGGGCGTGTCAACGACGGACCTCCTACTCGAGGGTTACACAGCCAGTATTGATAAAGAAATAATTGATATTGCTTTAATTAACACTAAGTAAACAACCTTGTGATCACCTGAATATTAACAACAGTTTATTTCAAATCTAATAGTAGCAAGACAGAATTTGTATCCTCTTGAGAGACATAAATTGGGAAGGAACACGTAACAATGGTGTTCATTTAGACATATTTAAGTTTAGGAAGGAATTAGATAAACAATGATTTGGGAATAGAGTAGTGGATGAGTGGAACAAGTTACCAAATATCATCATTAACTCGAACTCTCTGGGAAGCTTCAAATACAGCTTAGGTTAGGTTAGGTTAGGTTAGGTTAGGTTAGGTGGTCATTTTGTGATGAAATAAACTGGGAGGCTAATCTTCATGTCATCTCACACCTGTTCTATTCAACAGACAAGAGACAGGCACAGTAACCCAGGAACCAAGATGCTGTACTTCCTTCGCTGCCATGAGTCGAGGCTGAATGTCGACTGCTGATATTTGTAAACTTTTATATCAAGATTATGAAGGAAATGTTAACACGTCGACCTTTGAAGGTTTCGAGCGGGTTCTCCCCTCTCGTGTAAGAACCACCCCCTCCCCCCACCCCTCTGAGGGAGTGTAGACGCTGCTGGGGGCCACGGAAATGACAGAGCTCCACCAGGTGTTGTCCAGCCAGCCAGGTGAGCAGGTGAGGTGATGCAACTTTCACTAAATTGTTTGACTGTCTGTCTGTCTGTCTGGCGGAGGTGCGTCTTGTCGTCTACTGAGGCTGTGGGTGATGATGATGATGATGATGATGATGATGGTGATGATGATGATGATGATGATGATAATGATTCTCTCTCATTTCTCTCTCTCCCTCCCCTAAGACGCTAGCATTTGGCAAGTAGTTAACAGTGTGGCTATATGTGTACACAACTACCAGCGCATGTGTACATAAGCGTGTGTGCACGTATGTGTGCGAATAGTCACTCACCATACAAGGAAGAAGATACACCCATCTACCTGAAGTTTATTGCTTTAGTATGTAAATTAACCCATACACACCTTCCCCCCCCCACCTGCCTTCCCCCACCCAACCTAGCCTCCTCCACCCACCTGCCTCCCCCCACCCAACCTAGCCTCCCCCACCCACCTGCCTTCCCCCACCCACCTGCCTCCCCCACCCACCTGCCTTCCCCACCCAACCTAGCCTCCTCCACCCACCTGCCTTCCCCACCCACTTGTCTCCCCCACCCACCTGCCTGCCTTCCCCCACCCACCTGCCTTCCCCCACCCACCTGCCTTCCCCCACTCACCTGCCTCCCCCCCACTCTCACCCCATCTTCCCTACCCTGCTACCTATCTCTCCCTATCTACCTCACTTCCACCACTTCCTCTCCCCCCCCCTTTATTATTACCCTCTACGCCTTCCTTTATCTTTTCTCCCACTCTAATCTCATACCCTCGCCCCTTTCCTACCTACAATTACGCCCCCTACCCCTCCCTCTCATCCTCTTACCCTCACCCTCACCCCCTCCTCCCTTACCCCCTCCTCCCATACCTTATTTAACATTATCATTCTCCTCCTTAACCTTTTTGTCTCCCCTACCCCTCCCCACTTCCTCTCCCCCCTCGCTCTCCCCTCCGCCTCCTCTCCCGCTCCTCCTTAAGAACATAAGAATAGAAGAAACTGCAGCGGGCCTATTGACTCATACTGGACAGTCCCGTTTACACCCAACCCCAATCGCTCATATATCCATCCAACCTATGTTTGAAGCTATCCAGCGTATTCGAGTTAATGATGATATTTGGTAACTTGTTCCACTCATCCACTACTCTGTTACCAAACCAGTGTTTACCTATTTTGCGCCTAAATCTAAATTTTTCTAATTTAAAACCATTGCTACGAGTTTGCTCCTGATTGGATAATTTGAGTACCTTTGTAATGTCCCCTTTGTTTAGCCCTGCCTTCCAGTTATACACCTCTATCAGGTCGCCCCTCACTCTACGTCTCTCGAGGGAGTGTAAATTAAGATGCTTTAACCTGTCTCTGTACTCAAGGTTCCTAATGCCCGGGATTAGTCTTTTCAATCTCCTCTGGATTCTTTCCAAGGATTCTATATCCATTCTGTAGTACGGTGACCAGAACTGAACTGCGTAATCCAGGTGAGGTCTCACAAGCGCTCGATATAATTTTAAGATGACCTCGCTAGTCTTGTAACTAACACTCCTTTGTATGAACCCAAGTACTTTATTAGCCTTGTTACGAGCAAAAACACATTGTTTACTTGGCTTAAGATTCCTACTTACCATTAACTCTCTCTCCTCGTCCCCCCCCCCCCCCCGCACTCACCGAGGATAAGAAAGCAAGTCGGACGGACAAACAGACACACCTGTCGGGTTCGGTCAGTCGGAGAAAGTTAACAGTCAGACAACTTCTTGTGAGTCGGAGCGTCTCAAGTCGGCTGTGGCGATGCCGAGTGCTGGCTGGGTGTGCTAGGAACTGGGTGCTGGGTGTGCTAGGAACTGGGTGTGCTAGGAGATGGGTGTTGGGTGTGCTGGGAACTGGGTGCTGGGTGTGCTAGGAACTGGGTGCTGGGTGTGCTAGGAACTGGGTGCTGGGTGTGCTAGGAACTGGGTGCTGGGTGTACTAGAAGCTGGGTGTGCTAGGAAAAGGGTGTTGGGTGTGCTAGGAACTGGGTGCTGGGTGTGCTAGGAACTGGGTGCTGGGTGTGCTAGGAACTGGGTGTGCTAGGAGATGGGTGTTGGGTGTACTAGGAACTGGGTGTGCTAGGAGATGGGTGTTGGGTGTGCTAGGAACTGGGTGCTGGGTGTGCTAGAAGCTGGGTGTTGGGTGTGCTAGGAACTGGGTGCTGGGTGTGCTAGGAACTGGGTGCTGGGTGTGCTAGAAGCTGGGTGTTGGGTGTGCTAGGAGATGGGTGTTGGGTGTGCTAGGAACTGGGTGTGCTAGAAGCTGGGTGTTGGGTGTGCTAGGAACTGGGTGTTGGTATACTAGGGCATAAGTATCCTTGCTGGGTGTGGGCGTCCTAGTTGGGTGTGGGCGTCCTAGCTGTATGTGGGCGTCCTAGCTGTATGTGGGCGTCCTAGCTGTATGTGGGCGTCCTAGCTGTATGTGGGCGCCCTAGCTGGGTATGGGCGTCCTAGCTGGGTGTGGGCGTCCTAGCTGTGTGAGGTCCTAGCCAGGGTGTGGGTGTCCTAGCTGTATGTGGGCGTCCTAGCTGTATGGGCGTCCTAGCTGTGTGAGGTCCTAGCCAGGGTGGGTCGTGGAATTTAAAGCGCTAAGATAATGACTCCGGGAGAGGCTGGGACGAGACAATGGTTAACTAAGGGTAGACCGGATACCTTAGCCGGGCCGGATAGAGGGTGGAGAAACTCAACCTGGCCGGATAGAGGGTGGAGAAACTCAACCTGGCCGGATAACGGGTAGATAAACTCAGCCTGGCCAGATAACGGGTGGAGAAACTCAGCCTGGCCGGATAGAGGGTGGAGAAACTCAGCCTGGCCGGATAACGGGTAGATAAACTCAGCCTGGCCGGATAACGGGTAGATAAACTCAGCCTGGCCGGATAACGGATGGAGAACCTCACCCAGGCCGGATAGTGGGTCTAGCTATGGATGAGCTGGCCGGATAACGTGAGAGAGAGAGAGAGAGAGAGAGAGAGAGAGAGAGAGAGAGAGAGAGAGAGAAACTACCACCCACCACCACCACCACCACAATAGACGGGTAAGAAAGGACAGACAGACAGACAGAGAAGGAAGGGATACAGACAGCAACAGACAGACACTGGCGGTGATTTATTAGACACAAAGGTAAATGGTTTAAAAAAAAACTATTATTAAAACTCAGGTAAAAATTCCTTCACAAAACCAATTTAGATTAGAGAAAAAGATTAGGTTAGGTTAAGGTTAGGTAAAGGTTAGGTTAAGGTTAGGTTAGGTTAAGGTTAGGTTAAGGTTAGGTTAGGTTAAGGTTAGGTTAGGTAGTAAATAAGAACATAAAATAACAAAAAACAACAAAGACCTTCACCATGTCCTTATTCTACTCCTCAGACACGCCCACTTCCTCCTGGTAACAACAGAGAACACGTGCACTATGGAACACGTTGACGAGGGATTAATCAGGAAAGGCTTTAACCCTTTGAGTGGTAAGGGCTTCTCCCAGCTGAATAGAATCGTATGGCTTTAACCAATATAAAATCGTATGGCTTTAACCAATATAAAATCGTATGGCTTTAACAAATATAAAATCGTATGGCTTTAACCAATATAAAATGGCTAAGGGCGGCACTACTCCTTAAAGGGCTAAAGGGACACGTTAGGTTCAGGGTCAAGGTTTAGTCAGGTAAACGCCTTTATATGGCCCTACAGGTGATAACTATGGGTCGATGTCCTGAGGGAGGGGGAGGTGGGTGAGGGGGGGAGGGTGAGGAAGGGAGGGGGAAAGGGAAGGAGAAAGGAGGTGAGGAAGGGAAAGAGGTAAGGAGGAAGGGAGGGGGGAGGAAGGGTGGGAGGGAAGGGAAGGAGGGAAAGAAGTGGTATGTAAGGGAAGAAAGGGTTAGATGAGGGGGAAAAAAAGCTGTGTAAGGAAATAATTGTTTTGATGAGGAAAGAAAGTAATTGATGAGAAGAGGACAGGAAGAGACAGGGACGAGACGGGGAAAGGACGGGTTAGACAGGTGAGTTTTCATTACAGGTAGATTAATTAATGAGAGAGAGAGAGAGAGAGAGAGAGAGAGAGAGAGAGAGAGAGAGAGAGAGAGAGAGACACTCCAAACAGGTATAATGTTCCCAAAATAACTCCAGGTCTGACTAAACAACAAACCAGTGTTCATATGTTTAAAAAAGTCTCTCTCTTCCTGCTTGGTGACGTGAGAGTGGTATAGGTAACTAGTTCACTCATCTTACGACACACAGGTGGATTCTCAAAAGGTTCGTAAATAAAAAAAAAATAAAAAATAAAAAAAAATCTCGTATTTAGATAATTTTAGAAAGTATTTAAATAGCTCACTGATCTTACGAAACAAAAGTAGATTATCAAAGGTTCGTAGTTTTATCTTTAATCCTAAGTTAGAGATGTGAGGGGAGGTAGGGGGGGGGGTAAGTCAGGGAAGGATGTCGGCCAAACTAACTCATCCCTAAGTTAAGGGGTCAGATGGTGGTGTCGCTGCAAGGGGTGAAACTAAACCTTATCCTACTGGACCTACTGTGTGGGGGTGAGAGAGAGAGAGAGAGAGAGAGAGAGAGAGAGAGAGAGAGAGAGAGAGAGAGAGAGAGAGAGAGAGAGAGAGAGAGAGAGATCAAAACTAGTATAAATGCTAGTCTGAGGTCCTCCTTTACTAGAAGATGGAAGGCACTAGAGGATGAAGGGAGGGAAAGGTGACGTAGACTCTCAAGCACCTAGGTAGACCTGAGGGAATGTGACGAAACTGTCCTAGATCCATTGCTCTAGTTTCTGTCGACTCTAAGAGGTGAAAGGAGGACTGTGTGTGTGTGTGTGTGTGTGTGTGTGTGACTGTGTGTGTGTGTGTGTGTGTGTGCTATCTCGTACCAATGGAGAGAAGAAGAACTACAAGAGATATGTGAAGGCATTGGAGGGTGTAGGTTGGTGGGTGGGTGAGTTGGGTGGGCCGGTGAGTGGGTGGGTGGGTTAGTTAGTGGGTGGGGGAGTGTATGTTTTCTCTCGAGGTGGGCAGTAATAGAAACTACTAGATAAATGGTCCTACTTGTCTTATCTATGAGGGGGGTGGGGGATTCTGAGGTAGGGAGGGGGAGGGAGGGAGGGGGAGGGGGAGGGAGGGAGGGGGTGGGGGATTCTGAGGGAGGGGGAGGGAGGGAGGGTGGAAGAGGTGGTTACTCGAGTAGGACTGGTGCCAACTTTTCTTATCTAACTTTTATTTTTATTAAGTGAAGGCGAGAGGTTGATGACTCTCTCTCTCTCTCTCTCTCTCTCTCTCTCTCTCTCTCTCTCTCTCTCTCTCTCTCTCTCTCTCTCTCTACGGTGCGACAATCCTCAGTGTCTAATGCTGTCATGTTAAATTCATTATTATTATTATTATTATTATTATTATTAGTAGTAGTAGTAGTAGTAGTATTGCTTCTACTACCACTACTACCACCATTACTACCATCACTACTACCACCATTACTACCATCACTACTACCTCGTCACTGTACCCCATTACAGGTATAGTAGCTACCACCATTCAATTCCACACACACTGTAAGACTCCACCATCAAGTAAGACCTATAAGACGCCACACCAAGTAAGACTCCCTGTTTTAACGCTCCCACTCTCTACAGGGGGAGGGGGGGTGAGAAGGGGGTGGGGAGGGCAGTGGTGAGGAAAGAGAGGAGGGGAGGGAGAAGGTGGGAGATGGGGGGAGGGAAGAAGGTGTGGAGGAGAAAGGAGGGGGGAGGGTAAGAGAAGTGGGTGGTGGGGGGGTTGGGGTGATGTAGGTAGGGGGGTAGGGGTGATGGAGGAGGAGTGAGAGAAGGTTACTCAGATGACATAATACAGTATAAATAAAACAGGGAATTATTTACATGTAGAATGTAAAACCGTCGGGTTATGTATAAAAGACACTGTGGGACTTGTATGTGCACTGACAAACAGACACACGGATACACATTAAGACACACACAGATACACACAAGAAGAAACATAGACACAGACACCAAGACACACAGACACACACCAAGACACACAGACGGAAGCCATGAGAGATCCGGAAACACATAACTTCCTCGGACCTTCATCATGTTACGTCACACAAACAACACTCCCATGACCCAGCCAGTCCAGCAATTGATGACGTCACGCTTACGTCATCATACCCTCCTCCAATCACCATCCCTCCAGCACGACAGACCAACAATGAACGTCAACAAATCGATTTATCTTTCATCTTCACACACACGTAAGGGGAGGGGTAATGCAACTATTGACCAACCACTGTCAAAAACAAGACCCAATTACCATAACAATGGGTCGTAACGATAGGTTGGGTAACTTTAATGACCCTGAGACGAACAATGTTTGGATGGGCGACCTTCATCAGTTACTATATAATGATTAGTTGGTGGCTCAGGTGTGTGGCTCAGGTGTGTGGCTCAGGTGTACAAGTGGGACAAATTCCGTAGTATATGTTATATCTGGTATAACAGATGTGTGATGTATGATAATGTATGAAACAAGTCAGAGTGATTCGGTAACTGTCATTTTCTGTCAGTGAACGAGTCAGTCAGTCAGTCAGTCAGTCAGTTATAAAGCTGATATTCTCACTATAATATTAAAGTATTTGTTCTTACCTACAGCACCTGTACCCCCCCCCCCCCCCCCGCCTGCAGGTGTAATTAATCAGTGTTAACCTTACCATCGCCGGTGTCATCAATTAAGACAGCGAGAGTAATTACCTGTGTGACACCTGGCCGCTACCTGGTGGTGTGGTAATGACTTCACGCCACCTGGGAGGTCTCCAAGGTGTGGGCGTGGGCGTGTGTGTGTGTGCGTATGAAACTTTGTGTGAGTATGCCTATAGGTACTGTTGTTGCGTATATATATGTTACAGTGTACATATACATACATAGTTACTGTGTATGTATGTATGTATGTATGAGTATATCACTATATACGCATCTACAACCGTATGTGTCTCCTGACTAAACGTGACACACACACACACACACACACACACACACACACACACACACACACACACACACCACGTCAAGTTTCGCTCCAAAATCATTACAGGATTCTGAAACACATTCCTTCAACCAAGTTATCAGGTGTCATACAATAAATGAAAGATGATTAATTAATTGACAGGTGAGCTAACGACAGGTGAGCTAACGACAGGTGAGAATTTTGACGTTTTGAAACTTTAAGACGAAGAAAATTAAGTACCTGGTTTTTAAGAGAGATTTAAAGATGACTGATCTATAAGACAGCAATAAATGAGTCTAAAGAAAATGAGAAAAATTACTATTGAGTTTTATGAGAGAAACAAGACGGCTGATTTATAAGACGAAAATAAACTTGTCTGATTATAAAATGAGGCAAGATATGCTCAAGGACAGAGAGAGAGAGAGAGAGAGAGAGAGAGAGAGAGAGAGAGAGAGAGAGAGACCTAATATCAACACACATATCGTCTTCACAACCAGGAAAAAAAAAACCCATTGAGACCAAACTTGAATCACAAAGACAAAGAAAAAAAAATCACTTTCACAGGAAGTGACTGAGGAGTTCGGGTGTCGGGGGGGGGGGGGGGGTGAGAGATGAAGGGTGAGGGGGACACAGTACACACCTCACATAATGACCATTGACACGTGCATCACCTTACCTGTGCTTCTACCTGTAATTACGAGACTATATACATCTATAGTTAACATAAGATCTATTGTTCTTATATTTCACAGGTCATTAGGTCCCAGTCCCAAGAGGCCTCAGTCCCAATAGGTTCCAGTCCCAATAGGTCCCAGTCACAAGAGGCCTCAGTCCCAATATGTCCCAACTTAATCTAATCTTAATCAAGTTCACCAATAGGACACGAACCTATTAGAAATGGGACTTTATTGGGACTGGAAACCCTTAATAACGGTGACCCATTAAGACGCCATTGTAGAGAAGCTGCACGTGGATTAAAGTACCCGCCTGCCTCTAGGGTAAAGGCAGGCGGGTAAGAGAAAGTTGGCGAGGTTGGCAACACTGTCTGCCACGAGCTGTAGGTGACACTGATAGGTTATGTCCTGAGACCATTCTACTCTCTCTCTCTCTCTCTCTCTCTCTCTCTCTCTCTCGTGTGCTGTGGGTGTCAGAGTTTGTTTACATTGAACTGACCATTGTGTATACTGATGTGTGAAGGACCTGTGAAGTACTGTGTTTGTTTTCTTCAGTCACTCTTATTATTATTGTTTATTTATTATTATTATTGTTATATTTATTTATTTTCATCATTATTGTTGTTATTTATTTATTGTCATTATTTTCGTTGTTCATTTATTATTATTATTATTATTATTATTATTATTATTAGTGTATTTATAAACCTTTTCACTTGTATTGATTATATTATCACCTCGTATTAAAATCACCAATGACTATAAACGCTTGGATTACTATCTGTGGGCATTAAAATCACCAAGTTTGGATTACTATCTGTTGGCATTAAAATCACCAAGTTTATGTCGTCTATATTTTTATTATCTGGATAACAACGTTCAGATCGTTTATAGTTTTGTAGGGGATCACCTTACTAAAATAATGACACACACACACACACACACACACACGAGGCATTAACCTAACCTAATCAATAACATAACAGAAAGTAAACATTACAATTGGGCAATTTAAGACCATCATCATTATCATCGTTATTACCATCATCATTTCGTCACTAAGGGAACGTGAGACTAATCTTAGCAAAGGTGAGGTGGAGGTGATGGTAGTGTGGTGGTGGTGATAAAGGAGGTGTTGGTACAAGAAGAGGAGGAGGCGGAAGAAGAACTGCCTCATCATCACTATCAACAGCACAGACAGTCAACACCACAGACAGTCAACACCACCACCAAGATTACCTCATCAAATTACCTCATTGTGAGAGAAATACAGGAGGAACACCACACAAAACCTGATCCTTTGATACGAAACGAATAGAAGAGTGATTGGTAAGAGAAATGAATCAACTTCCAATCCTATCAGGTTATTAGAACTTTTCCTGTGTGAATCGTGATTAGTAAGCGATTCTAACAGGATCAATTACAGACAATCCTCCTAAGAAAGCAATATCGACTCACTCACATTACATTAACGAAACACTTTAAACGAGACGAAGCTGTTAATTGATTAGGTTTGGTTAGGTTAGGTTAAGTTATGTTACATAATATCAATTTCCTGGCCCTTGTCCGGATATGAGTCTGTCCCAATGAGAAGAACCTCCTGGTTAGGCAAGAGGTAAACCACACACACACACACACACACACACACACACACACACACACGACAATGGCCCCGCTTCTTAGTAAAGACAATAAGAGAGGAATTACACAGTCATCTCTGCCCCTCACTCCCTGGGAACCTTCTGTGTGTGTGAGAGAGAGAGAGAGAGAGAGAGAGAGAGAGAGAGAGAGAGAGAGAGAGAGAGAGACGTCCTTTATCTCTATTGAATAATAAGAGATACCAACGAGATCACAATACCACAGTCAAGTACCACTCTATGGCCTCCAGGTACTGAAGCCACGGCCTCTAGGTACTGAAGCCACGGCCTCAAGGTACTGTAGCCACGGCCTCCAGGTACTGAAGCCACGGCCTCTAGGTACTGAAGCCACGGCCTCCAGGTACTGAAGCCACGGCCTCCAGGTACTGAAGCCACGGCCTCCAGGTACTAAAGCCACGGTACTCCAGACCACAAAGGACCGCGATGGTAATGAATACATTTAAGACAAAAGTTAATAAGACCATAATGACTGGTTAGGTTGAGGTACTTTGGTGGGCTGGGGGCTATGGGGCTATGGGGCTAGATTAGTCTATGGGACCACAAAGTACAAGAGAGTAAGACCTCAGTACTCGGGACTACAGTACTAAGACCCCACAGTACTCGCTACGGAGGGCGGGGGGGGGGGGGGGAGACCATGAGACCATGGGACTAAAGCCACAGTATTTGGAAGGTGTAGGAGACCAGATAGACCCAATTTTAGTTTCCCTTGGGTGTAAGACCTTTTCCTGGTGGTGATAGTGGGGATGGTGAGAGTGATGATGTTGGTGATGACAATAGTGATGGTGAGGGTGGTGGTGATGTGGGTATAGCAGTAGCGGCACACACACACACACACACACACACACACACACACACACACACACACACCCTAATGTAATGTGTTCTCCCAAGCGTTGCCCAATACTGTGGGATCCTGACCGAGGTGATGTGAACGGAATCTTCTGCCTCCTACACCACTTTACTTCTTCAGGGTCATCTTAAAGAGGCCGCCTTACTTCTTTAGGTTCATCCCTAATACAATACAATACTACAACACACTATATATACTAAGGTGCAGGTAAATATGTCAAGAATAGTATTACTTTTTCTTTCAATAAAACTTTTTCGTATTAATTGTATAATATTATATCTATTTTTACTATATAATCTATTTTATATATATTATCTATGTGGTTACAGTGGTTTAACCTTAATATTTACCTATAGTAAAAGTGAAGAGAGAGAGAGAGAGAGAGAGAGAGAGAGAGAGAGAGAGAGAGAGAGAGAGAGAGAGAGAGAGAGAGAGACGTGTATACCTTGTCGACTCACTAGTAACTACACACAAGGCCGCCGCTCACGATGAACTACGAATAATGACGTCAACGCCTCATTAATTACCTGCCTAATTACCCCAAAAGACCGCTACTGTCATCACCTACGACGACGATATGTATGTATGTATGTATGTATGTATGTGTGTCCTCTAAGACGAACAGACACCAAGAATGATACGAATATTCAACTACCACAGACAGACAGACAGACAGACAGACAGAGACACGGTCGTGAACTTTCGAGGAGGAGCATAATTAACCGAGCATAATTAATCAGCATTACAGGTAGACATATCATCGTTACCTTGATGGCGTTAATTAGACTTAACCTGAGTAATTTATTCGTTGTTCAGAATCGTTCTCCCCTTGACTTGATAATCTAAATTGGGCTTAATTAACCTCTAATACACTCTAATGGGGCAATTAGATACACTAACTACCTTTAATAAAACTAAAACATTTATTAATTGATAAATATATAAGAAATGATTACCTGTGGCCTTCACCTATATTATATAACCCATCATTAATTTTTTTTTATACACAGGTAAACAGGTTAATATAATACAAGTTTATATATTAACCAATGATAAATTATATGTTAAATGATAAAAAAATACAATAACACGTAACTAATGAATGGCCTTCACCTGTATGGCTGAACTTCCTGCCCTCTACACAGGTAACAATAACAATGTTACCTGTAATCAACTCACCCTCGTCACCCCCCCCCTCCCTCCTCCATCCTCTCAGGTCATGACCCCACGATACGGGAATACAATAGGGTCGTGGTCTTTATGCATATTCCTATTCCACTAGACAAGTACTCCCTATTTCCCCTCTCTCCTATTATCATCTGAGAGTATCACCTATTTTCACTAGTTATTGTTCGGTAATATTTTCCCCAGCTATTAACTATTTCCATTAGCTACCATTATTCTTTCTACCTGTCTCCTATTCCCTACTATCCCTCTCCTATCACTATTCCTCCTCCTACCACTCCTACCACCTTCAACCACTCGTTTCTCACGCTTATTATTAGGATAACCACAACCACTGTCTCTTCTCTAAAGACCACACCTTCCCATAGAGGCCACGGCTAGTGTGTGTGTGTGTGTGTGTGTGTGTTTTACCCACTCAGTATCCCATGAGCACTATTACTACTACTACTACTCTCGCGTCTCCACCTATCACAAACATTACCTGGCTAACGTAATCTAACCAGGAACAGCTCAGGTCACCATATGCATCACAAACAGCTCACGAAATATAAAACTTTCTCCTGTGAATTAAAGAGCCCCAGTGTATTGTGCAACAGTCTACCTACAATGAATGCAACATGGTGAATGCAAACGTGTCCACACAGTCACTCAACGCTACCGGGACGTGAGTGAATGCTGAGAGAGACACATTCAGTAGAGGGAGATGTCAACGAGTGGAAAAAAAATAATACAACCACGTATTTCAGGTTCTCAGTTATGATATTTCGTCGTCATTGTAACCCTCTCTCTCTCTCTCTCTCTCTCTCTCTCTCTCTCTCTCTCTCTCTCTCTCGTAGCTTATAAGCGAGTCAGTAACATTAAAAACGGTGACTTTAGCCTAAGAACTATTGAGAATCTGTCGTTTGTGTCGTTAAATGAGACAGATGTGTCCTCATATTTTCACTTAAGGAGGAAATTTCTCAACCTATGAACCGCTGAGAATCCAGTTATTGGTGTCGTTGGTGAAGAGAAGGAGTTAAATATATTCTCACATAGACGAATTTATGAGGATCTGATTTTCTGTTCCCCTTTAACCTAGCCTAACCTAACCTAACCTATCCTAACCTAACCTACCTAAACCTAACCTAAATTCACTTATAAATATCTACAGTTGTCTTGCTTGTATAACTTTCCCCACAAACTTTCTAAGATAAAAAAACTAACTGGAAAAAGTAGAAAGCCAGGTTTTAAATTTTACTCATTAGTGGAAACACCTGGACACAAGCAGTATAATGGTGAGCTGTGACAAGGTGCGTGTGTGTGTGTGTGTGTGTGTGTTTGGTTTTAGCTGGTTGTGAGTGAGTGAATACTGTGTCGATATTAATTTGGTATTCGTGTGTGTGTGTGTGTGTGTGTGTGTGTGTGTGTGCTTGAGTGGTTTTAGTAAGTTGTCAGTCAATCAATCAGTCAGTCAGTCACACCCCCACCTAGTCAACAAGGCAGCTATTCACCCACCCACTTAGCTCAGCCCAGTACCACCTGCCAAGTGAAAACTCACCCAACAGGTGGCGTGACGAGTGCTCCCCCACCCCCCCACACACACACACACAAACTAATATACCTCAACAAGCACCTCTACGTGTGTGTGTGTGTGTGTGAGTGTGTGTGTGTGTGTGTATTTTATGACCAACAAAAATTGACGATTTAATTTTACAGATAAAAATAACAGCGGACTCAATTTCCTCGTTAGAAAGACTTAACGACTCAATTCTATAGTTAGTAATTATATAAGGTAACTGAAATAATTCTCAAGAAACAAAACACCAACAGAGTTATTTTGCACCAGACACAAACCCGCTAGACAAAAT
Organism: Homarus gammarus; assembly: GCA_958450375.1. Lineage (NCBI taxonomy): Eukaryota > Metazoa > Arthropoda > Malacostraca > Decapoda > Nephropidae > Homarus > Homarus gammarus. The sequence goes on along the minus strand of CAUDMG010002131.1, from coordinate 155,923 downwards.
TCCACCCAAATTCCAAGAGACTCTCACCAAAAGCGACACCTAAAACTACACTAAACACAATACCGTAAAAATAGCAGACAAAATGGTGGCAAAATTACACCCAGACTGTAGTAATGACACGTTTAATAACACTATCTACCGTGAAGAGAATACTAAAACAAAAATGGCGCTTTAACTGTACTGAGACTGTACCATAACTAAAGGTGTTGTCTCGCCCCAGTAACGATACTAGGAACCATTTAGAAAGTTTTATCGTACGGTCAGTCACAAGAAATATATCGCAAATTCTCCCAAAAGTGAAAGAGTCGTATTTTTGGCGCGCGCGCGTGTGTGTGTGTGTGTGTGTGTAAGGATCGGCAGCATTAAGGAGAAACTCACACTATCTTATTATGCAAATGACTGTCGCCTCCCGTCTGGCCGCTAGACAGACCTAATCCTGACAAGGGTTTGAACTGTCCCCACGTGCGAGGTCAAGAGGTCAGAGGAGGGATATAAACTACTGGAGAAATCAGATAGTTACACTCTTATAACTGTGAAGGTGTTAAAGGGTTGATAGTGATTAGGGTTTGACAGCTACTACTACTACTACTACTACTAATACACACACACACACACACACATTGGGGCAAGACTCAGGAGGAAAAAACAGGTCAAGCCGCCCATAAACTAGCACCCACGACCTGAGACTGGACAAAACGCCTTTATGCACTAAAGCCACCTGAGCCAAGGTCCACATTTTAGAGCTTCCATTAACTCATTTTTATCGATTTCCAAATATTTTATCATTGTTTTATTTTGTAATAGAGTGATTCACAATTTGGTTGTTATTGATGTGCAAATGGCAGTGATTTTCAACCAAGTTACGTCTGATAATAATAACAACAACAATAACATCAACAGAACAGTCAAACATTCGAAAATAAAGCTTCACAATCAGTCAACCAGCCAACCAGTCAACCAGTGGGCGAGTCAGTCAGTCAGTCATCACCACACAAGATAGTGATCATGATAACTCACTTTTTCTGGTCTACAGCGCAAGAAAGTTATCAGCCACTGTGTGTAATAATAATAATAATAATAATTAACGGTTTATTGAAAGAGCTTGGCAGCCAGAAGGCTGAAAATACACAGTTACATATTTGGGGAGTGGGTTACGAATTACAAATAATATACAAGTAACATAAGTGACACAAATAAGACATATAATAACTTAGATGGGGAAAAGCTCAAACTACAGTTCAATTCAACATAGTGACAGTGTTACAGTATTACAAGTTATTGATAATTTTTACAATGGTTGGGACTGGGCTGTTCTTATAGCGATCAGTTCGTGCACGTATGGGCTGGATGCGGTTGTGGTGTCGAACAGCAATTCTCGGACAAGGGACCTCGGGTGGTAGTAGGAGCCGGTGTCGGGGATGGTGTAGAAGCTTCTTACCAAATTTGCAGATGAGGTCGTGGTGATGGTCAGTGAGAGTCGAAAGGGTCAGTGTGTTGAGCGCTTCTTGATATGTGGAGTAGGAGGAGGAGAGAATAATCTTGCATGCCCTCTTTTGCACTTTTTCTAGGTGTTTACGTTGTGTGGCATTTAGGGAGGAAGACCAGGTGGGGGAGGCATAGGTGAGCTTGGGAAGTATGAATGTTGTGTAAACACTGAGGAGCTCGTGTGCAGGAACTCCGAGGGACTTGAGTCGGCGGAGGAGGTGGAGACGGAAACTGGAGGATTTGACAACTTCATTGACGTGTGGCTTCCAATTTAGTTTGTTGTCTATGGTGACGCCGAGGAGCTTCGTGGAATCTACGACCTGGAGTGTGTTCGGACCTAGAGTAATGGAAGGAGGTGGGACAATGTCGGAGGAGAGGTTGATGTGCATAACCATGGTCTTGGTATGGTTGATGGTGACATGGTTGTTGGTAGCCCAGTTTTGGAGACTGTTCAATAAATCCTGAAGGGCGGTATAGTTGGGAGCAGAATTGTTGACGCTGATCCCAATGGTGGAGTCGTCGACATATTTCCAGCGAGCAGGGGTTTCTCTTAGGGCATCATTGATGAGCATAAGGAAGCAGAGTGGTCCCATCTTGGTGCCTTGGGGGACGCCACAGGTGAGTGACTGAAAGGTGGAGACAGCCCCTCGGAAGCGTACAGCTTGGCGTCGGTCACTGAGGAAGTCTGTGTGTGTGTGTGTGTGTGTGTGTGTGTGGTAATTAAAGTAAATAGAAATTTGACTTGGTTCCACTGAGAGCAAACATGTATGTATGTATGTATGTAAGTATGTATGTATGTAAGTATGTATGTATGCGTGTATGTATGTATGCGCGTATGTATGCGCGTATGTATGTATGCGCGTATGTATGTATGTATGAAGGACCATGTAGGAGTGTAGGAGTCCTCAGTGACGACGGGAGGAGGTCATGTTTGGTATGGAGTGTGGTTGTCCTTGGTGTGGTTGTCCTTGGTGTGGTAGTCCTTGGTGTGGTAGTCCTTGGTGTGGTAGTCCTTGGTGTAGTCGTCCTTGGTGTAGTCGTCCTTGGTATAGTCGTCCTTGGTATAGTCGTCCTTGGTATGGAGGACAAACCAGGGTGCTAAACAGGTACCTGAAGCTATTACATACATACATACATACATACATACATACATACATACATCTCATTAGCATATTTATAGCTGGTACATTCAACTACCTTAGCTTGTTAAGTATGCTAATTATATGTTGACACGATCCTGTGTTTTACGGGACGAAGCTTAACCCTTACCTAGTGTGTTCTGGGCCTCGCTACCCAAGAGGACCCGGAACATAACCTAACCTAACCTAACCTAACCTAACCTAACCTATTCCTTTCCTAATATAACTCTCTCTCTCTCTCTCTCTCTCTCTCTCTCTCTCTCTCTCTCTCTCTCTCTCAACACGTCCTCTCATCCTAATCCTGTCTCCCCCCTCACCCCCACCCCGCAGGATCCTCACAGGACACAGGGGCAAGTCCTCCATAACCTTGGCCAGATAATAGGATGGTGGTCGAGGATGGGGGGGAGGGGGAGGGGTGAGGTGTAGGACTCTCTACGTAGAGTCTATCCTACCGGGAACAAATTCATTTTAGTAGGATTACAAAGGATTTTGGGATCAGCAGTCACCGAGATCCTACACATCTTCACTGTCTCCTCACTTTTCCTATGAGTCCGTATCTAAATAAAGCCTCAGCGTAGTTTGATACCATATTGGATGTTAAAGGTTAGGTTAGGTTAAGTTAGGTTAAATTAGGGATAGTTTAAATTACGTTAAGTCAGCTTATAATCTTATGAGAAGCAAGAAGGAGATGGAAGGAGGGAAGGATTAGCAGGGGAGATAGTGAGAGAAGGAGGGGGGGTGAAGGAGGAAACATCTGGAGGAGGAGTAGGAAGGAGGGAGGGTGACGTGGCGTGGGATCAGAGAGCAGGGGCTGTGGGCAGAGGCTGTGGGCAGAGAAACAAGATAGCATGGGACAGGGAGGCATGGGGTAGGGAGATGTGGGGTAGGGGCAGTGGGACAGGGTAGTAAATGGGCATAGGGCAAGGGGGCAGAGGAAGGCAAGGGAGCACAGGAGGGCAAGGAGGCAGAGGAGGGCAAGGGGGCAGGGGAAGGCAAGAGTACCATATATGGGCATAAACGTCAGCCAAGGCCAGGTTAGGTTCCTATGTTTAGCCATGACGTGAGGGAACATAACACACACACACACACACACACACACACACACACACACACACACTCATACTCATACCTGTACCGCCACTCCTTGTATTGACGTATGTTTGCATATTGTAAAAAAAAATATAAATACTCCTTACAGGTTTTATATTTACAAAGATCTTTAAGTATTATAATGTAAATAAATCCTTGCTAGTTTGTAAATGGTAAAAAATAATGTAAATATTTCTTACAGCCTATAAATTTACATTGAAGTTTAAGAAGATACTGTAAATTATTTGTCATTGGCAAAAAAAGTTCAAAAAACAAAACAAAAATTGTAAATCAGTGAAATACCTCAGTGAGTTAAGCCTGATCAGTCAAGTCAGTCAGGGAAGGTTAAATACATATGATGGGAGTTTTGGTCTGAGATAATTCCAATTTGCTCTGGACTGAATCCAATTTCACCTCAACTGAATCCAATTTCACCTCAACTGAATCCAATTTCACCTCGACTGAACCCAATTTTCCCAACCATGATTTTAACTCAATCAATTCACGTTCCAATAAGCCAGTCAACAGTATTTCTTCTCACGGAACTGAAAAATACAAACTTCACTCATCGCTACGTGGAACTGAGAGAAGCTATTTCAATTATTTCTCAACATCTCACTGAAACAAGATCACTTCCAACCATTTCTAACCTGAACTTTAACAAAAATCAATAGTTACTACTTTGAACTTAAAAAAAATAATAATTTCTTCTTTGAACTTGAAAAAACTGCAATAATTTCTTCTCTATACCCAAAATAAATAAATTTCTTCTCTGAACCAAAAAAAAAAATCAATAATTCCAACCCAAAAGTGAATCCACCATGTCTCTCCACTGAACAAAAACACTATTATTTTCAATAATTTCTCAAATAATTTCACCGTAAAATCGAAACTAAGTAATGATAATTCTACCTTCTCGGGCCGATAGTTCTGCTGTATGTATGTATGTATAACTATGTACGTGTCCGCGGAAATACACAACTGTCAATTTATATGTGAAAGTGTCAGTGTGTGTGTGTGTGTGTGTGTGTGTGTGTGTGGATGGCGAAGGTAGAAAGAGAAGGTGAGAGAGAGAGAGAGAGAGAGAGAGAGAGAGAGAGAGAGAGAGAGAGAGAGAGAGAGAGAGAGAGAGAGACCATTAATCCCCTTTGAGAAGTTGTTAAGGGGCAACCATCTACCACCACTACCACTACCACTACTACCACCACTACCACCATCCACTTTGGGAACTTTCTCACTCATTTACAATTATCTCACTTACTTGCCCCGTCATACTCGCCTCTCTCTCTCTCTCTCTCTCTCTCTCTCTCTCTCTCTCTGGTGGCACCAAAAAGTAGAGCGGTAGTCGTCCGAAAAATATTTTATAGTGAAGCTCACTTTCTCTACTCTCTCTCTCTCTCTCTCTCTCTCTCTCTCTCTCTCTCTCTCTCTCTCTCTTTTTGGTATCATTTCTCTCTCTCTATCTATCTATCTATCTATCTCTATCGTTGACTTTCATTTTTTCTCTCTCGATTTAATTTTTCGATCTCTCTATCTCTCTCTCACTTTCATCTCGTGTTCTGATCATTTACATTTACAAACAATAGAGTCTCACTGTGTACAGACTTTCACTTCATTTACAAGAGTCGAGTCGAATTATTTTTTTACACACTTTTTTCTGTGATATTTAATACCTTTGTTAATATTAAGTTTCATTACATTAAATTTAATCCATTGTGATTATATTGATTTAAGTAAGAATTATATTTTAGTAAGTAACATTTATATTTATCTAAGTAGTAGAATTATATTTATCTAAGTAACAGGATTTTATTTAAGTAACATTGTTTACATTGTCAGTTCTGTTTGTTTATCTAAGTTAACTGTTTATAATATAACTATGTCAATTATTTTACCATGAAAGATTATTTGATTGCGTTAACTTCGTATTTAGTTATTATTATTATTATTATTATTATTATTAATATTTCACCTTCTCTTTTTCTACAGGTAACCTAATCCACTTTTACACCTTGAGGCCCACCACCAAGGCTGTGTGTGTGTGTGTGTGTGTGTGTGTTCAAGGACGGCTAGACCGAGTGTGTGGTGTGGGTGTCGAGAGGATGTGAACAACCTCATTTACACACCCTTTGTTACCAGTGAGGTGTGGCTAGGGTGTGGCTAGGGTGTAGTGAGGGTGAAACACAAGACTACTGAGGCTAGGGTGTGGCTAGGGTGGCGAGGGTGTAACACAAGACTACACTCTGTGGCGACAAGGTGTGGGTATACAGGGTGTGGCGTCAAGTTCAACACACCATGTGGTTATCTTTTGTTCGTTTTCACCCATAACTCCCAAAACAGGATATCTTCACACACACACACACACACACACACACACACACACACACACACACACTCAAGCGTACTAAAAGTTTTCTACCGCGCCTAAAGGATTTATTCTAGGTTGGCCGTGCGAGTCAGGAATACACAATGTTTTCTAAAGCACCCACAAGGAAATGAAAGTGTAAAGTGTACTTATAATTATACATAAAACAAAGACATAACAACTACATAACAGGAACATGTTTATAGAAATGTAGAAGAATTGAAATGGAGAAAGTGAAGATAATTATAATAAAAAATAAATACCAAAATATGTAGATAATGAGAGATATAAAAATGATGGAAGGAAACTTGGTTGGGATCGAACACACACACACACACACACACACACACACACACACACACACACAGTAACGTAGCTATTACAATAAAACATTTAAGAAAAAAGAGAGGGTGAATTTTTACACATAATTATAATAACAAAAACCAAAAAACATTAAAAATTAAAAATGGAAAATTTAAACAAATGAAATTTATTAAAAATCAAAAGAAAAATAAATCGCAGAAATAAAATTAAATGCACAAGACAAACAAAAAAACAAACACAAGGAAAATGACACAAAAAGGCATCATCATCATTATCATCATCATCATCATCATCATCACTACTACAGATCCTTCTCTCTTTCCCAACACTGAACTAGTCACCACACACAGCCTCACCTTCCGTATTACAAAACCCTTTTATAAAATTACATCACTATAAATTTCCTCTATGTTTTTCCCCACCTACGTAATCCAGAGTCAGTTTCCCACCAACAAAAACAATGAGGAGTTATAACTTGAGCAGGAGTACGATAATTAGCCTCAGGTGTTTCGAAAGACAGGTATAATACTTTTAAAATTAATGACTTTTTCGGGTCAAATTTCTCCAGTTACGTATTGTATGATTTTTAATAAAGACAAAACGAAAAAAAATTAATTCATACTTGATAATAAGACTCGAGGTGTTGATATAAATATGATAATAATAATTTACCTCACCTGTTTCGTTAATTAGTTCGTGTTTCCACCTGTCTGTGACCTCCACTTACCTGTAATAAAGAGAAAGAGGGTTAATTAATATAAAGACAAAGAAAATATTTTAAAAAAAAGTAGATATTTATATTTGAAAATAAATTCTGAAAAGTAATTAAATTTCTATACCATATTTATTTTCCAGTCTTGTTTTACTCTTTTTTGCAGACACACACACACACACATACTCACACACACACACACACTCACACACACACACACACGCACACATACACACACACACACTCACACACACACACACACACACACACTCGAACCTGTCAAGGACCGTGACTCTATTATAACGAGGGTCAGCAACAACAACAACAACACTTGGTACAGTATACTTAGTGTGTGTGTATGTATGTGTATGTGTATGTGTGTGTATGTATGTGTATGTGTGTGTATGTATGTGTATGTGTATGTGTGTGTGTGTGTGTGTGTGTTGTTTTCCCTGTGTATATTACTGGTTTGTGTAATAATAATAATAATAACCAAAACAAACCTTAACTACTGTCTACAAACACGACTACCTTCCTCCCTCACCTCACCCCCTCCTCACCCCCTCACCTCACCCCCTCCTCACCCCCTCACCTCACCCCCTCACCACAAACACACCTTATACAGTGCTCAAAACACGGTCCTTTAACACTTCACCTTTAGGGTAAAACAATGACTCATACTTCAATGTAAAGGAGAGACAGACAGACAGACAGACAGACAGGTGAAGAGAGAAGGGTAGAGAGAAAGGTGAGAAAGAGATAAAGATAAGAAGGAGAAACAGGTTGGAAAAAGAATAAAAGAGAGAATAATAAGAAAAACGACAGAGAACAGAAGAGAGCGACAAGGAATCAAAAGAAAGATGAAGAAAGAAGAACAAGACTAAATAGAACAACAGCAACAGCAAGAAATAACGTTCCTAACAAGCGCCACAAGACAGTTAAAGGCACCAGTAGGTATTATTGTGGCGCCATAAGGTGAGCTGCATACAGGTGTTGCCCCCCCAAAGAACCATTTCTGACGTGACATTGAACACACCCACCACTCCTTCTTTCTTCCTGCTCTTCCTAGTCTTCCTCCTCCTAGTCTTCCTCCTCCTCCCTCCCTCCTAAATATGGCCAGGAGGTTAGAGGAATGATCTGATTGCCCACAAAACACAACCTCTTCTCCCTTCCCTCTCTCCTCTTCTTCTTTCCTCTATCCTCTTCCCCCTTTCTCCTCCTCCTACTCCTTCCTCCTAAATATGGCCAGGAGGTCGGGGGAGTGATCTTATTGTCGACGCAACACAAATGAAAAACAAATAAGGAATTACGACCAATCCCCTCCAAGGTCCTGATGCTTCCTGACGTGTGTTGTTAGGCTAGGTTAGGTTACGTTAGGTTAGGCGAGGTTAGGTTAGGTTAGGCGAGGTTAGGTTAGGTTACGTTAGGTTAGGCGAGGTTAGGTTAGGTTAGGCGAGGTTAGGTTACGTTAGGTTAGGTTAGGTTACGTTACGTTAGGTTAGGCGAGGTTAGGTTACGTTAGGTTAGGTTAGTCTTTCATGTTTTTGTTTAATATAAGAGACAGCGAGAGACTTGGTGATAAACAGACTGACATATAAACAGAGAATATAAAGGAAGTTGAACATAAACAAACAATCAAACAAACTTTGACAAACACACACAAACAAACACACAAACACACACAAAACAGAGAGAAATGAACCACCCACTATAACTCAAGTCATATTCTACCTTCCCACAGCCACAAGAGGTCAACTTCTTTACCTAAAACCCGGGGCTAAAGAACAAGGTCTCAGCAGTCACTTGTCCGTCAGCCCTACAGGCACCTGACAGCTTTCTTCCTCCTCTTCTCTGACCTTCCCACAGGCCAGGTCAGCCAGGTTCAACATGTCTGTGTGTGTGTGTGTGTGTGTGGCTTAGCTTTGGTTTGATGTATGATGATTTTGAGCTAACCTAACCAACCCAACCCAACCCAACCCAACCCAGCCCAACCCAAATCACTGTGTTTTTAGCATTAAAGTCTCGAGACCGGTTCGTGGTAGAGACAACAACATGAGCCCATTTTTGGAGTGATGTATTGAAGAGGTGAATAAACATTGTGATGGAGAGGGGCGCCAGGTGACAGGTGTGGTAGTCAAAGTAATTAAACAAAATATATAGTAGCAGTCGTCTGTATGCAAATGAGATAGATAGATAGATAGATAGATAGACTATTTCACCTCCGTCGACTGATGACCCAAAAACATGACCTAAATAACCCACCTGTTGACACCTGTTGACGATCGTGACTCATCATTACTACCTGACCAGACACTTACGGTACTTCCCACGGTTCTCCCTCACTGCCGTACTTTCCTCACCTTGGCGTCTCTCTCTCTCGCTCTCTCTCTCTCTCTCTCTCTCTCTCTCTCTCTCTCTCTCTCTCTCTCTGGATCACCTGAAGATTTGACACCCCAGCTTATTTTACCTGAAGATTCGACACCCCAGCTTATTTTACCTTGAAGATTTGACACCCCAGCTTATTTTACCTGAAGATTTGACACCCCAGCTTATTTTACCTGAAGATTTGACACCCCAGCTTATTTTACCTGAAGCTTGGGTGTTTAATCTTCAGGTGGAAAATAATCTGACTTCATTATCAATCACACACTTTCATTTTCTCTTTGTCTTTGAGCTAAGTTATAATCTGGGATGGCAAATTCACGTCACGGCAGCAGTGTGTGTGTGTGTGTGTGTGTGTGTGTGCCCTGTTAAGTTATCTCTCTCTTGTTCTCTCTCTCAAGCTTTCGCAAGACTCTTATTATCTCTTGATTTTCCACGCTTCGGTGAGAGACACCTCTCTCTCTCTCTCTCTCTCTCTCTCTCTCTCTCTCTCTCTCTCTCTCTCTCTCTCTCCTCTGTGTACTCATACTTACGGGGGATTAAACCCATAGTCTAATACGCTGGATAGCTTCAGACATAGGATGGATGGATATATGGGCGATAGGGGTTGGGTGTGAATGGGACCGGCCAGATGGGTCAATAGGTCCGCTGCAGTTTCCTCCATTCTTATGTTCTTGTGTTACCATAGTCTATTTAACGACTAGTTTAGGTTAGGTTAGGTTAGGTTAGGTTAGGTTAGTGTCTATCTCTAATAAAAAAATAATAAGCCTAGTTCACTTTATATACATCAGTCCAGAGACTCAAAAATACACGGGTTCAGCGCTGTGTTGTGAGGAGGACGCTGCCGGAAGAGCTGTCCTGTACCTAGAGACATCCTCCACGCTGCCAGACCCACGATACATTCTTTACTCTCCTCCTCATCGTTAAAGAGACATACCTGGTGTTGGCCCAAACTCCCAGTCAGTAATGTAGGCTACCTGTTATCTCGCTTCTGATTCATCCCACAGCAATATCGACTCAGTGGTAACTTTTTCCTTTTTCCTCTCACACAAAACTATACTGAGTCTAGCGATAACCTGTTTTTATTTTAAGTTGAGTGAAAAATACCATGATGTGAGTAATTTGTAGTTGTAGCGAGACGAGGAATGGATTATGTGGACTGGCTGAAGTAGAGGGTACACCAAACATGGTCAAGTGTAGGGACTGGCTGGCTGGCTGTCGGGGCCGCCCTCCATCATCACCACCGCCACCAGCACCGAGTCATTTCCCCTCAAGGTTCACAGGACTTTTCCTTTCATCTGTCTACTCTTTATTTGTCTTTCATCATCAGCTCTTGCTCTGTACACTCGCAAAATGCATAAAAAAATTAAAATATATGAGGATATGAAATTTGATATACCAACACCACTATCACCATCACCACCATC